>JANJGN010000590.1:0-373398 GCA_026770705.1 Isurus oxyrinchus | reverse complement strand
CCTTTGGATGAAGTGTTTTCTTTTCGACATCTCTGGGTCAGTAAGTGCAGCCGCACATGACCTGTGTTGTGGGCAGATTAGCCAGAGTATTTCTGACAGCTGCACTGACAGTCCCTGTTCCGAGAGCAACATTACCACTCATCTTACCATCACCTGTGCTATAAATAGAGAACCCGGGAAACACGTCAATGATCAATGGAAGGAGAGGAAGGCAGGCATTGTTCTCCTACATAACAACCAGGAGATGCTTCTGTCTAATTATCTTCCCTCCTTTCCTGAAGGCCAGATAGACTCTGGACCTCACTCACCTGCTGCACCTGCCGGCCAACGGAGGTGATAGTTCAGCAATGCTCCACACCAACTCCAGCCAACTGGCGTCAACTTTATCCCACCGTGGAAGCGTGAACTTTAATTCTGGACTCCTCAGGGACCTGGTCCTTCACACCCACTGGTCCCTCTCGTCAAAAAAGACCAACAAACAGGACGATGGGAATGAGGGGACTTCAGTTCATGTGGAGGGAGACTGGAGAGGCTGGGATTGTTCTCCTTGGAGCAGAGAAGGTTAACAGGGAGATTTAATCAAGGTGTTCAAAATCATGAGGGGATTGGATAGAGTGAATGAGGCGAAACTGTTTTCCAGTGGCAGGAGGGTCGGTAACCAGAGGGACACAGATTTAAAGTGAGTGGCAAAAGAACCAGAGGGGGAGATGAGGAGGATTTTGTTTACACAGCGAGTTGTTGTGGATCTGGAAGGCGCTGCCTGAAAGGGCGGTGGAAGCAGATTCAATAGGAAACTTTCAAAAGGGGGAATTGGAGAAATACTTTTTCTTAATCATTCACAGGATGTGGGCTTTTGCTGGCTGGGCCAGCATTTATTGCCCATCCCTAATTACCCCTTGAGAAGTTGGGGGTGAGCTGCCTTCTTGAGCCGCTGCAGTCCATGTGGTGTAGGTACACCCACAGTGCTGTTAGGGAGGGAGTTCCAGGATTTTGACCCAGCGACAGTGAAGGAATGGCTGATATATTTCCAAGTCAGGATGGTGAGTGACTTGGAGGGGAAACTTCCAGGTGGTGTTCCCATGTGTCTGCTGCCCTTGTCCTTCTAGATGGTAGTGGTCGTGGGTTTGGAAGGTGCTGTCTAAGGCATATGGCATCCTTTTCCTTCATTAGCTGAGATATAGGAGATAAGAGCAGGGAGGTTATGCTGGAACTATATAAAACATTAGTTAGGCCGCAACTTGAGGACTGCGTGCAGTTCTGGTCACCGCATTACAGAAAGGATGGAATTGCATTTAGAGAGGGTACAGAAGAGATTTACAAGGATGTTGCCAGGACTGGGAAATTGTAGTTATGAGGAGAGATTGGATGAGCTGGGGGCTGTTCTCCTTGAACAGAGGAGGCTGAGAGGAGATTTGACTGAGATGTACAAAATTGCGAGGCTGGAGCCTGGATTAGAGTGGATGGGAAGGGCCTATTTACTTTAGCAGAGAGGGTCAGTAACTAGGGGGATAGGTTTTTAAGTGATTGGTAGAAAGATTAGAGGCAGATGAGAAAAAATATTTCCAACCCCAGAGGATTGTGGGGGCCTGGAGCTCTCTGCCTGAAAGGGTAGTAGAGGCAGAAACCCTCAACTCATTTAAAAGGTGTCTGGGTATGGACCTCAAGTGCCGTAATCTGCAGGGCTATGGCCAAATGCTAGAAAGTGGGATTAGGCTGGGTTGCTCATTTTTTCGACCGGCACAGAGACAATGGGCCCAAGTGGCCTCATCCTGGACCATAGTTTGTTCCGACATTTTCCAACTTTTCTAAATATCAGAAAAGAAGGAATATGGCAGGGGGAGGTGCAGTAGGTGACGTGGGGAGAGGGGTGGGGAGAGAGTGGGGGAGGGGCAGTAGGTGACGTGGGGGAGAGGGTGGGGGAGGGGCAGTAGGTGACGTGGGGAGAGGGTGGGAGAGGGGTGGGGGAGGGGCAGTAGGTGACGTGGGGAGAGGGTGGGAGAGGGTGGGGGAGGGGCAAGTAGGTGACGTGGGGAGAGGGTGGGGGAGGGGCAGTAGGTGACGTGGGGAGAGGGTGGGGGAGGGGCAGTAGGTGACGTGGGGGAGAGGGTGGGAGAGGGTGGGGGAGGGGCAGTAGGTGACGTGGGGAGAGGGTGGGAGAGGGTGGGGGAGGGGCAGTAGGTGACGTGGGGAGAGGGTGGGAGAGGGTGGGGGAGGGGCAGTAGGTGACGTGGGGAGAGGGCGGGGGAGGGGCAGTAGGTGACGTGGGGAAGAGGCCTGGGGGAGGGGCAGTAGGTGACGTGGGGAGAGTGTGGGGGAGGGGCAGTAGGTGACGTGGGGGAGAGAGCGGGGGAGGGGCAGTAGGTGACGTGGGGAGAGGGTGGGGGGAGGGGCAGTAGGTGACGTGGGGAGAGGGTGGGGGAGGGCCAGTAGGTGAACGTGGGGAGAGGGCGGGGGAGGGGCAGTAGGTGACACGGGAAGATGGTGTGGAGGGGCAGTAGGTGTCTCAGGGAGAGGGTGGGAGAGGGGCAGTAGATGACGTGGGGAAGAGGGTGGGGAGCGGCAGTAGGTTTCTTAGGGAAAGGGTGGGGAGGGGCAGTAGGTGACGTGGGGAGAGGATGGGGAGGGGCAGTAGGTGACACGGGGAGAGGGGTGGGGAGGGGCAGTAGGTGACACGGGGAGAGAGTGGGGGAGGGGCAGTAGGTGACGTGGGGAGAGGGTGGGGGGAGGGGCAGTAGGTGACATGTGGAGAGGGTGGGGGAGGGGAAGTAGGTGACGTGGGGGACATGGTGGGGGAGGGGCAGTAGTTGACGTGGGGAGAGGGTGGGGGAGGGGAAGTAGGTGACGTGGGGAGAGGGTGGGGGAGGGGCAGTAGGTGACGCGGGGAGAGGGTGGGGGACGGGCAGTAGGCGGACATGGGAAGAAGGTGGGGAGGTGCAGTAGGTGGACGTGGGGAGAGGGTTGGGGAGGGGCAGTAGGTGACGTAGGGAGAGGGTGGGGGAGGGGCAGTAGGTGACGTAGGGAGTGGGCGGGGGAGGGGCAGTAGGTGACACGGGGAGAGGGCGGGGGATCGGCAGTAGGTGACGCTGGGAGAGGGTAGGGGAGGGGGCAGTAAGTGACGCAGGGAGAGGGTGGGGGAGGGGCAGTAGGTGATGTGGGGAGACGGTGGGGGAGGGGCAGTAGGTGATGTGGGGAGACGGTGGGGGGAGGGGCAGTAGGGTGTCAGGGAGAGGGTGTGGGAGGGGCAGTAGGGTGGCGTGGGGAGACAGTGGGGGAGGGGCAGTAGGTGATGTGGGGAGACAGTGGGGGAGGGGCAGTAGGTGACATGCGGAGAGAGTGAGGGAGGGGCAGTAGGTGTCAGTGAGAGGGCGGGGGGAGGGGCACAAGGTGACATGGGGGAGGGCAGTAGGTGACGTGGGGAGAGGGTGGGGGAGGGGCAGTAGGTGACATGGGGAGAGCGTGGGGGAGGGGCGGTATGTGATGTGGGGGAGAGGGCGAGGGAGGGGCAGCAGGTGTCTCAGGGAGGAGGGTGGGGGGGTGGGGGCAGTAGGTGACGTGGGGAGAGGGCGGGGAGGGGCAGTAGGTGTCAGTGAGAGGGCGGAGAAGGGGCAGTAGGTGACGTGGGGGAGGGCAGTAGGTGAAATGGGATGAGGGTGGGGGAGGGGCAGTAGGTGTCTCAGGGAGAGGGTCGGGGGGAGGGGCAGTAGGTGACGTAGGGAGAGGGTGGGGGAGGTGCAGTAGGTGACGTGGGGGAGAGGGGTGGGGGAGGGGGCAGTAGGTGATGTGGGGGAGAGGGTGATGGAGGGGCAGTAGGGGTCAGGGAGAAGGCGGGGGAGGGGCAGTAGGTGAAATGGGGGAGAGGGTGGGGGAAGGGCAGTAGGTGACGTGGGGAGAGGGTGGGGGGAGGGGCAGTAGTTGACACGGGGAGAGGGTGGGGGAGGTGTAGTAGGTGATGTGGGATGTGGGTGGTGGAGGGGCAGTAGGTGTCTCAGGGAGAGGGTGGGGGGAGGGGCAGTAGGTGACGTGGGGAGAGGGCGGGGAAGGGGGAAGTAGGTGACACGAGGAGAGGTTGGGGGAGGGGCAGTAGGTGACGTGGGGTTAGGGTGGGGAGGGGCAGTAGGTGACGTGGGGAGTGGGTGGGGAGGGCAGTAAGGTGACGTGGGGAGAGGGCGGGGAGGGGCAGTAGGTGATGTGGGGGAGACAGTGGGGGAGGGGGGCAGTAGGGTGACACGGGGAGAGAGTGGGGGTGGGGCTGTAGGTGAGGTGGGGGAGAGGGTGGGGGGAGGGGCAGTAGGTGATGTGGGGGAGAGGGTGGGGGAGGGGCAGTATGTGTCAGGGAGAGGGCGGGGAGGGGCATTAGGTGATATGTGGAGAGGGTGGGGGAGGGGCAGTAGGTGACGTGGGGAGAGGTTGGGGACGGGCAGTAGGTGACGTGGGGAGAGGGTGGGGGAGGAGCAGTAGTTGACATGGGGATGAGGGTGGGGGAGGGGCAGGATGTGACGCGGGGGAGAGGGTGGGGGAGCGGCAGTATGTGTCAGGGAGAGGGCGGGGAGGGGCAGTAGGTGTCGGAGAGGGGGGGAGGGGGCAGTAGGTGTCTCAGGGAGAGGGTGGGGGAGGGGCAGTCGGTGACGTGGGGAGAGGGTGGGGGAGGGCCATTAGGTGCCACGGGGGGAAAGGGTGTGGGAGGGGCAGTAGGTGTCTCAGGGAGAGGGTGGGGGAGGGGCAGTAGGTGACGTAGGGAGAGGGTGGGGAGGGGGCAGTAGGTGACGTGGGGAGAGGTTGGGGGAGGGGGCAGTAGGTGACGTGAGTAGAGGGTGGGTGAGGGGCAGTAGGTGATGTGGGGGAGAGGGTGGGGGAGGGGCAGTAGGTGACGTGGGGAGAGGGTGGGGACGGGCACTTAGTGACATGGGGAGAGTGCGGTGACGGGCAAATAGGTGATGTGGGGAGATGGCGGGTGAGGGGCAGTAGCTGACGTGGGGAGAGGCTGGGGGAGCGACAGTAGTTGATGTGGGGATAGGGTGGGGGAGGGGCAGTATGTGTCAGGGGAGAGAGCGGGGAGGGGCAGTAGGTGATATGGGGAGAGGGCGGGGGTGGGGGCAGTAGGTGTCGGAGAGTGTGGGGGGGGGGGGAGGGGCAGTAGGTGTCAGGGATAAGGTGGGGGAGGGGCAGTAGGTGTCTCAGGGAGAGGGTGGGGGAGGGGGCAGTAGGTGACGTGAGGAGAGGGTGGGGGAGGGGCAGTAGGTGGACGTGGGGAGAGGGTGGGTGAGGGGCAGTTGGTGATGTGGGGAGAGGTTGGGGACGGGCAACTAGGTGACATGGGGAGAGGGTGGGGACGGGCCACTAGGTGACATGGGGAGAGGGTGGGGACGGGCACTAGGTGACATGGGGAGAGAGTGTGGTGACGGGCAATAGGTGACGTGGGGAGATGGCGGGTGAGAGGCATTAGCTGACGTGGGGGGAGGGCAGTAGGTGACGTGGGGAGAGCGTTGGGGAGGGGCAGTATGTGATGTGGGGGAAAGGGCGGGTGTGGGGCAGTAGGTGTCAGGGAGAGGGTGGGGGGATGGGCAGTTGGTGTCAGGGAGAAGGTGGGGGAGGGGCAGTAGGTGTCTCAGGGAGAGAGTGGGGGGAGGGGCTGTAGGTGACGTGGGGAGAGGGCGAGGAGGGGCAATAGGTGGACGTGGGGAGAGGGCGGGGAGGGGCAGTAGGTGATGTTGGGAAGAGGGTGGGGGAGGGGCAGAAGGTGTAATGGGGAGAGGGTGGGGGAGGGGCCAGTAGGTGAAATGGGGATGAGGGTGGGGGAGGGGCAGTAGGTGCCGTGGGGAGAGGGTGTGGGAGGGGCAGTAGGTGTATCAGGAGAGGGTGGGGGAGGGGTAGTAGTTGACACGGGGAGAGGGCGGGGGAGGTGTACTAGCTGATGTGGGGTGAGGGTGGTGGAGGGGCAGTAGGTGTCTCAGGGAGAGGGTCGGGGAGGGGCAGTAGGTGACGTAGGGAGAGGGTGGGGGGAGGTTGCAGTAGGTGACGTGGGGAGAGGGTGGGGGAGGGGCAGTAGGTGATGTGGGGAGAGGGTGATGGAGGGGCAGTAGGGGGTCAGGGAGAAGGCGGGGGGAGGGGCAGTAGGTGAAATGGGGAGAGGGTGGGGGAAGGGCAGTAGGTGACGTGGGGAGAGGGTGGGGGAGGGGCAGTAGTTGACACGGGGAGAGGGTGGGGGAGGTGTAGTAGGTGATGTGGGATGTGGGTGGTGGAGGGGGCAGTAGGTGTCTCAGGGAGAGGGGTGGGGGGAGGGGCAGTAGGTGACGTGGGGAGAGGGCGGGGAAGGGGAAGTAGGTGACACGAGGAGAGGTTGGGGGAGGGGCAGTAGGTGACGTGGGGTTAGGGTGGGGAGGGGCAGTAGGGTGACGTGGGGAGTGGGTGGGGAGGGCAGTAGGTGACGTGGGGAGAGGGCGGGGGAGGGGGCAGTAGGTGATGTGGGGAGACAGTGGGGGAGGGGCAGTAGGTGACACGGGGAGAGAGTGGGGGTGGGGGCTGTAGGTGAGGTGGGGAGGAGGGTGGGGGAGGGGCAGTAGGTGATGTGGGGAGAGGGTGGGGGGAGGGGCAGTATGTGTCAGGGAGAGGGCGGGGAGGGGCATTAGGTGATATGTGGAGAGGGTGGGGGAGGGGCAGTAGGTGACGTGGGGAGAGGTTGGGGACGGGCAGTAGGTGACGTGGGGAGAGGGTGGGGGGAGGAGCAGTAGTTGACATGGGATGAGGGTGGGGGGAGGGGCAGGATGTGACGCGGGGGAGAGGGTGGGGGAGCGGGCAGTATGTGTCAGGGAGAGGGCGGGGAGGGGCAGTAGGTGTCGGAGAGGGGGGGGGAGGGGCAGTAGGTGTCTCAGGGAGAGGGGTGGGGGAGGGGCAGTCGGTGACGTGGGGAGAGGGTGGGGGGAGGGCCATTAGGTGCCACGGGGAAAGGGTGTGGGAGGGGCAGTAGGTGTCTCAGGGAGAGGGTGGGGGAGGGGCAGTAGGTGACGTAGGGAGAGGGGTGGGGAGGGGGCAGTAGGTGACGTGGGGAGAGGTTGGGGGAGGGGGCAGTAGGTGACGTGAGTAGAGGGTGGGTGAGGGGCAGTAGGTGATGTGGGGAGGAGGGGTGGGGGAGGGGCAGTAGGTGACGTGGGGAGAGGGGTGGGGACGGGCACTTAGTGACATGGGGAGAGTGTGGTGACGGGGCAAATAGGTGATGTGGGGAGATGGCGGGGGTGAGGGGCAGTAGCTGACGTGGGGGAGAGGCTGGGGGGAGCGACAGTAGTTGATGTGGGGGATAGGGTGGGGGAGGGGCAGTATGTGTCAGGGAGAGAGCGGGGAGGGGCAGTAGGTGATATGGGGGAGAGGGCGGGGGTGGGGCAGTAGGTGTCGGAGAGTGTGGGGGAGGGGCAGTAGGTGTCAGGGATAAGGTGGGGGGAGGGGCAGTAGGTGTCTCAGGGAGAGGGTGGGGGAGGGGCAGTAGGTGACGAGGGGAGAGGGGTGGGTGAGGGGCAGTTGGTGATGTGGGGAGAGGTTGGGGACGGGCACTAGGTGACATGGGGAGAGGGTGGGGACGGGCACTAGGTGACATGGGGAGAGGGTGGGGACGGGGCACTAGGTGACATGGGGAGAGTGTGGTGACGGGCAATAGGTGACGTGGGGAGAGATGGCGGGTGAGAGGCATTAGCTGACGTGGGGGAGGGCAGTAGGTGACGTGGGGAGAGCGTTGGGGAGGGGCAGTATGTGATGTGGGGAAAGGGCGGGTGTGGGGCAGTAGGTGTCAGGGAGAGGGTGGGGGATGGGCAGTTGGTGTCAGGGAGAAGGTGGGGGAGGGGCAGTAGGTGTCTCAGGGAGAGAGTGGGGGAGGGGCTGTAGGTGACGTGGGGAGAGGGCGAGGAGGGGCAATAGGTGACGTGGGGAGAGGGCGGGGAGGGGCAGTAGGTGATGTGGGAAGAGGGTGGGGGAGGGGCAGAAGGTGTAATGGGGAGAGGGTGGGGGAGGGGCAGTAGGTGAAATGGGATGAGGGTGGGGGAGGGGCAGTAGGTGCCGTGGGGAGAGGGTGTGGGAGGGGCAGTAGGTGTATCAGGGAGAGGGTGGGGGAGGGGTAGTAGTTGACACGGGGAGAGGGCGGGGGAGGTGTACTAGCTGATGTGGGGTGAGGGTGGTGGAGGGGCAGTAGGTGTCTCAGGGAGAGGGTGGAGGAGGGGCAGTAGGTGACGTGGGGAGAGGGTACGGGAGGGGCATTAGGTGATGCAGGGATAGGGTTGCGGAGGTGCAGTAGGTGACGCGGGGAGAGGGTGGGGGAGGGGCATTAGGTGATGTGGGCAGAGGGAGGGGAAGGGGCAGTAGGTGATGTAGGGAGAGGGCGGGGCAGGGGCAGCAGTTGACACGGGGAGACGGCGGGGGAGGGGCAGTAGTTGACGTGGGGGAGGGCAGTAGGTGACGTGTGGACGGGTGGGGGAGGGGCAGTAGGTGACGTGGGAAGAGGGTAGGGAGGGGCAGTAGGTGACGTGGGGAGAGGGTGGGGGAGGGGCAGTAGGTGACGTAGGGAGAGGGCGGGGGCGGGGCAGTAGGTGACACGGGGAGAGGGCGGGGGAGGGGCAGTAGGTGACGCTGGGAAAGGGTGGGGGGAGGGGCAGTAAGTGACGCAGGGAGAGGGTGGGGGGAGGGGCAGTAGGTGACTTGTGGAGACGGTGGGGGAGGGGCAGTAGGTGATGTGGGGAGATGGTGGGGGAGGGGCAGTTGGTGATGTGGGGCAACGGTTGGGGGAGTGGCAGTAGGTGTCAGGGAGAGGATGGGGGAGGGGCAGTAGGTGACGTGGGGAGAGGGTGGGGGAGGGGCAGTAGGTGACGTGGGGAAAGGGCGGGGAGGGGCAGTAGGTGATTTGGGGGAGACAGTGGGGGAGGGGCAGTAGGTGACACGGGGAGAGAGTGTGGGCGAGGGGCAGTAGGTGACGTGGGGAGAGGGTGGGGGAGGGGCAGTAGGTGACGTGGGGAGAGGGTGGGGGAGGGGCAGTAGGTGATGTGGGGTGAGGGTGGGGGAGGGGCAGTATGAGTCAGGGAGAGGGCGGGGAGGGGCAGTAGGTGATATGTGGAGAGTTTGGGGGGGGGCAGTAGGTGACGTGGGGTGAGGGTGGGGGAAGAGCAGCAGTTGACACGGGGAGAGGGCAGGGGTGGTGTATAGGTGATGTGGGAGGAGGGTGGGGGAGGGGCAGTAGGTGACGTGGGGAGAGGGCGGTAGAGGGGCAGTAGGTGACACGGGCAGAGAATGGGGGAGAGGCAGTAGGTGACGCGGTGAGAGGGTGGGGGAGGGGCAGTAGGTGACACGGGAAGGGGGTGGGGGAGGGGCAGTAGGTGATGTGGGATGAGGGTGGGGGCGGGGCAGTAGGTGACGTGGGGAGAGGGTGGGGGAGGGGCATAGGTGACGCGGGGAGAGGGTGGGGGATGGGCAGTAGGTGACGCGGTGAGAGGGTGGGGGAGGGGCAGTAGGTGATGCGGGAAGGGGGTGGGGGAGGGGCAGTAGGTGATGTGGGATGAGGGTGGGGGCGGGGCAGTAGGTGACGTGGGGAGAGGGTGGGGGAGGGGCATAGGTGACACGGGGAGAGGGTGGGGACGGGCAGTAGGTGATGCGGGGAGAGGGTGTGGGAGGGGCAGTAGGTGACGTAGGGAGAGGGCGTGGGAGGGGCAGCAGTTGACACGGGGAGACGGCAGGGGAGGGGCAGTAGGTGACATGGGGATAGTGTGGGGGAGGGGCAGTATGTGATGTGGGGAGAGGGCGGGTGAGGGGCAGTAGGTGACAAGGGGAGAGAGTGGGGAGGGGCAGTAGGTGATGTGGGTAGAGGGTGTGAGAGGGGCAGAAGGTGGCGTGGGGAGAGGGTGGGGGGAGGGGCAGTAGGTGCCATGGGGAAAGGGTGTGCGATTGGCAGTAGGTGTCTCAGGGAGAAGGTGGGGGAGGGGCAGTAGGTGTCTCAGGGAGAGAGTGAGGGAAGGGCAGTAGGTGTCTCAGGGAGAGGGTGGGAGAGGGGCAGTAGGTGACGTGGGGAGAGGGTGGGGGAGGGGCAGTAGGTGACGTGGGAGAGGGTGGGGAGGGGCAGTAGGTGACATGGGGAGAGAGTGTGGGCGAGGGGCAGTAGGTGACGTGGGGAGAGGGGTGGGGGAGGGGCAGTAGGTGACGTGGGGAGAGGGTGGGGGAGGGGCAGTAGGTGATGTGGGGTGAGGGTGGGGGAGGGGGCAGTATGAGTCAGGGAGAGGGCGGGGAGGGGCAGTAGGTGATATGTGGAGAGTTTGGGGGGGGCAGTAGGTGACGTGGGGGTGAGGGTGGGGGAAGAGCAGCAGTTGACACGGGGAGAGGGCAGGGGTGGTGTATAGGTGATGTGGGAGGAGGGTGGGGGAGGGGCAGTAGGTGACGTGGGGAGAGGGCGGTAGAGGGGCAGTAGGTGACACGGGCAGAGAAAGGGGGAGAGGCAGTAGGTGACGCGGTGAGAGGGTGGGGGAGGGGCAGTAGGTGACACGGGAAGGGGGTGGGGGAGGGGCAGTAGGTGATGTGGGATGAGGGTGGGGGCGGGGCAGTAGGTGACGTGGGGAGAGGGTGGGGGAGGGGCATAGGTGACGCGGGGAGAGGGTGGGGATGGGCAGTAGGTGACGCGGTGAGAGGGTGGGGGAGGGGCAGTAGGTGATGCGGGAAGGGGGGTGGGGGAGGGGCAGTAGGTGATGTGGGATGAGGGTGGGGGCGGGGGCAGTAGGTGACGTGGGGAGAGGGTGGGGGAGGGGCATAGGTGACACGGGGAGAGGGTGGGGACGGGCAGTAGGTGATGCGGGGAGAGGGTGTGGGAGGGGCAGTAGGTGACGTAGGGAGAGGGCGTGGGAGGGGCAGCAGTTGACACGGGGAGACGGCAGGGGAGGGGCAGTAGGTGACGTGGGGATAGTGTGGGGGAGGGGCAGTATGTGATGTGGGGAGAGGGCGGGTGAGGGGCAGTAGGTGACAAGGGGAGAGAGTGGGGAGGGGCAGTAGGTGATGTGGGTAGAGGGTGTGAGAGGGGCAGAAGGTGGCGTGGGGAGAGGGTGGGGGAGGGGCAGTAGGTGCCGTGGGGAAAGGGTGTGCGATTGGCAGTAGGTGTCTCAGGGAGAAGGTGGGGGAGGGGCAGTAGGTGTCTCAGGGAGAGAGTGAGGGAGGGGCAGTAGGTGACGCAGGGAGAGGGTGAGGGAGCGGCAGTAGGTGATGTGGGGATAGGGTGGGGGAGGGGCAGTATGTGTCAGGGAGAGGGCGGGGAGGGGCAGTAGGTGATGTGGGGAGAGGGCGGGGGTGGGGCAGTAGGTGTCGGAGAGGGTGGGGGAGGGGCAGTAGGTGTCAGGGAGAAGGTGGGGGTGGGGCAGTAGGTGTCTCAGGGAGAGGGTGGGGGAGGGGCAGTAGGTGCCACGGGGAAAGGGTGTGGGAGGGGCAGTAGGTGTCTCAGGGAGAGGGTGGGGGAGGGGCAGTAGGTGACGTAGGGAGAGGGTGGGGGAGGGGCAGTAGGTGACGTGGGGAGAGGGTGGGGGGAGGGGCAGTAGTTGACACGGGGAGAGGGTGGGGGAGGTGTAGTAGGTGATGTGGGATGTGGGTGGTGGAGGGGCAGTAGGTGTCTCAGGGAGAGGGTGGGGGAGGGGCAGTAGGTGACGTGGGGAGAGGGCGGGGAAGGGGAAGTAGGTGACGCGAGGAGAGGTTGGGGGAGGGGCAGTAGGTGACGTGGGGTTAGGGTGGGGAGGGGCAGTAGGTGACGTGGGGAGTGGGTGGGGAGGGGCAGTAGGTGATGTGGGGAGACAGTGGGGGAGGGGCAGTAGGTGACACGGGGAGAGAGTGGGGGTGGGGCTGTAGGTGAGGTGGGGAGAGGGTGGGGGAGGGGCAGTAGGTGATGTGGGGGAGAGGGTGGGGGAGGGGCAGTATGTGTCAGGGAGAGGGCGGGGAGGGGCATTAGGTGATATGTGGAGAGGGTGGGGGAGGGGCAGTAGGTGACGTGGGGAGAGGTTGGGGACGGGCAGTAGGTGACGTGGGGAGAGGGTGGGGGAGGAGCAGTAGTTGACATGGGATGAGGGTGGGGGAGGGGCAGGATGTGACGCGGGGAGAGGGTGGGGGAGCGGCAGTATGTGTCAGGGAGAGGGCGGGGAGGGGCAGTAGGTGTCGGAGAGGGGGGGAGGGGCAGTAGGTGTCTCAGGGAGAGGGTGGGGGAGGGGCAGTTGGTGACGTGGGGAGAGGGTGGGGGAGGGCCATTAGGTGCCACGGGGAAAGGGTGTGGGAGGGGCAGTAGGTGTCTCAGGGAGAGGGTGGGGGAGGGGCAGTAGGTGACGTAGGGAGAGGGTGGGGGGAGGGGCAGTAGGTGACGTAGGGAGAGGGTAGGGAGGGGCAGTAGGTGCCGTGGGGAGAGGTTGGGGGAGGGGCAGTAGGTGACGTGAGTAGAGGGTGGGTGAGGGGCAGTAGGTGATGTGGGGAGAGGGTGGGGGAGGGGCAGTAGGTGACGTGGGGAGAGGGTGGGGACGGGCACTTAGTGACATGGGGAGAGTGTGGTGACGGGCAATAGGTGATGTGGGGAGATGGCGGGTGAGGGGCAGTAGCTGACGTGGGGAGAGGCTGGGGGAGCGACAGTAGTTGATGTGGGGATAGGGTGGGGGAGGGGCAGTATGTGTCAGGGAGAGAGCGGGGAGGGGCAGTAGGTGATATGGGGAGAGGGCGGGGGTGGGGCAGTAGGTGTCGGAGAGTGTGGGGGAGGGGCAGTAGGTGTCAGGGATAAGGTGGGGGAGGGGCAGTAGGTGTCTCAGGGAGAGGGTGGGGGAGGGGCAGTAGGTGACGTGAGGAGAGGGTGGGGGAGGGGCAGTAGGTGACGTGGGGAGAGGGTGGGTGAGGGGCAGTTGGTGATGTGGGGAGAGGTTGGGGACGGGCACTAGGTGACATGGGGAGAGGGTGGGGACGGGCACTAGGTGACATGGGGAGAGGGTGGGGACGGGCACTAGGTGACATGGGGAGAGTGTGGTGACGGGCAATAGGTGACGTGGGGAGATGGCGGGTGAGAGGCATTAGCTGACGTGGGGGAGGGCAGTAGGTGACGTGGGGAGAGCGTTGGGGAGGGGCAGTATGTGATGTGGGGAAAGGGCGGGTGTGGGGCAGTAGGTGTCAGGGAGAGGGTGGGGGATGGGCAGTTGGTGTCAGGGAGAAGGTGGGGGAGGGGCAGTAGGTGTCTCAGGGAGAGAGTGGGGGAGGGGCTGTAGGTGACGTGGGGAGAGGGCGAGGAGGGGCAATAGGTGACGTGGGGAGAGGGCGGGGAGGGGCAGAAGGTGTAATGGGGAGAGGGTGGGGGAGGGGCAGTAGGTGAAATGGGATGAGGGTGGGGGAGGGGCAGTAGGTGCCGTGGGGAGAGGGTGTGGGAGGGGCAGTAGGTGTATCAGGGAGAGGGTGGGGGAGGGGCAGTAGTTGACACGGGGAGAGGGCGGGGGAGGTGTACTAGCTGATGTGGGGTGAGGGTGGTGGAGGGGCAGTAGGTGTCTCAGGGAGAGGGTGGAGGAGGGGCAGTAGGTGACGTGGGGAGAGGGTACGGGAGGGGCATTAGGTGATGCAGGGATAGGGTTGCGGAGGTGCAGTAGGTGACGCGGGGAGAGGGTGGGGGAGGGGCATTAGGTGATGTGGGCAGAGGGAGGGGAAGGGGCAGTAGGTGATGTAGGGAGAGGGCGGGGCAGGGGCAGCAGTGGACACGGGGAGACGGCGGGGGAGGGGCAGTAGTTGACGTGGGGGAGGGCAGTAGGTGACGTGTGGACGGGTGGGGGAGGGGCAGTAGGTGACGTGGGAAGAGGGTAGGAAGGGGCAGTAGGTGACGTGGGGAGAGGGTGGGGGAGGGGCAGTAGGTGACGTAGGGAGAGGGCGGGGGCGGGGCAGTAGGTGACACGGGGAGAGGGCGGGGGAGGGGCAGTAGGTGACGCTGGGAAAGGGTGGGGGAGGGGCAGTAAGTGACGCAGGGAGAGGGTGGGGGAGGGGCAGTAGGTGACTTGTGGAGACGGTGGGGGAGGGGCAGTAGGTGATGTGGGGAGATGGTGGGGGAGGGGCAGTTGGTGATGTGGGGCAACGGTGGGGGAGTGGCAGTAGGTGTCAGGGAGAGGATGGGGGGGGGGCAGTAGGTGACGTGGGGAGAGGGTGGGGGAGGGGCAGTAGGTGACGTGGGGAAAGGGCGGGGAGGGGCAGTAGGTGATGTGGGGAGACAGTGGGGGAGGGGCAGTAGGTGACACGGGGAGAGAGTGTGGGCGAGGGGCAGTAGGTGACGTGGGGAGAGGGTGGGGGAGGGGCAGTAGGTGACGTGGGGAGAGGGTGGGGGAGGGGCAGTAGGTGATGTGGGGTGAGGGTGGGGGGAGGGGCAGTATGAGTCAGGGAGAGGGCGGGGAGGGGCAGTAGGTGATATGTGGAGAGTTTGGGGGGGGGCAGTAGGTGACGTGGGGTGAGGGTGGGGGAAGAGCAGCAGTTGACACGGGGAGAGGGCAGGGGTGGTGTATAGGTGATGTGGGAGGAGGGTGGGGGAGGGGCAGTAGGTGACGTGGGGAGAGGGCGGTAGAGGGGCAGTAGGTGACGCGGGCAGAGAATGGGGGAGAGGCAGTAGGTGACGTGGTGAGAGGGTGGGGGAGGGGCAGTAGGTGACACGGGAAGGGGGTGGGGGAGGGGCAGTAGGTGACGTGGGGAGAGGGCGGTAGAGGGGCAGTAGGTGACGTGGGGAAAGGGCGGGGAGGGGCAGTAGGTGATGTGGGGAGACAGTGGGGGACGGGCAGTAGGTGACGCGGTGAGAGGGTGGGGGAGGGGCAGTAGGTGATGCGGGAAGGGGGTGGGGGAGGGGCAGTAGGTGATGTGGGATGAGGGTGGGGGCGGGGCAGTAGGTGACGTGGGGAGAGGGTGGGGGAGGGGCATAGGTGACACGGGGAGAGGGTGGGGACGGGCAGTAGGTGATGCGGGGAGAGGGTGTGGGAGGGGCAGTAGGTGACGTAGGGAGAGGGCGTGGGAGGGGCAGCAGTTGACACGGGGAGACGGCAGGGGAGGGGCAGTAGGTGACATGGGGATAGTGTGGGGGAGGGGCAGTATGTGATGTGGGGAGAGGGCGGGTGAGGGGCAGTAGGTGACAAGGGGAGAGAGTGGGGAGGGGCAGTAGGTGATGTGGGTAGAGGGTGTGAGAGGGGCAGAAGGTGGCGTGGGGAGAGGGTGGGGGAGGGGCAGTAGGTGCCATGGGGAAAGGGTGTGCGATTGGCAGTAGGTGTCTCAGGGAGAAGGTGGGGGAGGGGCAGTAGGTGTCTCAGGGAGAGAGTGAGGGAGGGGCAGTAGGTGACGCAGGGAGAGGGTGAGGGAGCGGCAGTAGGTGATGTGGGGATAGGGTGGGGGAGGGGCAGTATGTGTCAGGGAGAGGGCGGGGAGGGGCAGTAGGTGATGTGGGGAGAGGGCGGGGGTGGGGCAGTAGGTGTCGGAGAGGGTGGGGGAGGGGCAGTAGGTGTCAGGGAGAAGGTGGGGGTGGGGCAGTAGGTGTCTCAGGGAGAGGGTGGGGGGAGGGGCAGTAGGTGCCACGGGGAAAGGGTGTGGGAGGGGCAGTAGGTGTCTCAGGGAGAGGGGTGGGGGAGGGGCAGTAGGTGACGTAGGGAGAGGGTGGGGGAGGGGCAGTAGGTGACGTGGGGAGAGGGTGGGGGAGGGGCAGTAGGTGACGTGGAGAGAGGGTAGGTGACGGGCAATAGGTGATGTGGGGAGATGGCGGGTGAGGGGCAGGAGCTGACGTGGGGAGGGCAGTAGGTGACGTGGGGAGAGGGTGGGGGAGGGGGCAGTAGGTGACGTGGGGAGAGCGTTGGGGAGGGGCAGTATGTGATGTGGGGCGAGGGCAGGGATGGGGCAGTAGGTGTCAGGGAGAGGGTGGAGGATGGGCAGTTGGTGTCAGGGAGAAGGTGGGGGAGGGGCAGTAGGTGACGTGGGGAGAGGGCGGGGGAGGGGCAATAGGTGACGTGGGGAGAGGGCGGGGGGGGCAGTAGGTGATGTGGGAAGAGGGTGGGGGAGGGGCAGAAGGTGGCATGGGGAGAGGGTGGTGGAGGGGGCAGTAGGTGAAATGGGATGAGGGTGGGGGAGGGGCAGTAGGTGCCGCGGGGGGAGGGTGTGGGAGGGGCAGTAGGTGTATCAGGGAGAGGGTGGGGGAGGGGCAGTATGTTTCAGGGAGAGGGCGGGGAAGGGGCAGTAGGTGAAATGGGGAGAGGGTGGGGGAAGGGCAGTAGGTGACGTGTGGGGAGGGTGGGGGAGGGGCAGTAGGTGACGTGTGGAGAGGGTGGGGGAGGGGCAGTAGTTGACATGGGGAGAGGGCGGGGGAGGTGTAGTAGCTGATGTGTGATGAGGGTGGTGGAGGGGCAGTAGGTGTCTCAGGGAGAGGGTGGGGGAGGGGCTTAGGTGACGTGGGGAGAGGTTGGGGGAGGGGCAGTAGGCTACGTGGGGAGAGGGTGCGGGAGGGGAAGTAGGTGATGCGGGGAGAGGGTGGGGGCGGGGCATTAGGTGACATGGGCAGAGGGTGGGGAAGGGGCAGTAGGTGATGTAGGGAGAGGGCGGGGCAGGGGCAGCAGTTGACACGGCGAGACGGCGGGGGAGGGGCAGTAGTTGACGTGGGAAGAGGGTAGGGAGGGGCAGTAGGTGACGTGGGGAGAGGGTGGGGGAGGGGCAGTAGGTGACGTGGGAAGAGGGTAGGGAGGGGCAGTAGGTGACGTGGGGAGAGGCTGGGCGAGGGGCAGTAGGTGCCGTAGGGAGAGGGCGGGGGAGTGGCAGTAGGTGACACGGGGAGAGGGCGGGGGAGGGGCAGTAGGTGACGCAAGGAGAGGGTGGGGGGAGGGGCAGTAGGTGACATGTGGAGACGGTGGGGGAGGGGCAGTAGGTGATGTGGGGAGACGGTGGGGGAGGGGCAGTAGGTGTCAGGGAGAGGATGGGGGAGGGGCAGTAGGTGACGTGGGGAGAGGGTGGGGGTGGGGCAGTAGGTGACGTGGGGTGAGGGTGGGGAGGGGCAGTAGGTGACGTGGGGAAAGGGCGGGGAGGGGCAGTAGGTGATGTGGGGAGACAGTGGGGGAGGGGCAGTTGGTGACACGGGGAGAGAGTGGGGGTGGGGCTCTAGGTGACATGGGGAGAGCGTGGGGGATAGGCTGTATGTGATGTGGGGAGAGGGCAGGGGTGGGGCAGTAGGTGTCAGGGAGAGGGTGGGGGAGGGGCAGTAGGTGTCAGGGAGAAGGTGGGGGAGGGGCAGTAGGTGCCGTGGGGTGAGGGCGGCGAGGGGCAGTAGGTGACGTGGGGAGAGGGTCGGGGAGGGGCAGTAGGTGACGTGGGGAGAGGGTGGGGGAGGGGCAGTAGGTGACGTGGGGAGAGGGTGGGGGAGGGGCAGTAGGTGACATGGGGAGAGCGTGGGGGAGGGGCTGTATGTGATGTGGGGAGAGGGCAGGGGTGGGGCAGTAGGTGTCAGGGAAAGGGTGGGGGAGGGGCAGTAGGTGTCAGGGAGAAGGTGGGGGAGGGGCAGTAGGTGACGTGGGGTGAGGGCGGCGAGGGGCAGTAGGTGATGTGGGTAGAGGGTGTGGGAGGGTCAGTATGTGTCTCAGGGAGAGGGTGGGAGAGGGGCAGTAGGTGACGTGGGGAGAGGGTGTGGGAGGGGCTTTAGGTGTCTCAGGGAGAGGGTGGGGGAGGGGCAGTAGTTGACGTAGGGAGAGGGTTGGGGAGGGGCAGTAGGTGATGTGGGGAGAGGGTGGTGGAGGGGCAGTAGGTGTCAGGGAGAGGGCGGGGGATGGGCAGTAGGTGAAATGAGGAGAGGGTGGGGGAGGGGCAGTAGTTGACACCGGGTGAGGGCAGGGGAGGGGCAGTAGGTGATGTGTGATGAGGGTGGGGGAGGGGCAGAAGGTGTCTCGGGGAGAGGGTGGGGGAGGGGCAGTAGGTGACGTGGGGTGAGGGCGGGGGAGGGTCAGTAGGTTACGTGGGGAGAGGGTGCAGGTGGGGCAGTAGGTGACGCGGGGATAGGGTTGGGGAGGGGCAGTAGCTGGTGTGGGATGAGGGTGGGGGAGGGGAATTAGGTGACGCGGGCAGAGGGTGGGGGAGGGTCAGTGGGTGACATAGGGCGAGGGCGGGGCAGGGGCAGCAGTTGACACGGGGAGACGGCGGGGGTGGGAAGTAGTTGATGTGGGGAGTGGGTGGGTGAGGGGCAGTATGTGATGTGGGGAGAGGGCGGGGGTGGGGCAGTAGGTGTCAGGGAGAGGGTGGGGGAGGGGTAGTAGGTGTCAGGGAGAGGGTGGGGGAGGGGCAATAGGTGACGTGGGGAGAGGGCGGGGAGTGGCTGTAGGTGATGTGGGTAGAGGGAGGGTGGGGGAGGGGCATAGGTGACACGGGGAGAGGGTGGGGACGGGCAGTAGGTGATGCGGGGAGAGGGTGTGGGAGGGGCAGTAGGTGACGTAGGGAGAGGGCGTGGGAGGGGCAGCAGTTGACACGGGGAGACGGCAGGGGAGGGGCAGTAGGTGACATGGGGATAGTGTGGGGGAGGGGCAGTATGTGATGTGGGGAGAGGGCGGGTGAGGGGCAGTAGGTGACAAGGGGAGAGAGTGGGGAGGGGCAGTAGGTGATGTGGGTAGAGGGTGTGAGAGGGGCAGAAGGTGGCGTGGGGAGAGGGTGGGGGAGGGGCAGTAGGTGCCATGGGGAAAGGGTGTGCGATTGGCAGTAGGTGTCTCAGGGAGAAGGTGGGGGAGGGGCAGTAGGTGTCTCAGGGAGAGAGTGAGGGAAGGGCAGTAGGTGTCTCAGGGAGAGGGTGGGAGAGGGGCAGTAGGTGACGTGGGGAGAGGGTGGGGGAGGGGCAGTAGGTGACGTGGGGAGAGGGTGGGGAGGGGCAGTAGGTGACATGGGGAGAGCGTGGGGGGGCTGTATGTGATGTGGGGAGAGGGCAGGGGTGGGGCAGTAGGTGTCAGGGAGAGGGTAGGGGAGGGGCAGTAGGTGTCAGGGAGAAGGTGGGGGAGGGTCAGTATGTGTCTCAGGGAGAGGGTGGGGGAGGGGCAGTAGGTGACGTGGGGTGAGGGCGGCGAGGGGCAGTAGGTGATGTGGGTAGATGGTGGGGGAGGGGCAGAAGGTGGCGTGGGGAGAGGGTGGGGTAGGGGCAGTAGGTGAAATGGGATGAGGGTGGGGGAGGGTCAGTAGGTGCCGCGGGGAGAGGGTGTGGGAGGGGCTTTAGGTGTCTCAGGGAGAGGTTGGGGGAGGGGCAGTAGTTGACATGGGGAGACGGCGGGGGTGGGGCAGTAGTTGACGTGGGGGAGGGCAGTAGGTGACGTGGGGAGAGGGTGGGGGAGGGGCAGTAGTTGACATGGGGAGAGGGTGGGGGAGGGGCAGTATGTGCTGTGGGGCGAGGGCGGGGTGAGGGGCAGTAGGTGTCAGGGAGAATGTGGGGGAGGGGCAGTCGGTGTCTCAGGGTGAGGGTGGGGGAGGGGCAGTAGGTGACGTGGGGAGAGGGCGGGGAGGGGCAGTAGGTGATGTGGGTAGAGGGTGGGGGAGGGGCAGTAGGAGTTGTGGGTAGGGCTTGGGGCATGGGCAGTATGTGGCGTTGGGAGATGGTGGGGGAGGGGCAGTAGGTGACATGGGATGAGTGTGGGGGAGGGGCAGTAGGTGCCGCGGGGAGAAGGTGGGGGAGGGGCAGTAGGTGTCTCAGGGAGAGAGTGGGGGAGGGGCAGTAGGTGTCTCAGGGAGAGAGTGGGGGAGGGGCAGTAGGTGTCTCAGGGAGAGGGTGGGGGTGGGGCAGTAGGTGACATAGGAGAGGGTGTGGGAGGGGCAGTAGGTGACGTGGGGAGAGGATGGGGGAGGGGCAGTAGGTGATGTGGGGAGAGGGTGGGGGAAGGGCAGTAGGTGACATGGGGAGAGGGTGGGGGAGGGGCAGTAGGTGACACAGGGAGAGGGTGGGGGAGGGGCAGTAAGTGACGCAGGGAGAGGGTGGGGGTGGGGCAGTAGGTGATGTGGGGAGACGGTGGGGGAGGGGCAGTAGGTGTCTCAGGGAGAGGGTGGGGGAGGGGCAGTAGGTGACATAGGAGAGGGTGGGGGAGGGGCAGTAGGTGACGTGGGGAGGGGGTGGGGGAGGGGCAGTAGGTGATGTGGGGAGAGGGTGGGGGAAGGGCAGTAGGTGACATGGGGAGAGGGTGGGGGAGGGACAGTAGGTGACACAGGGAGAGGGTGGGGGAGGGGCAGTAAGTGACGCAGGGAGAGGGTGGGGGTGGGGCAGTAGGTGATGTGGGGAGACGGTGGGGGAGGGGCAGTAGGTGATGTGTGGAGACAGTGGGGGAGGGGCAGTAGATGATGTGGGGAGAGGGTGGGGGAGGGGCAGTAGGTGTCAGGGAGAGGGTGGGGCAGGGGCAGTAGGTGACGTTTGGAGAGGGTGGGGGAGGGGCAGTAGGTGACATGGGGAGAGGGTGGGGGAGGGGCAGTAGCTGACCTGAGGAGAGGGTGGGGGACGGGCAGTAGGTGACGTGGGGAGAGGGTGGGGAGGGGCTGTAGGTGACACGGGGAGATTGTGGGGGAGGGGCGGTAGGTGACGTGGGGAGTGGGTGGGGGAGGGGCAGTAGATGACGTGGGGAGAGGGTGGGGAGGGGCAGTATGTGACGTGGGGAGAGGGTGGGGGAGGGACAGTAGATGTCATGGAGAGGGTGGGGGAGGGGCAGTATGTGACGTGGGGAGAGGGTGGGGGAGGGGCAGTAGATGATGTGGGGAGAGGGTGGGGGAGGGGCAGTAGGTGTCAGGGAGAGGGCGGGGGAGGCGCAGTAGGTGATGTGGGGAGTGGTGGGGGAGGGGCAGTAGATGATGTGGGGAGAGGGTGGGGGAGGGGCAGTAGATGATGTGGGGAGAGGGTGGGGGAGGGGCAGTAGGTGTCAGGGAGAGGGCGGGGGAGGCGCAGTAGGTGATGTGGGGAGAGGGTGGGGGAGGGGCAGTAGGTGACGTGGGGAGAGGGTGGGGGAGGGGCAGTAGGTGACGTGGGGAGAGGGTGGGGGAGGGGCAGTAGGTGTCAGGGAGAGGGCGGGGGAGGGTCAGTAGGTGATGTGGGGAGAGGGTGGGGGAGGGGCAGTAGGTGTCAGGGAGAGGGCGGGGGAGGCGCAGTAGGTGATGTGGGGAGAGGGTGGGGGAGGGGCAGTAGGTGACGTGGGGAGAGGGTGGGGGAGGGGCAGTAGGTGTCAGGGAGAGGGCGGGGGAGGGTCAGTAGGTGATGTGGGGAGAGGGTGGGGGAGGGGCAGTAGGTGTCAGGGAGAGGGCGGGGGAGGCGCAGTAGGTGATGTGGGGAGAGGGTGGGGGAGGGGCAGTAGGTGACGTGGGGAGAGGGTGGGGGAGTGGCAGTAGGTGATGTGGGGAGAGTGTGGGGGAGGGGCAGTAGGTGACGTGGGGAGAGCGTGGGCGAGGGGCAGTAGGTGTCGGGAGATTGTGAGGGAGGGGCAGTAGGTGTCATGGGGAGAGGGTGGGGGAGGGACAGTAGGTGACACAGGGAGAGGGTGGGGGAGGGGCAGTAAGTGACGCAGGGAGAGGGTGGGGGTGGGGCAGTAGGTGATGTGGGGAGACGGTGGGGGAGGGGCAGTAGGTGATGTGTGGAGACAGTGGGGGAGGGGCAGTAGATGATGTGGGGAGAGGGTGGGGGAGGGGCAGTAGGTGTCAGGGAGAGGGTGGGGCAGGGGCAGTAGGTGACGTTTGGAGAGGGTGGGGGAGGGGCAGTAGGTGACATGGGGAGAGGGTGGGGGAGGGGCAGTAGCTGACATGAGGAGAGGGTGGGGGACGGGCAGTAGGTGACGTGGGGAGAGGGTGGGGAGGGGCTGTAGGTGACACGGGGAGATTGTGGGGGAGGGGCGGTAGGTGACGTGGGGAGTGGGTGGGGGAGGGGCAGTAGATGACGTGGGGAGAGGGTGGGGAGGGGCAGTATGTGACGTGGGGAGAGGGTGGGGGAGGGACAGTAGATGTCATGGAGAGGGTGGGGGAGGGGCAGTATGTGACGTGGGGAGAGGGTGGGGGAGGGGCAGTAGATGATGTGGGGAGAGGGTGGGGGAGGGGCAGTAGGTGTCAGGGAGAGGGCGGGGGAGGCGCAGTAGGTGATGTGGGGAGATGGTGGGGGAGGGGCAGTAGATGATGTGGGGAGAGGGTGGGGGAGGGGCAGTAGATGATGTGGGGAGAGGGTGGGGGAGGGGCAGTAGGTGTCAGGGAGAGGGCGGGGGAGGCGCAGTAGGTGATGTGGGGAGAGGGTGGGGGAGGGGCAATAGGTGACGTGGGGAGAGGGTGGGGGAGGGGCAGTAGGTGATGTGGGGAGAGGGTGGGGGAGGGGCAGTAGGTGATGTGGGGAGAGGGTGGGGGAGGGGCAGTAGGTGTCAGGGAGAGGGCGGGGGAGGCACAGTAGGTGATGTGGGGAGAGGGTGGGGGAGGGGCAGTAGGTGACGTGGGGAGAGGGTGGGGGAGTGGCAGTAGGTGATGTGGGGAGAGTGTGGGGGAGGGGCAGTAGGTGACGTGGGGAGAGCGTGGGCGAGGGGCAGTAGGTGTCGGGAGATTGTGAGGGAGGGGCAGTAGGTGTCATGGGGAGAGGGTGGGCGAGGGGCAGTAGGTGACGTGGGGAGAGGGTGGGGTAGGGGCAGTAGGTGTCAGGGAGAGGGCGGGGGAGGGGCAGTAGGTGATGTGGGGAGAGGGTTGGGGAGGGGCAGTAGATGACATGGGGTGAGGGTGGGGGAGGGGCAGTAGGTGTCGGGGAGAGAATGGGGGAGGGCCAGTAGGTGATGTGTGGAGAGGGTGGGATAGGGGCAGTAAGTGTCTCAGGGTGAGAGTGGGGGAGGTGCAGTAGGTGATGTGGGGAGAGGGTTTGGGAGGGGCAGTAGGTGACGTCGGGAGAGGGCGGGGGAGGGGCAGTAGGTGATGTGGGAAGAGGGTGGGGGAGGGGCAGTAGGTGATGTGGGGAGAGGGCGGGGGAGGGGCAGTAGGTGACGTGGGGAGAAGGTGGGGGAGGGGCAGTAGGTGTCTCAGGAGAGGGCGGGGGAGGGGCAATAGGTGACGTGGGGAGAGGGTGGGGGAGGGGTTGTAGTTGACGATGGGAGAGGTTGGGAGACGGGCACTAGGTGACGTGTGGAGAAGGCGGGGGAGGGGCAGTAGGTATCGTGGGGGAGGGGCAGTAAGTGATGCGGTGTGAGGGTGAGGAGGGGCAATATGTGATGTGGGGAGAGGTTGGGGGAGCGGCAGTGGGTGACATGGTGAGAGAGTGGGGGAGGGGCAGTAGGTGACGTGGGTGAGGGGCAGTAGGTGACATGGGGGTGGGGCCGTATGGGATGTGGGGGCGGGGCAGTAGGTGATGTGAGGGAGGGGCAGTAGTTGACGTGGGGGGGGCATTATGTGACGTGGGGGAGGGGCAGTAGGTGACGTGGGGGAGCGGCATTCGGTGACATGGGGGAGGGGCAGTAGGTGACGTGGGGGAGGGGCAGTATGTGACGTGGGGGAGGGGCAGTATGTGACGTGGGGGAGGGGCAGTATGTGACGTGGGGGAGGGGCAGTATGTGACATGGGCGAGTGGCAGTGCATCAACTGCTCCTTAGGAGAGCCAGCATGGAAACGATTGGCTGAGTGGCCTTCATTGCTGTGACAGTCCGTTGATTCGGCGATTCTATGTCAGAACCTTGGTGAGTTCCTGCAGTGCATCTTGTAGATGGTACACACACTGCTGCTACTGTGCGTCGGTGGTGGAGGGAGTGAATGTTTGTGGATGGGGTGACAATCAAGCAGGGCTGCTTTGTCCTGGATGGTGTCGAGCTTCTTGAGTGTTGTTAGAGCTGCACTCATCCAGGCAAGTGGGGAGTATTCCATCACACTCCTGACTTGTGTCTTGTAGATGGTGGACAGTCTTTGGGGAGTCAGGAGGTGAGTTACTCACCACAGGATTCCCAGCCTCTGACCTGCTCTTGTAGCCACAGTATTTATATGGCTAGTCCAGTTCAGTTTCTGGTCAATGGTAACCCCCAGGATGTTGATAGTGGGTGATTCAGTGATGGTAATGGCATTGCATGTCAAGGGGCAATGGCTAGATTCTCTCTTGTTGGAGTTGGTCATTGCCTGGCTCTTGTGTGGTGTGAATGTTACTTGCCACTTGTCAGCCCAAGCCTGGATATTGTCCAAGTCTTGCTGCATTTGGACATGGACTGCTTCAGTATCTGAGGAGCTGCAAATGGTGCTGAACATTGTGCAATCATCAGTGAACATCCCCACTTCTGACCTTATGATGGAAGGAAGGTCATTGATGAAGCAACTGAAGATGGTTGGGCCGAGGACACTACCCTGAGGAACTTCTGCAGTGATGTCCTGGAGCTGAGATGACTGACCTTCAACAACCACAACCAGCTTCCTTTGTGCTAGGTATGACTCCAACCAGCGGAGAGTTTTTTACCCCTGATTCCCATTGACTCCAGTTTTGCTGGAGCTCCTTGATGTCACACTCGGTCAAATGCTGCCTTGATGCCAAGGACAGTCACTCTCACCTCATCTCGGGTGTTCAGCTCTTTTGTCCGTGTTTGAACCAAGGCTGTAATGAGGTCAGGAGCTGAGTGGCCCTGGCAGAACCCAAACTGGGCGTCAGTGAGCAGGTTATTGCTAAGCAAGTGCCGCTTGATAGCACTGTTGATGCCCCCTTCCATTACTTTACTGATGATCGAGAGTAGACTGATGGGGCGGTAATTGGCTGGGTTGGATTTGTCCTGCTTTTTGTGTACAGGACATACCTGGACAATTTTCCACATAGCTGGGCAAATGCCAGTGTTGTAACTTGAAGGAGAAAAATTTGCAGAAGTATGGGGAAAGTGGGACTAAGTAAATAGCTCTTTCAAAGAGCTAGCATGAACATCATGGGGCATATGGCCTGATTCTGTTCTGTGTGATTCTGATTCTGTTCACCAACAGGAGTCATCCATATTCAATATTGAACATGTATCTGAAAACAAGACTGGAGCGGGAATGAGAGCTGTGTTCCCAGTGGCCTCCATCCCACCCCCACCTGGTTTGGAATACTATCACCCATGGTAACCTCCCCAGTACAAGCTGCACTGGGATCAGCTTTCATTCTCCTGGAGACTCGGGTGAAGGAATTCTCCCTCTCCTCACTGCCACAGTAAAAAGAAAGAGCGCTTTGCATTTATATAGCGCCTTTCACAACCTCGGGATGTCTCAAAGTGCTTTCTAGCCAATCAGGTACTTGCAAACTGTCCCCTCGGTAGTGACTGGAAATCACAAAGTGGCTGTTGTAATTCTCGGCCGTGTCCCAGAGTCATTCCAGAAATCAAGTCCTTATGGTTTTATGTGTGTGTGTGAACCAGCCTTATCCCCACGATAACTGTACTAACCAAAGCTGCTCCCCAGCAGCCCCACCGCCCCCCTCTCACCTCTAACCCCCGTCAGAAACCCGACTCCTCACCAAAAAGCACAGCCGGGGATTCAGGTTAGTCGCAGGCCGGGAGAGTTGGACAGGAAAGCGTTCAGGGGAAATGGGGGTGGAGTGACAGGGAGAAGGGAGCTCACTCTCCCCATGGGAAGCTGGCTCTTACAGCTTGGAGTAACCACTAGTGACATGAGTAAGATTAGAAAAGGTCACATGTAATCTTCTGGCTTAGTGTCCATGGCACAGACACTAAACACAGGGAAACATCTAATGTTCAAAACTCCCAGCCAAAACTCTCAACTATTCTCTGTCTGCTTCAACCCTTTCCGGACATTCAAAATATCCCCAGTTTGCTGACACTCCTCCTCCCCCTCCCCCTCCCCCTCCCCTTCCCTGATGCTGGGGTCACTCGGGGCTCAGTGGGTCTCACCTCTCAGTCAGAAGGTCGTGGTGTCAATCCCACTCCAGAATTTGAACACAAAAAGCAAGGCTGGCACTCCACTGCAGTACTGAGGGAATGCGGCACTGTCAGAGGGGATATCCTGCTCTGTCGAGCGGATGTTAAAGATGCCAGGTGACTGTTTTGAAGAAGGTCAGGGGGGTTCTCTCCAAAGTCCTCGTGCCAGTATGTACCACCCAACCAAAACAAGAAACAGGTTTTCTGTTCACATTGCTCTCTGTGGATCTTGCTGTGTGCAAATCGGCTTCCATATTTCCTGCATTACACCAGTGGCGATGCTTTGGGACACCCTGAGGTCATGAAGGGCTGTATGAGAAAGAGAGTGTGTATCCATCACCAAACTCAGCATACTCTACCTTTGCATCGAAAGCAATGTCAAAATGCTTCAAGCACCAGGTCACTCACACTCCCACAACAGGTCAGTTCCACAAACACGCCTTCAACCCGTTCATTAAACAGATCACAGCGTTTCATCTGCAGCTGCACCATGAGCTGCCCCACCAGGTTTGCTGTTGACTCTGACAGGTCCTGTGGTCACAGGTTCGATCTCTGCTCAGTGCTGGTCAGCCCCAGCTGGGTGGGAGTGGGTACAGATACAGGCCTGAGGCTGTCAAGCAGCTTCATGAGATTCACGCCACAATCGGCCACTCAGGTGGGAGAACATACGCCCCAGTGAGAATCAGAAGGTGGGGGGGTGGGGGGAGACTTTGAGAGAGAAGTAAAAGCTGAATGAAAGGGACAGTTGAATTTCTGAGACCCTCACAGCCTCGTGATTTGAGCTGGTTTTGATAAGCTGTTCAAAGGGGGCTTGAGGGGGTGTTTGTATCTCAATACAGAGATGGAAATAACACAATACAAACTGAGTATGTGCCTCAGAGTCCAGGAGATACTAACCGTATAGGCCAAATGCCACCAGCATTCAAGCACATTCTGTACCAGCTACATCAGTCACCAGACTGGAGGGACAGCCTGTGTGTGGCGTACACAGTCATGGTATCAGTGAGGTCACTGGTCAGCAGACTGCTACCCAGAGCCAAAATAAACCTCCCCTTTGTGAAGCTTACAAGGCCTATATTTAGTCTGAGTGTAACTAATACGTGTCACACACCTGCTAATTCACGCAATGAGATTCCTAGTGGGAGGAGGTGAGGGAGCAAGCGTTAGCCCAGTGTGACTCACTCGATCAATTCCAAACCCTCTTCAGCCTTGGCTCAGCTGGAGCTCCACACTCCCGCTTCTGAGTCATTGGAGCTGAGCCCAGATCCCGAGACACAAGCCCCATAATCCAGGCTGACACTCCCACTGCAGTACTGGGGGAGTGCTGCACTGTCAGAGGTGCTGTCTACCCACTCAGTTGGACATAAAAGACCCCAAGGCCCTGACAGGATAAGGAGCAGGGGGGGCAGGTCCTTGGCCGATATTTAAAACTCCATTCTGAGCGTGGCTGGCACTTACCGCGCTGGAGGAGATGAGGGTGAGATGTCCTCATCAAGAATTATGTGGTCAGTTACAGCAAAATCCTCCCTTCAAGAACGAGAGCTGATCTGATTGAATGGTAATAACATTGAGCGGGTTTGAAAGGGTAGATGCTGAGAGAACGTTCTCCCCTCTCCCCCCAGCTGGGGGCTGTCTAGAACACGGGTTCATAGCCCCAGAATATGGGGTGGGCCATTTAGGACTGAGATGAGGAGAAATGTCTTCGCTCAGTGGCTTGTAAATCTTTGGAATGCTCTGCGCCAGAGAGCTGTGAGTATATTCAATGCAGAGATCGATAGATTTTTGGTCACTAAGAGAAGCAAGAGATATAGGGAGCAAGTGGGAAAGTAGAGTTGAGGCAGAAGGTCAGCCATGAATGGGGGAGCAGGTTCGTTGGGCTGAATGGCGCCCTGCTGCTCCTCCTGACATCCCCAAGCAACATCACTGAAACAGATCCTCTGACCATGGTGTCATTTGCTTTTTGTGGGATCTTGCTGTGCACAAATTGGCTGTCGCATTTCCAACATTACAACAGCAACAACACTTCAGGAAAGCCCCCCCCACATTGGCTGTGAACTGATTCTGGGGTGTCATGAGGATGTGAAAAGCGCTATAGAAATGAAAGTTGGTTCACCAACATTCCTCTGAGATTGTACCAAGAGATTTCAGGAATTAAAAATTAATCCCAAACAACGTGCTGCCAGAAACACTTATCATTTCGAGAGGCCAGAGAAAGGTTCCTTTCTCATTTTCTGCGAACAACATCAAGCAATGATGAGAGGAGGCCAATGGTTAACAATGATCTGATTGGGTAAGGAGCTGTCTGCTCACTACCCAATTGGTTCAGGAAGGGGGTGCACCCATTGGACGGACAAGTTGGGTGACCAGTGGCCAAAGTCTGGGGAAGGAGCAGTCGGAGGTTACATGATAAATCCTCCAGATTATGTCCAAATAGAGGAGGCAACCCTCCCAGTTACTCAGTTCCCACTTATTTCCAGTGATAGAGGGTGTTAATTATACACGTGGGGACAGACTGATCTTAACAGAGGGAAGCTTCAGCACACTCACAAGGTCATAAACACCTCTATCCACTTTTGCAAGTGTTTGACTTCAGCAGGCGGGGCTAGAATACATCAAAGGGCATTCAGCAAGAGAGTTTTTTCGAAGATTCCACTTTGGAAACAATGCCCCAATAAATGCCTCATTCAGGCAGAAACCCGGTATCTCACTGAGGGAGTGCCGCACTGTCACTCCCAGTGTCACACTGAGGGAGTGCCGCACTGTCACTCCCAGTGTCACACTGAGGGAACGCTGCATTGACACTCCCAGTGTAACACTGAGGGAGTACTGCACTGTCACTCCCGGTGTCATACTGAGGGAGCGCTGCATTAACACTCCCGGTGTCACACTGAGGGAGTACTGCACTGTCACGCCCGGTGTCACACTGAGGGAGCGCTGCACTGTCACTTCTGGTGTCTCACTGAGAGAGTGCTGCACTGTCACTCCCGGTGTCACACTGAGGGAGCACTGCACTCTCCCTCCAGGTGTCTCACTGAGAGAGTGCTGCACTGTCACTCCCAGTGTCTCACTGAGGGAGCGCTGCACTGTCACTCCAGGTGTCTCACTGAGGGAGTGCTGCACTGAAACTCCCGGTGTCACACTGAGGGAGTGCTGCACTGTCACTCCCGGTGTCTCACTGAGGGAGCGCTGCACTGTCACTCCAGGTGTCTCACTGAGGGAGTGCTGCACTGTCACTCCCGGTGTCACATTGAGAGAGTGCTGCACTGTCACTCCTGGCGTCACACTGAGGGAGTGCTGCATTGTCACTCCCGGTGTCTCACTGAGGGAGTGCTGCACTGTCACTCCCGGTGTCACACTGAGGGAGTGCTGCACTGTCACTCCCAGTGTCTCACTGAGGGAGTGCTGCACTGTCACTCCCGTTGTCACACTGAGGGAGCGCTGCACTGTCACTCCCGGTGTCTCACTGAGGGAGTGCTGCACTGTCACTCCCGTTGTCACACTGAGGGAGTGCTACACTATCACACCCGGTGTCTCACTGAGGGAGCGCTGCACTGTCACTCCCGGAGTCACACAAAGGGAGTGCTGCACTGTCATTCCCGGTGTTACACTGAGGGAGTGCTGCCTCGTTACTCCCGGTGTCACACTGAGGGAGTGCTGCACTGTCACACCCGGTGTCACACTGAGGGAGCGCTGCACTATCACTCCCTGTGTCACACTGAGGGAGTGCGGCACTAACACACCCGGTGTCACACTGAGGGAGTGCTGCACTGTCACTCCCTGTGTCACACTGAGGGAGTGCGGCACTAACACACCCGGTGTCACACTGAGGGAGCGCTGCACTGTCACTCTCAGTGTCTCACTGAGGGAGCGCTGCACTGTCACTCCCAGTGTCTCACTAAGGGAGCGCTGCACTGTCACTCCCAGTGTCACATTGAGGGAGTGCTGCACTGTCACTCCCGGTGTCTCACTGAGGGAGTGCTGCACTGTCACTTCCAGTGTCACACTGAGGGAGTGCTGCACTGTCAATCCCGGTGTCACACTGAGGGAGCGCTGCACTGTCACTCCCAGTGTCTCACTGAGGGAGCGCTGCACTGTCACTCCCAGTGTCACACTGAGGGAGTGCTGCACTGTCAATCCCAGTGTCTCACTGAGGGAGCGCTGCACTGTCACTCCCGGTGTCACACTGAGGGAGTGCTGCACTGTCAATCCCAGTGTCTCATGAGGGAGCGCTGCACTGTCACTCCCGGTGTCAGACTGAGGGAGTGCTGCAGTGTCACCCCTAGTGACACACTGATGTAGCGCTGAACAGTCACTCCCAGTGTCACACTGAGGGAGTGCTGCCCTGTCACTCTCGGCGTCACAGTGAGGGAGTGATGCACTGTCCCTCCCGCTGTCTCACTGAGGGAGCGCTGCATCATCACTCCCAGTGTAACAGTGAGGGATTACTGCATTGTCACTCCCAGTGTCACACTGAGGGAGTGCTGTACTGTCACTCCCAAGGTCACACTGAGGGAACGCTGCACAGTCACTCCCGGTGTCACACTGAGGGAGTGCTGCATTGTCACTCCCAGTGTCACATTGAGGGAGTGCTGCACTGTCCCTCCCGCTGTCTCACTGAGGGAGTGCTGCACTGTCACTCCCGGTGTCACAGTGAGGGAGTGCTGCACTATCACACCCGGTGTCTCACTGAGGGAGTGCTGCACTATCACACCCGGTGTCTTACTGAGGGAGTGCTGCACTGTCACTCACAGTGTTTCACTGAGGGAGCGCTGCACTGTCACATCCGGTGTCACATTGAGGGAGTGCTGCACTGTCACTCCCAGTGTCACACTGAGGAAGCGCTGCCCTGTCACTCTCGGTATCACAGTGACGGAGTGCTGCACTGTCCCTCCTGCTGTCTCAATGAGGGAATGCTGCACAGTCACTCCCGGTGTCACACTGAGGGAGTGCTGCATCGTCACTCTCGGTGTCACATTGAGCGGCCACTGCATCGTCACTCCCGGTGTCACACTGAGGGAGTGCTGCACAGTCACTCTCGGTGTCACACGGAGGGAGCGCTGCACTGTAACTCCCGGTGTCTCTCTGAGTGAGTGCTGCACTGTCACTCCCAGTGTCACACTGAGGGAGTGCTGCACTGTCACATCCGGTGACACATTGAGGGAGTGCTGCGCTGTCACTCCCAGTGTGACACTGAGGGAGTGCTGCCCTGTCACTCTCGGTATCACAGTGACGGAGTGCTGCACTGTCCCTCCCGCTGTCTCACTGAGGGAGTGCTGCACTGTCCCTCCCGCTGTCTCACTGAGGGAGTGCTGCACTGTCACTCCCGGTGTCACACTGAGGGAGTGCTGCACTGTCACTCCCGGTGTCTCACTGAGGGAGTGCTGCACTGTCACTCCCGGTGTCACACTGAGGGAGTGCTGCACTGTCACTCCCGGTGTCACACTGAGGGATCACTGCATCGTCACTCCCGGTGTCACACTGAGGGAGTGCTGCACTGTCACTCCCGGTGTCACACTGAGGGAACGCTGCACTGTCAGTCCCAGTGTCACATTGAGGGAGTGCTGCACTGTCGCTCCCAGTGTCACACTGAGGAAGCGCTGCCCTGTCACTCTCGGTATCACAGTGACGAAGTGCTGCACTGTCCCTCCCGCTGTCACATTGAGCGGGCACTGCATCGTCACTCCCGGTGTCACACTGAGGGAGTGCTGCACAGTCACTCTCGGTGTCACACGGAGGGAGCGCTGCATTGTCACTCCCGGTGTCTCACTGAGGGAGCGCTGCATTGTCACTCCCGGTGTCACACTGAGGGAGTGCTGCGCTGTCACTCCCACTGTGACACTGAGGGAGTGCTGCCCTGTCACTCTCGGTATCACAGTGACGGAGTGCTGCACTGTCACTCCCAGTGTCTCACTGGGGAGTGCAGCCCTGTCACTCTCGGTATCACAGTGACGGAGTGCTGCACTGTCCCTCCCGCTGTCTCACTGAGGGAGTGCTGCAGTGTCACTCCCGGTGTCACACTGAGGGATCACTGCATCGTCACTCCCGGTGTCACACTGAGGGAGTGCTGCACTGTCACTCACAGTGTCACACTGAGGAAGCGCAGCCCTGTCACTCTCGGTATCACAGTGAAGGAGTGCTGCACTGTCCCTCCTGCTGTCTCAATGAGGGATCACTGCATCGTCACTCCCGGTGTCTCACTGAGGGAGCGCTGCACTGTTACTCCCGGTGTCACACTGAGGGATCACTGCATCGTCACTCCCGGTGTCACACTGAGGGAGTGCTGCACTGTCACTCTCGGTGACTCACTGAGGGAGCGCTGCACTGTCACTCCCGGTGTCTCACTGAGGGAGCGCTGCACTGTCACTCCCGGTGTCACATTGAGGGAGTGCTGCACTGTCCCTCCCACTGTCTCACTGAGGGAGCGCTGCATCATCACTCCCAGTGTCACATTGAGGGAGTGCTGCACTGTCCCTCCCACTGTCTCACTGAGGGAGCGCTGCATCATCACTCCCAGTGTCACATTGAGGGAGTGCTTCACTGTCCCTTAAGCTGTCTCACTGAGGGAGCGCTGCACTGTCACTCCCGGTGTCTCACTGAGGGAGCGCTGCACTGTCACACACGGTGTCACACTGAGGGAGTGCTGCATTGTCACTCCCGGTGTCTTACTGAGGGAGTGCTGTACTGTCACTCCCAAGGTCACACTGAGGGAACGCTGCACTCTCACTCCCGGTGTCTCACTGAGGGAGTGCTGCACTGTCACTCCCGGTGTCTCACTGAGGGAGCGCTGCACTGTCACTCCCGGTGTCACATGAGGGAGCGCTGAACTGTCACTCCCGGTGTCACACTGAGGGAGTGCTGCAGTGTCACCCCTAGTGACACACTGATGTAGCGCTGAACAGTCACTCCCAGTGTCACACTGAGGGAGTGCTGCCCTGTCACTCTCGGCGTCACAGTGAGGGAGTGATGCACTGTCCCTCCCGCTGTCTCACTGAGGGAGCGCTGCATCATCACTCCCAGTGTAACAGTGAGGGATTACTGCATTGTCACTCCCAGTGTCTCACTGAGGGAGTGCTGCACTGTCACTCCCGGTGTCTCACTGAGGGAGCGCTGCACTGTCACTCCCGGTGTCACATGAGGGAGCGCTGAACTGTCACTCCCGGTGTCACACTGAGGGAGTGCTGCAGTGTCACCCCTAGTGACACACTGATGTAGCGCTGAACAGTCACTCCCAGTGTCACACTGAGGGAGTGCTGCCCTGTCACTCTCGGCGTCACAGTGAGGGAGTGATGCACTGTCCCTCCCGCTGTCTCACTGAGGGAGCGCTGCATCATCACTCCCAGTGTAACAGTGAGGGATTACTGCATTGTCACTCCCAGTGTCACACTGAGGGAGTGCTGTACTGTCACTCCCAAGGTCACACTGAGGGAACGCTGCACAGTCACTCCCGGTGTCACACTGAGGGAGTGCTGCATTGTCACTCCCAGTGTCACATTGAGGGAGTGCTGCACTGTCCCTCCCGCTGTCTCACTGAGGGAGCGCTGCACTGTCACTCCCGGTGTCACAGTGAGGGAGTGCTGCACTATCACACCCGGTGTCTCACTGAGGGAGTGCTGCACTATCACACCCGGTGTCTTACTGAGGGAGTGCTGCACTGTCACTCACAGTGTCTCACTGAGGGAGCGCTGCACTGTCACATCCGGTGTCACATTGAGGGAGTGCTGCACTGTCACTCCCAGTGTCACACTGAGGAAGCGCTGCCCTGTCACTCTCGGTATCACAGTGACGGAGTGCTGCACTGTCCCTCCTGCTGTCTCAATGAGGGAATGCTGCACAGTCACTCCCGGTGTCACACTGAGGGAGTGCTGCATCGTCACTCTCGGTGTCACATTGAGCGGCCACTGCATCGTCACTCCCGGTGTCACACTGAGGGAGTGCTGCACAGTCACTCTCGGTGTCACACGGAGGGAGCGCTGCACTGTAACTCCCGGTGTCTCTCTGAGTGAGTGCTGCACTGTCACTCCCAGTGTCACACTGAGGGAGTGCTGCACTGTCACATCCGGTGACACATTGAGGGAGTGCTGCGCTGTCACTCCCAGTGTGACACTGAGGGAGTGCTGCCCTGTCACTCTCGGTATCACAGTGACGGAGTGCTGCACTGTCCCTCCCGCTGTCTCACTGAGGGAGTGCTGCACAGTCCCTCCCGCTGTCTCACTGAGGGAGTGCTGCACTGTCACTCCCGGTGTCTCACTGAGGGAGTGCTGCACTGTCACTCCCGGTGTCTCACTGAGGGAGCGCTGCACTGTCCCTCCCGCTGTCTCACTGAGGGAGTGCTGCACTGTCACTCCCGGTGTCTCACTGAGGGAGTGCTGCACTGTCACTCCCGGTGTCACACTGAGGGATCACTGCATCGTCACTCCCGGTGTAACACTGAGGGAGTGCTGCACTGTCACTCCCGGTGTCACACTGAGGGAACGCTGCACTGTCAGTCCCAGTGTCACATTGAGGGAGTGCTGCACTGTCGCTCCCAGTGTCACACTGAGGAAGCGCTGCCCTGTCACTCTCGGTATCACAGTGACAAAGTGCTGCACTGTCCCTCCCGCTGTCACATTGAGCGGGCACTGCATCGTCACTCCCGGTGTCACACTGAGGGAGTGCTGCACAGTCACTCTCGGTGTCACACGGAGGGAGCGCTGCATTGTCACTCCCGGTGTCTCACTGAGGGAGCGCTGCATTGTCACTCCCGGTGTCACACTGAGGGAGTGCTGCGCTGTCACTCCCACTGTGACACTGAGGGAGTGCTGCCCTGTCACTCTCGGTATCACAGTGACGGAGTGCTGCACTGTCACTCCCAGTGTCTCACTGGGGAGTGCAGCCCTGTCACTCTCGGTATCACAGTGACGGAGTGCTGCACTGTCCCTCCCGCTGTCTCACTGAGGGAGTGCTGCAGTGTCACTCCCGGTGTCACACTGAGGGATCACTGCATCGTCACTCCCGGTGTCACACTGAGGGAGTGCTGCACTGTCACTCACAGTGTCACACTGAGGAAGCGCAGCCCTGTCACTCTCGGTATCACAGTGAAGGAGTGCTGCACTGTCCCTCCTGCTGTCTCAATGAGGGATCACTGCATCGTCACTCCCGGTGTCTCACTGAGGGAGCGCTGCACTGTTACTCCCGGTGTCACACTGAGGGATCACTGCATCGTCACTCCCGGTGTCACACTGAAGGATCACTGCCTTGTCACTCCCGGTGTCTCACTGAGGGAGTGCTGCATCGTCGCTCTCGGTGTCACATTGAGCGGGCACTGCATCGTCACTCCCGGTGTCACACTGAGGGATCACTGCACTGTCACTCCCGGTGTCTCACTGAGGGAGCACTGCATTGTCACTCCCCGTGTCACACTGAGGGAGTGCTGCGCTGTCACTCCCACTGTGACATTGAGGGAGTGCTGCCCTGTCACTCTCGGTATCACAGTGACGGAGTGCTGCACTGTCACTCCCAGTGTCTCACTGGGGAGTGCAGCCCTATCACTCTCGGTATCACAGTGACGGAGTGCTGCACTGTCCCTCCCGCTGTCTCACTGAGGGAGTGCTGCAGTGTCACTCCCGGTGTCACACTGAGGGATCACTGCATCGTCACTCCCGGTGTCACACTGAGGGAGTGCTGCACTGTCACTCACAGTGTCACACTGAGGGAGCGCTGCACTGTCACATCCGGTATCACATTGAGGGAGTGCTGCACTGTCACTCCCAGTGTCACACTGAGGAAGTGCAGCCCTGTCACTCTCGGTATCACAGTGAAGGAGTGCTGCACTGTCCCTCCCGCTGTCTCAATGAGGGAGTGCTGCACAGTCACTGCCGGAGTCAGACAAAGGGAGTGCTGCACAGTCACTCCCGGTGTCACACTGAGGGATCACTGCATCGTCACTCCCGGTGTCACACTGAGGGATCACTGCATCGTCACTCCCGGTGTCTCACTGAGGGAGTGCTGCACTGTCACTCTCGGTGTCACATTGAGCGGGCACTGCATCGTCACTCCCGGTGTCACACTGAGGGAGTGCTGCACAGTCACTCTCGGTGTCACACGGAGGGAGCGCTGCACTGTCACTCCCGGTGTCACACTGAGGGAGTGCTGCACTCTCACTCCCGGTGTCTCACTGAGGGAGTGCTGCACTGTCACTCCCGGTGTCACACTGAGGGAGTGCTGCACTCTCACTCCCGGTGTCTCACTGAGGGAGTGCTGCACTCTCACTCCCGGTGTCACACTGAGGGAGTGCTGCACTCTCACTCCCGGTGTCACACTGAGGGAGTGCTGCACTCTCACTCCCGGTGTCTCACTGACGGAGTGCTGCAGTGTCAGTCCCAGTGTCACACTGAGGGAGTGGTGCACTGTCATTCCCGATGTCACACGGAGGGAGTGCTGCACTGTCACTCCCGGTGTCACACGGAGGGAGCGCTGCACTGTCACTCCCGGTGTCACAGTGAGGGAGTGCTGCACTGTCACTCCCAGTGTCACACTGAGGGAGCGCTGCACTCTCACTCCCGGTGTCACACTGAGGGAGTGCTGCACTGTCACTCCCGGTGTCACACTGAGGGAGCGCTGCACTGTCACTCCTGGTGTCACACTGAGGGAGTGCTGCACTGTCACTCCCGGTGTCTCACTGAGGGAGCGCTGCACTGTCACTCTCAGTGTCTCACTGAGGGAGCGCTGCACTGTCACTCCCAGTGTAACACTGAGGGAGCGCTGCACTGTCACTCTCAGTGTCTCACTGAGGGAGCGCTGCACTGTCACTCCCGGTGTCACACTGAGGGAGTGCTGCACTGTCACTCCCGGTGTCACACTGAGGGATTACTGCATTGTCACTCCCGGTGTCCCACTGAGGGAGCGCTGCACTGTCACTCCCGGTGTCACACTGAGGGAGTGCTGCACTGTCACTCCCGGTGTCACACTGAGGGATTACTGCATTGTCACTCCCGGTGTCCCACTGAGGGAGCGCTGCACTGTCACTCCCGGTGTCTCACTGAGGGAGTGCTGCACTGTCACACCCGGTGTCACACTGAGGGAACACTGCAGTGTTACTCCCGGTGTCACACTGCGGAAGTGCTGCACTGTCACTCCCGGTGTCTCACTGAGGGAGTGCTGCACTGTCACTCCCGGTGTCGCACTGCGGGAGTGCTGCACTGTCACTCCCGGTGTCACACTGCGGGAGCGCTGCATTGTCACCCCTAGTGACACACTGATGTAGCGCTGAACAGTCACTGCCGGTGACATATTGAGGGAGCGCTGCGCTGTCACTCCCAGTGTCACACTGAGGGAGTGCTGCACTGTCACTCTCGGCGTCACAGTGAGGGAGTGCTGCACTGTCTCTCCCGCTGTCTCACTGAGGGAGCACTGCACTGTCACTCCCGGATTCACACTGAGGGAGTGCTGCACTGTCACTCCCGGTGTCACATTGAGGGAGTGCAGCACTGTCCCTCCCGCTGTCTCACTGAGGGAGCGCTGCACTGTCACTCCCGGTGTCACACTGAGGGAGTGCTGCACTGTCACTCCCGGTGTCTCACTGAGGGAGCGCTGCACTGTCACTCCCGGTGTCACACTGAGGGAGCGCTGCATCGTCACTCCCAGTGTCACAGTGAGGGAGTGCTGCACTGTCATTCCCAGTGTCACACTAAGGGATCGCTGCATCGTCACTCCCAGTGTCACAGTGAGGGAGTGCTGCACTGTCACTCCCGGTGTCTCACTGAGGGAGCGCTGCACTGTCACTCCCGGAGTCACACAAAGGGAGTGCTGCACTGTCACTCCCGGTGTCTTACTGAGGGAGTGCTGTACTGTCACTCCCGGAGTCACACAAAGGGAGTGCTGCACTGTCACTCCCGGAGTCACACAAAGGGAGTGCTGCACTGTCACTCCCGGTGTCTCACTGAGGGAGCGCTGCACTGTCACTCCCGGAGTCACACAAAGGGAGTGCTGCACTGTCACTCCCGGTGTCTTACTGAGGGAGTGCTGTACTGTCACTCCCGGAGTCACACAAAGGGAGTGCTGCACTGTCACTCCCGGAGTCACACAAAGGGAGTGCTGCACTGTCACTCCCGGTGTCTCACTGAGGGAGCGCTGTACTGTCACTCCCAAGGTCACACTGAGGGAACGCTGCATTGTCACTCCCAGTGTCTCACTGAGGGAGCGCTGCACTATCACACCCGGTGTCTCACTGAGGGAGTGCTGTACTGTCACTCCCGGAGTCACACAAAGGGAGTGCTGCACTGTCATTCCCCGTGTCACAGTGAGGGAGTGCTGCACTATCACACCCGGTGTCTTACTGAGGGAGTGCTGTACTGTCACTCCCAAGGTCACACTGAGGGAACGCTGCACTGTCACACCCGGTGTCTCACTGAGGGAGTGCTGCACTGTCCCTCTCAGTGTCTCACTGAGGGAGTGCTGCACTGTCACTCCTGGTGTCACATTGAGGGAGCGCTGCACTGTCACTCTCAGTGTCTCACTAAGGGAGTGCTGCACTGTCACTCCCGGTGTCACATTGAGGGAGCGCTGCACTGTCACTCTCAGTGTCTCACTGAGGGAGTGCAGCACTGTCACTCTCAGTGTCTCACTGAGGGAGTGCTGCACTGTCACTCCCGGTGTCACACTGTGGGAGCGCTGCACTGTCACTCCCTGTGTCTCATTGAGGGAGCGCTGCACTGTCACTCCCTGTGTCTCATTGAGGGATCGCTGCACTGTCACTCCCTGTGTCTCACTGAGGGAGTGCTGCACTGTCACTCTCAGTGTCTCACTGAGGGAGTGCTGCACTGTCACTCCCGGTGTCACACTGTGGGAGCACAGCCCTGTCATTCCCTGTGTCTCATTGAGGGAGCGCTGCACTGTCACTCCCTGTGTCTCACTGAGGGAGCGCTGCACTGTCACTCCCGGTGTCTCACTGAGGGAGCGCTGCACTGTCACTCCCGGTGTCTCACTGAGGGAGCGCTGCACTGTCACTCCCGGTGTCTCACTGAGGGAGCGCTGCACTGTCACTCTCAGTGTCTCACTGAGGGAGTGCAGCACTGTCACTCTCAGTGTCTCACTGAGGGAGTGCTGCACTGTCACTCCCGGTGTCACACTGTGGGAGCGCTGCACTGTCACTCCCTGTGTCTCATTGAGGGAGCGCTGCACTGTCACTCCCTGTGTCTCATTGAGGGAGCGCTGCACTGTCACTCCCTGTGTCTCACTGAGGGAGTGCTGCACTGTCACTCTCAGTGTCTCACTGAGGGAGTGTTGCACTGTCACACCCAGTGTCACACTGAGGGAACACTGCACTGTCACACCCAGTGTCACACTGAGGGAGTGCAGCACTGTCACTCCCTGTGTCTCACTGAGGGAGTGCTGCATTGTCTGTCTGAGGAGACATAAAACCGTCTGCTGTCCCAGCTGGAAGTAGATCCATTGACCATGACTGGAAGTTGAGCACCGTGTTCTGAATTCGATGTTGGCTGACCTGGGTGAAGACTGTGACACTTTGAGTGCGGAATGGATTGAATCAGGGCTGTATCCTGTGTCTTACTCTGAGATCTTCTCCATCCTGCTCTCCTGTACCTGCTCTGCAAGTTCCCATGTCAGTTACAGTCAATCCCTTAATGTCCTCACATACTTCATCAACCTGTACATGGATTACCAAACCTCCCTCCCACCCTTTCCCCCTCCCCTCATCCCCCTCCATCCCTCCCCCTTCCCCCTACCTCTTCCTCCCTTCCTCTCCCACCCTTCCTCCCCTTACCCCCTCCCCTCATCCCCCCTCCATCCCTCCCCCTTCCCCCTTCCTCTTCCTCCCTTCCTCTCCCACCCTTCCTCCCCTTACCCCCTCCCCTCCTCCCCCCTCCATCCCTCCCCCTTCCCCCCTTCCTCTTCCTCCCCTTATGCCCTTCCCCTTCCCCCTCCCCCTTCCCCCTCCTACCCATCCCCCCTTCCCCTTCCTCCTCCCCCTTCCTCTTCCTTCCCTTCCACCCTTCCAATAAGACCGTAAGACATAGGAGCAGAAATTAGGCCATTCGGCCCATCAAGTCTGCTCTGCCATTCAATCATGGCTGATAAGTTTCTCAACCCCATTTTCCCGCCATCTCCCCGTAACCTTTGATCCCCTTACCAATCAAGAACCTAGCTATCTCGGTCTTAAATACACTCAATGACCTGGCCTCCACAGCCTTCTGTGGCAATGAATTCCATAGATTCACCACTTTCTGGCTAAAGAAGTTTCTCCTCATCTCTGTTCTAAAAGGTCTTCCCTTTACTCTGAGGCTGTGCCCTCGGGTCCTAGTCTCTCCTACTAATGGAAACATCTTCCCCATGTCCACTCTATCCAGGCCTTTCAGTATTCTGTAAGTTTCAATCAGATCCCCCCCTCAGCCTTCTAAACTCCATCGAGTATAGACCCAGAGTCCTCAAACGTTCCTCATATGTTAAGCCTTTCATTCCTGGGATCATTCTTGTGAACCTCCTCTGGACCCTCTCCAGGGCCAGCACATCCTTCCTGAGATACGGGGCCCAAAATTGCTCACAATATTCTAAATGTGGTCTGACCAGAGCCTTATAAAGCCTCAGCAGCACATCCCTGCTTTTATATTCTGGTCCTCTCGAAATAAATGCCAACATTGCATTTGCCTTCCTAACTACTGACTCAACCTGCAAGTTAACCTTAAGAGAACAAAAACAGAATTACCTGGAAAAACTCAGCAGGTCTGGCAGCATCAGCGGAGAAGAAAAGAGTTGACGTTTCGAGTCCTCATGACCCTTCAACTGAATTGAGTGAATATAAGGAGAGGGGTGAAATATAAGCTGGTTTAAGATGGGGTGGGGGGAGAGAAGTGGAGGGGGTTGCTGTGGTTGTAGGGACAAGCAAGCAGTGATAGAAGCAGATCATCAAAAGATGTCAGCGACAATGGTACAAAAGAACACATAGGTGTTAAAGTTAAAGTTGGTGATATTATCTAAACGAATGTGCTAATTAAGAATGGATGGTAGGGCACTCAAGGTACAGCTCTAGTGGGGGTGGGGGGAGCATAAAAGATTTTAAGATATTTAAAAATAATGGAAATAGGTGGGAAAAGAAAAATCTATATAATTTATTGGGGAAAAAAAGGGAAAAAGGGGGAAACAGAAAGGGGGTGGGGATGGGGGAGGGAGCTCACGACCTAAAGTTGTTGAATTCAATATTCAGACCGGAAGGCTGTAAGGTGCCTAGTCGGAAGATGAGGTGTTGTTCCTCCAGTTTGCGTTGGGCTTCACTGGAACAATGCAGTAAGCCAAGGACAGACATGTGGGCAAGAGAGCAGGGTGGAGTGTTAAAATGGCAAGCGACAGGGAGGTTTGGGTCATTCTTGCGGACAGACCGCAGGTGTTCTGCAAAGCGGTCGCCCAGTTTACGTTTGGTCTCTCCAATGTAGAGGAGACCACATTGGGAGCAACGAATGCAGTAGACTAAGTTGGGGGAAATGCAAGTGAAATGTTGCTTCACTTGAAAGGAGTGTTTGGGCCCTTGGACGGTGAGGAGAGAGGAAGTGAAGGGGCAGGTGTTACATCTTTTGCGTGGGCATGGGGTGGTGCCATAGGAGGGGGTTGAGGAGTAGGGGGTGATGGAGGAGTGGACCAGGGTGTCCCGGAGGCAGAGATCCCTACGGAATGCCAATAGGGGGGGGTGAAGGGAAGATGTGTTTGGTGGTGGCATCATGCTGGAGTTGGCGGAAATGGCGGAGGATGATCCTTTGAATGCGGAGGCTGGTGGGGTGATAAGTGAGGACAAGGGGGACCCTATCATGTTTCTGGGAGGGAGGAGAAGGTGTGAGGGCGGATGCGAGGGAGATGGGCCGACACGGTTGAGGGCCCTGTCAACGACTGTGGGTGGAAAACCTCGGTTAAGGAAGAAGGAGGACATGTCAGAGGAACCGTTTTTGAAGGTAGCATCATCGGAACAGATGCGACGGAGGCGAAGGAACTGGGAGAATGGGATGGAGTCCTTACAGGAAGCGGGGTGTGAGGAGCTGTAGTCGAGGTAGCTGTGGGAGACGGTGGGTTTGTAATGGATATTGGTGGACAGTCTATCACCAGAGATTGAGACAGAGAGGTTAAGGAAGGGAAGGCAAGTGTCAGAGATGGACCATGTGAAAATGATGGAGGGGTGGAGATTGGAGGCAAAATTAATAAATAAACAGATGTATTCCATCTGTCACTTCTTTGCCCATTCTCCTAACCTGTCCAAATCCTTCTGCAGCCTCCCCGCCTCCTCAATACTACCTGTCCCTCCACCTATCTTTGTATCATCTGCAAACTTAACCAGGATGCCCTCAGTTCCTTCATCTAGATCATTAATGTATAAAGTGAAAAGTTGTGGTCCCAACACTGACCCCTGCAGAACTCCATAGTCACTGGCCGCCATCCTGAGAAGGAGCCCCTTATCCCCACTCTCTGCCTCCTGCCAGACAGCCAATCTTCTATCCATGCTAGTAACTTGCCTCTAACACCATGGGCTCTTACCTTACTGAGCAGCCTCCTGTGCGGCACCTTGTCAAAGGCCTTCTGGAAGGCCAAGCAGGTAACATCCATGGGCTCTCCTTTGTCTAACCTACTCATTACCTCCTGAAAGAATTCTAACAGATTTGTCAGGCATGACCTCCCCTTGATGAAACCATGCTGACTTTGCCCGATTTTACCATGCACTTCCAAGTATTCTGAAATCTCATCCTTAATAATGGACTGTAAAATCTTACCAACGACTGAGGTCAGGCTAATCGGCCTGTAATTTCCCGTCTTTTGCCTCACTCCCTTCTTAAACAGGGGGGTTACATTAGCGATTTTCCAGTCCTCTGGGACCCTCCCTGACTCCAGTGATTCCTGAAAGATCACCACTAATGCCTCCACTATCTCTTCAGCTATCTCCTTCAGAACTCTGGGGTGTAATCCATCTGGTCCAAGTGATTTATCCACCTTCAGACCTTTCAGTTTTCCTAGCACCTTCTCCTTGGTAATGGCCACCATACTCACCTCTGCCCCCCGACTCTCTTGAATTTTGGGAATGTTACTCGTGTGTTCCACTGTGAAGACTGACACAAAGTACCTATTCAGTTCCTCCGCCATTTCTTTGTTCCCAACTACTACTTCTCCAGCGTCATTTTCCAGCGGCCCAATGTCCACTTTTGCCTCTCTCTTACCCTTTATATATCTAAAAAGACTCTTGCAATCTTCTTTTATATTACTGGCTAGTTTACCCTCATATTTAATCTTCTCCCTCCTTATTTCTTTTTTAGTTGTCCTCTGTTGGTCTTTGTAGGCTTCCCAAACCCCTGGTTTCCCACTGCTCTTCGCCGCATTGTATGCTTTCTCTTTAGCTTTTATGCTGTCCCTGACTTCCCTTGTCAGCCATGGCTGCCTCGTCCTCCCTTTAGTATGCTTCTTCTTCCTAGGGATGAATTTTGCTGTGTCTCCCAAATTACTCCCAGTAACTCCTGCCATTGCTGTTTCACTGTCTTTCCTGCCAGGCTCATCTCCCAGTCAATTCTGGCCAGCTCCTCCCTCATGCCTTTATTCAACTGTAATACCGTTACATCTGATTCCAGCTTTTTCCTCTCAGATTGCAGGGTAAATTCTATCATATTATGGTCACTTCCTCCTAAGGATTCCTTCACCTTAAGCTCCCTTATCAAATCTGCCTCATTACACATCACTAAATCTAGAATTGCCTGTTCCCTAGTGGGCTCCACCACAAGCTGCTCCAAAAAGCCATCTCGTAGACATTCCACAAATTCCTTTTCTTGGGATCCACTACCAACCTGATTTTCCCAGTTTACCTGCATATTGAAATCCCCCATGATCACTGTAACCTTGCCTTTCTTACACGCCTTTTCTATCTCCTGGTGTATCTTGTGCCCCACATCCTGACTACTGTTCAGAGGCCTGTACATAACTCCCATTATGGTTTTTTTACCTTTGCGGTTCCTCAACTCTACCCACACAGATTCCACATCATCTGACCCTACATCATTTCTTGCTATTGATTTAATTTCATTTCTTACTAACAAAGCAACCCCACCCCCTCTGCCAACCTGCCTATCTTTTCGTTAGGATGTATATCCTTGGATATTTGTCTCCCAGTCCTGATCCCCTTGCAGCCATGTCTCCGTGATGCCCACCACATCATACCTGCCAATTTCAATCTGCGCCACGAGCTCATTTACCTTATTTGTATACTGCATCCATTCAGATACAACACCTGCAGTCCTGTATTTCCCATCCCCTTTCTCATTGTCGTCCCTCTATCTGATGTGCTTGAAGTTAGATTCCTAGCCCTTTCCAAACACTCTGTCCTATTTTGTGTTCTGGAGACTTTAATAGCCTCTCCTGGGCTCTCCTTTCTTTTCAGTTTTTTCATAATTTTCCCTGAAGTTAAATCCATCCCCCACACGCTAACCTGCTGCTTTGTTTCCCGTTAGTCATACTTCTTGGAGTTTTACCCTTCCTCCCTCCATTTCCTCACCCTCCGCTTCCCATTCCCCCCTCCTCTTCCCACTCCCCCTCCTCTTCCCACTTCCCCCTCCTCTTCCCATTCCCCCTCCGCTTCCCATTCCCCCCTCCTCTTCCCATTCCCCCCTCCTCTTCCCACTCCCCCCTCCTCTTCCCACTCCCCCCCTCCATTTTCTCACCCTCCACTTCCCATTCCCCCCTCCATTTCCTCACCCTCCACTTCCCATTCCCCCTCCGCTTCCCATTCCCCCTCCTCTTCCCATTCCCCCTCCGCTTCCCATTCCCCCCTCCGCTTCCCATTCCCCCTCCTCTTCCCATTCCCCCCTCCGCTTCCCATTCCCCCTCCGCTTCCCATTCCCCCCTCCGCTTCCCATTCCCCCTCCGCTTCCCATTCCCCCTCCGCTTCCCATTCCCCCTCCTCTTCCCATTCCCCCTCCGCTTCCCATTCCCCCCTCCGCTTCCCATTCCCCCCTCCGCTTCCCATTCCCCCTCCGCTTCCCATTCCCCCTCCTCTTCCCATTCCCCCTCTGCTTCCCATTCCCCCCTCCACTTCCCCTTCCTCACCCTCCACTTCCCCTTCCTCACCCTCCAATTCCCCCTCCTCCCCGCACTTCCCCTTCCCTCTCCCTCTCCCCACTTCCACGCCTGCTCTACCCCCTCCCCTCCCCATTCCTCCCCTGCCTCCCCTCCCCCTTCCCTCCCTTCCCCTCTCCCTCCCCTCCCTTCCTTTCTCCTCTCCCTCCCCTCCCATTCCCTCTCTTCCCTTCCCCGCCTCTCCCCAGCCCCTCTCCCTCCCCTCCCCCTCCCACCCTTCCCTTCCCCCTCCCCTCCCCCTCCCCCCTTCCCTTCCCCCTCCCTCTCCCCTCCCCTTCCCCTCCCCCTACCTCCTCCTCCTCCTCCCCTACCTTCCCCCTTCCCTTCCCCCTCCCTCTCCCCTCCCCCTTCCCCTCCCCCCACCTCCTCCCCCTCCCCTACCTTCCCTATTCCCTTCCCCCTCCCCTCCCCCTCCCGTCCCTTCCCCCCTCCCCTCACCCTCCCCTCCCCTCACCCTCCCCTCCCACTCCCTTCCCCTCCCCTCCCTGCCCTTCCTCTTTCTCATCCTCTCCCTTCCCTTTCCCTCCCCTCCCTCCCATCCCTTTCCCTTCCCTCCTCTCCCTTTCCCTCCCCTCCTTTACCCTCCCCTCCCCTCTATTTCCCTCCCCTCCCTTCTCTTCCCTCCCTTTCCCTCCCCTCCCCCTCCCTCCCCTCCCTTCCCTTCCCCTCCCCTCCCCTCCCCTCCCTTTCCCTTCCCCTCCACCCCCTCTCCTCCCCTCCCCTCCGCTTCCCTCCCCTCCCCTCCCCTTCCCTCCCTTCCTTTCCCCTCCCCTCCCTCCCCTCCCCTCCCTTTCCCTTCCCCTCCCCTCCCTTCCCCTCCCCTCCCCTTCCCTCCCTTCCCCTCCTTCCTCCTCTCTCTGCTTCTCTCTCTCTCTCTCTCTCTCCCTCCCCTGGGCTGTGTCTGCTGCATATTTGATGCTGATACTGAGACACTCCTCCCTGTTCAGCCAATGACAGCTTCCCCAGGATTAAACTCACTGCCCCCAGCCCAATGCCAGCAGCTGCCGGCGGCAGCCCCCAGTGCATCCCCGACAAAGACAGAGCCAGGGAGACACAATCCGAGCCGGGGAGACAGGGTGTTCCAGGCAGCAGTTCCCAGCACAGACACAGACACAGACACAGACACAGACAGGGACAGAGAGGATGATGTCTCCGGGCTTCCAGCAACTTGGAGGAGCAGAGGTAGGAGAGTGAGAAAATCATAGCAACTTCACTCGTAATTGAGAATACTGAGAGATCATAATTCAGTCTTGTCAGATACTGCCCTGTAACAGAGTATACTGCCCCGTAACAGAGTATACTGCCCTGTAACAGAGTATACTGCCCCGTAACAGAGTATACTGTCCCGTAACAGAGTATACTGCCCCGTAACTGAGTATACAGCCCCGTAACAGAGTATACTGCCCTGTAACAGAGTATACTGCCCCGTAACCAAGTATATTGCCCCGTAACAGAGTATACTGCCCCGTAACAGAGTATACAGCCCCGTAACAGAGTATACTGCCCTGTAACAGAGTATACTGCCCCGTAACAGAGTATACTGCCCCGTAACCAAGTATACTGCTCCGTAACAGAGTATACTGCCCCGTAACAGAGGATACTGCCCTGTAACAGAGTATACAGCCCCGTAACCGAGTATACTGCCCTGTAACAGAGTATACTGCCCTGTAACAGAGTATACTGCCCCGTAACAGAGTATACTGCCCCGTAACAGAGTATACAGCCCCGTAACAGAGTATACTGCCCCATAACAGAGTATACTGCCCCGTAACAGAGTATACTGCCCCGTAACAGAGTATACAGCCCCGTAACCGAGTATACTGCCCTGTAACAGAGTATACTGCCCCGTAACAGTGTATACAGTCCCGTAACAGAGTATACTGCCCTGTAACCGAGTATACTGCCCCGTAACAGAGTATACTGCCCCGTAACCGAGTATACTACCCCGTAACAGAGTACACTGCCCCGTAACACAGTATACAGCCTTGTAACCAAAACAAAAATTGCTGGAAAAACTCAGCAGGTCTGAAAGCGTTTCTGCAGAGAAAGACGGAGTAAAGGTTTCGAGATCGTATGACTTCTTCAGAGCTTCAGACACACGGAGACAACTCATCGTACTGCCCCGTAACTCATCGTACTACCGTGTAACTGATCGTACTGCCCTGTAACTCATTGTACTGCCCCGTAACTCATCGTACTGCCCCGTAACTCATCGTACTGCCCCGTAACTCATCGTACTGCCCCGTAACTCATCGTACTGCCCCATAACACATCGTACTGCCCCGTAATTCATCGTACTGCCCCATAACACAGCGTACTGCCCCGTAACTCATCGTACTGCCACGTAACTCATTGTACTGCCCTCTAGCTCATCCTACTGCCGCGTAACTCATCGTACTGCCGCGTAACTCATCGTACTGCCCGTAACTCATCGTACTGCCACGTAACTCATCGTAGCTTACCGTAACTCATTGTACTGCCGTGTAACTCATCGTACTGCCCCGTAACACATCGTACTGCCCCGTAACTCATCATACTGCCCCGTAACTCATCGTACTGCCCTGTAACTCATCGTACTGCCCAGTAACTCATCGTATCTCCATGTAAACAATCGTACTGCCCCGTAACTCATCATACAGCCCCGTAACTCAACGTACTGCGCCACAACTCATCGTAATGCCCCGTAATTCATGGTACTGCACCGTAAATCATCGTACTGCGCCATAACTAATCGTACTGCCCCGTAATTCATCATACTGCCCCGTAACTCAACGTACTGCGCCACAACTCATCGTAATGCCCCGTAATTCATGGTACTGCACCGTAACTCATCGTACAGCCCCATAACTCAAGGTATTGCGCCATAACTCTTCGTACTGCCCTCTAACTATTCGTACTGCCCTGTAACTCATGGTACTGCCCCGTAACTCATCGTACTGCAGCGTAACTCATCGTACTGCTGTGTAACTCATCGTACTGCCCCGTAACTCATCGTACAGTCGTGTAACTCATCGTACTACCCATAACACATCGTACTGAACCGTATCTCATCGTAATGCCCCATAACACATCGTACTGCCCCATAACACATCGTACTTCCCCGTAACACATCGTAGTGCCCCGTAACTCATCGTACTGCCCCATAACACATCGTAATGCCCCGTAACTCATCGTACTGCCCTGTAACACAGCGTACTGCCCCGTAACTCATCGTACTGCCCCGTAACTCATCGTACTACCCCGTAACGCATCGTACTGCCGTGTAACTCATCGTACTGCCCGGTAACACATCGTACAGCCCCATAACTCATCGTACTGCGCCATAACTCATCGTACTGCCCCGTAACTCATCGTACTGCCCCGTAATTCATCATACTGCCCCGTAACTCAACGTACTGCGCCATAACTCATCGTACTGCCCCATAACTCATCGTACTGCCCCGTAACTCATCGAACTGCCCCATAACTCAACGTATTGCGCCATAACTCTTCGTACTGCCCTATAACTATTCGTACTGCCCTGTAGCTCAGCGTACTGTGCCGTAAATCATTGTACTGCCCCATAGCTCATCGTACAGCCGCGTAACACATTGTACTGCCATGTAACTCATCGTACTGCCCCAGTACTCATCCTACTGCCCCGTAACTCATCGTACTGCCCGTAACTCATCGTACTGTCCCGTAATTCATCGTACTGCCACGTAATTCATCGTATTGCCCTGTAACACATCGTACTGCCCCGCTACTCATCATACTACCCCGTAACTCATCGTACTGCCCGTAACTCATCGTACTGCCCCGTAACTCATCGTGCTGCCCCGCAACTCATCGTACTGCCCCGTAACTCATCGTACTGCCCCGTAACTCATCGTACTGCCCTGTAACTCATCGTACTCCCCCGTAACTCATCATACTGCCCGTAACACATCGTACTGCCTCGTAACTCGTCGTACTGCCGCGTAACTCATCGTACTGCCCGTAACTCATCGTACTGCCCCGTAACTCATCGTACCCTTCAGTAACTCATTGTACTGCCGTGTAACTCATCATACTGCCCCGTAACACATCGTACTGCACCTTAACTCATCGTCCTGCCCCATTACACATCGTACTGCCCCGTAAATCTTCGTACTACCCCGTAAGACAGCATACTGCCCCGTAACTCATCGTACTGCCCCGTAACTCATCGTACTGCCGCGTAATGCATCGTCCTGCCCCATAACACATCGTACTGCCCCGTAAATCTTCGTACTACCCCGTAAGACAGCATACTGCCCCGTAACTCATCGTACTGCCCCATAACTCATCGTACTGCCCCATAACACATCGTAATGCCCCGTAACTCAACGTACTGCCCCGGAACAAAGCGTACTTTCCCGTAACTCATCGTACTGCCTCGTAACTCATTGTACAGCCACGTAACACATCGTACTGCCCTGTAACTCATCGTACAGCCCAGTAACACATCGTACAGCCCCGTAACTCAACGTACTGCGCCATAACTCATCGTAATGCCCCGTAATTCATCGTAATGCACCGTAACTTATCATACAGCCCCATAACTCAACGTATTGCGCCATAACTCTTCGTACTGCCCTATAACTATTCGTACTGCCCTGCAACTAAGCGTACTGCGCCATAAATCATCGTACTGCACTATAACACATCGTACTGCCGCGTAACACATCGTACTGCCGTTTAACTCATCGTACTGCCCCGTTACTCATCATACTGCCCCGCAACTCATCGTACTGCCCTGTAACTCATCGTACTGCCCGTAACTCATCGTACTGCCCCGTAATTCATCGTACTGCCACGTAACTCATCGTATTGCCCCATAACAAATCGTACTGCCCCATAACACATCGTACTGCCCCGTAACACATCGTACTGCCCCATAACACATCGTACTGCCCCGTAACACAGCGTACTGCCCCGTAACTCATCGTACTGCCCCGTAACTCATCGTACTGCCCCGTAACGCATCGTACTGCCGTGTAACTCATCGTACTGCCCGGTAACACATCGTACTGCCCCATAACTCATCGTACTGCACCATAACTTATCGTACTCCCTGTAACTCATCGTACTGCCCCGTAATTCATCATACTGCCACGTATGTCAACATACTGCACCATAACACATCGTACTGCCCCGTAATTCATCGTACTGCCCCATAACTCAACGTATTGCGCCATAACTCTTCGTACTGCCCTATAAATATTCGTACTGCCCTGTAACTCAACGTACTGCGCCGTAAATCATCGTACTGCCCCATAACTCATCGTACTGCCGCGTAACACATCGTACTGCCGTGTAACTCATCGTACTGCTCCATTACTCATCATACTGCCCCGTAACTCATCGTACTGCCCGTAACTCATCGTACTGCCCCGTAACTCATCGTACTGCCGCGTAACTCATCGTACTGCCCCGTAACTCATCGTACTATCCCGCTACTCATCATACTGCCCCGTAACTCATCGTACTGCCCCGTAACTCATCGTACTGCCCTGTAACTCATCGTACTACCCATAACACATCGTACTGCCCCGTATCTCATCGTAATGCCCCATAACACATCGTACTGCCCCATAACAGATCGTACTTCCCCATAACACATCGTACTGCCCCGTAACTCATCGTACTGCCCCATAACACATCGTACTGCCCCTTAACTCATCGTACTGCCCCGTAACACAGCGTACTGCCCCGTAACTCATCGTACTGCCCCGTAACTCATCGTACAGCCCGATAACACATCGTACTGCCCCGTAACTCAACCTACTGCCCCGTAACACAGCGTACTGCCCCGTAACTCATCGTACTGCCTCGTAACTCATTGTACAGCCACGTAACACATCGTACTGCCGTGTAACTCATCGTACTGCCCAGTAACACATCGTACAGCCCCATAGCTCATCGTACTGCGCCATAACTAATCATACTGCCCCGTAACTCATCGTACTGCCCCGTAACTCATCGTACTGCCCCGTAACGCATCGTACTGCCCCGTAACTCATTGTACTGCCCCGTAATTCATCATACTGCCACGTATGTCAACATACTGCGCCATAACACATCGTACTGCCCCGTAATTCATCGTACTGCCCCATAACTCAACGTATTGCGCCATAACTCTTCGTACTTCCCTATAAGTATTCGTACTGCCCTGTAACTCAAAGTACTGCGCCGTAAATCATCGTACTGCCCCATAACTCATTGTAATGCCGCATAACTCATCATACCGTCCAGTAACTCATTGTACTGCCGTGTAACTCATCATACTGCCCCGTAACACATCGTACTGCACCTTAACTCATCGTCCTGCCCCATAACACATCATACTGCCCCGTAACTCATCATACTGCCCCGTAAGACAGCGTACTGCCCCGTAACTCATCGTGCTGCCCCGTAACTCATCGTACTGCCCCGTAACGCATCGTGCTGCCCCATATCACATCGTACTGCCCCGTATCTCATCGTAATGCCCCGTAACACATCGTTCTGCCCCATAACACATCATACTGCCCCGTAACTCATCGTACTGCCCCATAACACATCGTACTGCCCCGTAACTCATCGTACTGCCCCGTAACACAGCGTACTGCCCCGTACCTCATCGTGCTGCCTCGTAACTCATCGTACAGCCCGGTAACTCATCGTACTGCAGTGTAACTCATCGTACTGCCCAGTAATACATCGTACAGCCCCACAACTCATCGTACTGCCCCGTAACTCAACGTACTGCGCCATAACTCATTGTAATGCCCCGTAATTCATTGAAATGCACCGTAACTCATCATACAGCCCCATAACTCAACGTATTGCGCCATAACTCTTCGTACTGCCCTATAACTATTCGTACTGCCCTGTAACTCAGCGTACTGCGCCGTAAATCATCGTACTGCCGTTTAACTCATCGTACTGCCCCGTTACTCATCATACTGCCCCGTAACTCATCGTACTGCCCTGTAACTCATCGTACTGCCGTGTAACTCATCGTACTGCCCCATAACAAGTCGTAAAGCCCCATAACACATCGTACTGCCCCATAACAAATCGTACTGCCCCATAACACAGCGTACTGCCCCGTAACTCATCGTACTGCCCCGTAACTCATCGTACTGCCCCGTAACGCATCGTACTGCCGTGTAAATCATCATACTGCCCCGTAACTCATTGTACTGCCCCGTAACATCATCGTACTGCCCCGTAACGCATTGTACTGCCCCGTAACTCATCGTACTGCCCCGTAATTCATCATACTGCCACGTATGTCAACATACTGCGCCATAACACATCGTACTGCCCCGTAATTCATCGTACTGCCCCATAACTCAACGTATTGCGCCATAACTCTTCGTACTGCCCTATAAGTATTCGTACTGCCCTGTAACTCAACTGCGCCGTAAATCATCGTACTGCCCCATAACTCATCATACTGCCGCGTAACACATCGTACTGCCGTGTAACTCATCGTACTGCTCCATTACTCATCATACTGCCCCGTAACTCATCGTACTGCCCGTAACTCATCGTACTGCCCCGTAACTCATCGTACTGCCGCGTAACTCATCGTACTGCCCCGTAACTCATCGTACTATCCCGCTACTCATCATACTGCCCCGTAACTCATCGTACTGCCCCGTAACTCATCGTACTATCCCGCTACTCATCCTACTGCCCCGTAACTCATCGTACTGTCCCGTATCTCATCGTAATGCCCCATAACACATCGTACTGCCCCATAACAGATCGTACTTCCCCATAACACATCGTACTGCCCCGTAACTCATCGTACTGCCCCGTAGCTCATCGTACTGCCCCGTAACTCATCGTACAGCCCGATAACACATCGTACTGCCCCGTAACGCAACGTACTGCCCCTTAACACAGCGTACTGCCCCGTAACTCATCGTACTGCCTCCAAACTCATTGTACAGCCGCGTAACACATTGTACTGCTGTGTAACTCATCGTACTGCCCAGTAACACATCGTACAGCCCCATAGATCATCGTACTGCGCCATAACTAAACGTACTGCCCCGTAACTCATCGTACTGCCCCGTAACTCATCGTACTGCCCCGTAACGCATCGTACTGCCCCGTAACTCATCGTACTGCCCCGTAATTCATCATACTGCCACGTATGTCAACATACTGCGCCATAACACATCGTACTGCCCCGTAATTCATCGTACTGCCCCATAACTCAACGTATTGCGCCATAACTCTTCGTACTTCCCTATAAGTATTCGTACTGCCCTGTAACTCAACGTACTGCGCCGTAAATCATCGTACTGCCCCATAACTCATCGTACTGCCGCGTAACACATCGTACTGCCGTGTAACTCATCGTACTGCTCCATTACTCATCATACTGCCCCGTAACTCATCGTACTGCCCATAACTCATCGTACTGCCCCGTAACTCATCGTACTGCCGCGTAACTCATCGTACTGCCCCGTAACTCATTGTACTATCCCGCTACTCATCATACTGCCCCATAACTCATCGTACTGCCCCGTAACTCATCGTACTATCCCGCTACTCATCATACTGCCCCGTAACTCATCGTACTGCCCCGTATCTCATCGTAATGCCCCATAACACATTGTACTGCCCCTTAACTCATCGTACTGCCCCGTAACACAGCGTACTGCCCCGTAACTCATCGTACTGCACCGTAACTCATCGTACAGCCCGATAACACATCGTACTGCCCCGTAACTCAACGTACTGCCCCGTAACACAGCGTACTGCCCCGTAACTCATCGTACTGCCTCGTAACTCATCATACAGCCGCGTAACACATCGTACTGCCGTGTAACTCATCGTACTGCCCAGTAACACATCGTACAGCCCCATAACTCATCGTACTGCGCCATAACTAATCATACTGCCCCGTAACTCATCGTACTGCCCCGTAATTCATCATACTGCCCCGTAACTCAACGTACTGCGCCATAACTCATCGTAATGCCCCGTAATTCATCGTAATGCACCGTAACTAATCGTACAGCTCCATAACTCAACGTATTGCACCATAACTCTTCGTACTGCCCTATAACTATTCGTACTGCCCTGCAACCAAGCGTACTGCGCCGTAAATCATCGTACTGCACTATAACACATCGTACTGCCGTGTAACACATCGTACTGCCGTTTAACTCATCGTACTGCCCCGTTACTCATCGTACTGCCCCGTAACGCATCGTGCTGCCTCATAACACATCATACTGCCCCGTAACTCATCGTACTGCCCCATAACACAGTGTACTGCCCCGTAACTCATCGTACTGCCCAGTAACACATCGTACAGCCCCATAACTCATCGTACAGCCCCGTAACTCAACGTACTGCGCCATAACTCATCGTAATGCCCCGTAATTCATCGTCATGCACCGTAACTCATCGTACAGCCCCATAACTCAACGTATTGCGCCATAACTCTTCGTACTGCCCTATAACTATTCGTACTGCCCTGTAACTCAGCGTACTGCGCCGTAAATAATCGTACTGCCCCATAACACATCGTATTGCCGTGTAACACATCGTACTGCCGTTTAACTCATCGTACTGCCCCGTTACTCATCATACTGCCCCATAACTCATCGTACTGCCCTGTAACTCATCGTACTGCCGTATAACTCATCGTACTGCCCCATAACAAGTCGTACTGCCCCGTAACACATCGTACTATCCCGCTACTCATCATACTGCCCCGTAACTCATCGTACTGCCCGTAACTCATCGTAATGCCCTGTAACTCATCGTACTACCCATAACACATCGTACTGCCCCGTTTCTCATCGTAATGCCCCATAACACATCGTACTGCCCCATAACAGATCGTAATTCCCCATAACACATCGTACTGCCCCGTAACTCATCGTACTGCCCCATAACACATCGTGCTGCCCCGTAACTCATCGTACTGCCCCGTAACACAGCGTACTGCCCCGTAACTCATCGTACTGCCCCGTAACTCATCATACAGCCCCGTAACGCATCGTACTGCCGCGTAACTCATCATACTGCCCGGTAACACATCGTACAGCCCCGTAACTCATCGTACTGCGCCATAACTCATCGTACTGCCCCATATCTCATCGTACTGCCCCGTAATTCATCATACTGCCCCGTAACTCAACGTACTGCGCCATAATGCATCTTACTGCCCCACAACACATCGTCGTGCCCCGTATCTCATCATAATGCCCTATAACACATCGTACTGCCCCATAACACATCGTACTGCCCCGTAACTCATCGTAATGCCCCGTAACACAGCGTACTGCCCCGTAACTCATCGTACTATCCCGCTACTCATCATACTGCCCCGGAACTCATCGTACTGCCCGTAACTGATCGTACTGCTCTGTAACTCATCGTACTGCCCTGTAACTCATCGTACTGCTGTGCAACACATCGTACTGCCCCGTAACTCATCGTACTGCCCGTAACTCATCGTACTGCCCCGTAACTCATCGTACTGCCCCGTAGCTCATCGTACTGCCGCGTAACTCATCGTACTGCTTCGTAACTCATCGTACTGCCCGTAACTCATCATACTGCCACATAACTCATCGTAGCGTCTCGTAACTCATTGTACTACCGTGTAACTCATCGTACTGCCCCGTAACACATCGTACTGCACCGTAACTCATCATACTGCCGCTTAACTCATCATACTGCCACGTAACTCATCGTACTGCACCGTAATTCATCGTACTGCCCCGTAACTCATCATACTGCCCCGTAACTCATCGTACTGCCCCATAACTCATCGTACTGCCCAGTAACTCATCGTATCCCCATGTAAACAATCGTACTGCCCCGCAACTCATCATACAGCCCCGTAACTCATCGTACTGCCATGCAACTCATCCTACTGCCCCGTAACTCATCGTTCTGCCCGTGACTCATCGTACTGCCACATAACTCATCGTACTGCCCTGTAACTCATCGTTCTGCCACGTAACTCATCGTACTGCCCCGTAACACATCGTACTGCCCTGTAACTCATCGTACTGCCCCGTAACTCATCGTACTGCCATGTAACTCATCATACTGCCCTGTAACTCATCGTACTGCCGCATAACTCATTGTACTGCCCCGTAACACATCGTACTGCCCTGTAACTCATCGTACTGCCCTGTAACTCATCGTGCTGCCGCGTAACTCATTGTACTGCCCCGTAACACATCATACTGCCCTGTAACTCATCGTACTGCCCAGTAATTCATTGTATCTCCATGTAAACAATCGTACTGCCCCGTAACTCAACATACAGCCCCGTAACTCATCGTACTGCCATGCAACTCATCATACTGCCCCGTAACTCATCGTTCTGCCCGTAACTAATCGTACTGTCGCATAACTCATCGTACTGCCCTGTAACTCATCGTACTGCCGCGTAACTCATCGTACTGCCCTGTAACTCATCGTACTGCCCCGTCACTCATTATACTGCCCAGTAACTCATCGTACTGCCCCTTAACACATCGTACTGCCCCGTAATTCATCATACTGCCCCGTAACTCATTGTACTGCCCCGTAACACATCATACTGCCCCATAATTCATCGTACTGCCCCGTAACACATTGTAATGCCCTGTAACTCATTGTACTGTCCTGTAACTCATTGTACTGCCCTGTAACTCATCGTACTGCCGCGTAACTCATCGTACTGCCCGTAACTCAACGTACTGCCGCGTAACTCATCGTAGCGTCCCGTAACTCATTGTACTGCCGTGTAACTCATCGTAATGCCCCATAACACATTGTACTGCCCCATAACACATCGTACTGCCCCGTAACTCATCGTACTGCCCCATAACACATCGTACTGCCCCGTAACTCATCGTACTATTCCGCTACTCATCATACTGCCCCGTAACTCATCGTACTGCCCGTAACTCATCGTACTGCTCTGTAACTCATCGTACTGCCCCGTAACTCATCGTACTGCTGTGCAACACATCGTACTGCCCCGTAACTCATCGTACTGCCCGTAACTCATCGTACTGCCACGTAACTCATCGTACTGCCCTCTAGCTCATCCTACTGCCACGTAACTCATCGTACTGCCGCGTAACTCATCGTACTGCCCGTAGCTCATCGTACTGCCGCGTAACTCATCGTAGCTTACCGTAACTCATTGTACTGCCGTGTAACTCATCGTACTGCTCCGTAACACATCGTACTGCCCCGTAACTCATCATACTGCCCCGTAACTCATCGTACTGCCCTGTAACTCATCGTACTGCCCAGTAACTCATCGTATCTCCATGTAAACAATCGTACTGCCCCGTAACTCATCATACAGCCCCGTAACTCATCGTACTGCCATGCAACTCATCCTACTGCCCCGTAACTCCTCGTTCAGCCCGTAACTCATCGTACTGCCGCATAACTCATCATACTGCCGTGTAACTCATTGTACTGCCGCGTAACTCATCCTCATGCCGCGTAATTCATCGTACTGCCCCGTTACTCATTATACTGCCCCGTAACTCATCGTACTGCCCCTTAACATATCGTACTGCCCCGTAATTCATCGTACTGCCCCGTAACGCATTGTAATGCCCTGTAACTCATCGTACTGCCCCATAACTCATCGTACTGCCCGGATCTAATTGTACTGCCCTGTAACTCATCGTACTGCCCGGATCTCATTGTACTGCCCCGTAACTCATCGTACTGCCCCCAACTCATCCTACTGCCCGATAACTCATCGTACTGACCCGTAACTCATCATACTGCCCCGTAACTAATCGTACTGCCCCGTAACTCATCGTACTGCCCCATAACTCATCGTACTGCCGTGCAACTCATCGTACTGCCCCATAACTCATCGTACTGCCCGGATCTAATTGTACTGCCCTGTAACTCATCGTACTGCCCGGATCTCATTGTACTGCCCCGTAACTCATCGTACTGCCCCCAACTCATCCTACTGCCCGATAACTCATCGTATTGCGCCATAACTCATCATACTGCTGCGTAACTCATCGTACTGCCGTGTAACTCATTGTACCGCCCTCTAACTCATCGTACTGCCCTGTAACTCATCGTACTGCCCCATAACTCATCGTACTGCCCCATAACTCATTGTACTGCCCATAACTCATCATACTGCTGCGTAACTCATCGTACTGCCCTGTAACTCATCATACTGCCCTGTAACTCATCGTACTGCAGCGTAACTCATCGTACTGCCGGGTATCTCATCGTACTGCCCTGTAACTCATCGTACTGCCCCGTATCTCATCGCACTACCCTGTAACTCATCGTACTGCCCTGTAACTCATCGTACTGCGCCGTAATTCATCATAATGCACCGTAACTCATCGTACTGCGCCATATCTAATCGTACTGCCCCGTAACTCATCGTTGTGCCCCATAACTCATCATACTGCTGCGTAACTCATCGTACTGCCCCGTAACTCATCGTACTCTCCCGTAACTCATCGTACTGCCCTGTATCTCATCGTACTGCCCCGTAACTCATCGTACTGCCGCGTAACTCATCATTCTGCCGTGTAACTCATCGTACTGTCCCGTAACTCATCGTACTACCCTGTACCTCATCGGACTGCCCCGTAATTCATCGTACTGCCATGTAACTCATTGTACTGCCCCGTAACTCATCCCACTGCCCCGTAACTCATCGTACTGCCCCATAACTCATCGTACTGTGCCATAACTCATCGTACTGCCGTGTAAATCATGTACTGTCCCGTAGCTCATCGTACTACCCTGTACCTCATTGTACTGCCCCGTAATTCATCGTACTGCCGTGTAACTCATCGTACTGCCCCGTAACTCATCGTACTGCCATGTAACTCATCATACTGCCCCCTAACTCATCGTACTGCCGCGTAACTCATCGTAATGCCCCATAACTCATCATACTTCCCTGTAACTCTTCGGACTGCCGCGTAACACAGCTTATTGCCCTGTAAATCATCATACAGCCCCGTAACTCATCGTACTGCCCTGTAACTCATCGTACTGCCTCGTAACTCATCGTACTGCCCCGTAACTAAACGTACTGCCGTGTAACTCATCGTACTGCCCCGTAACTCATCGTACTGCCGTGTAACTCATTGTACCGCCCCCTAACTAATCGTACAGCCCCGTAACTCATCGTACTGCCCCATAACTCATCATACTGCAGCGTAACTCATTGTACTGCCCCATAACTCATCGTACTGCCCTGTAACTCATCGTAATGCCGTGTAACTCATCGTACTGCCCCGTAACTCATCCTACTGCCCCGTAACTCATCGTACTGCCCCATAACTCATCGTACTGTGCCATAACTCATCGTACTGCCGTGTAACTCATCATACTGCCATGTAACTCATCGTAATGCCCTGTAAATCATCGTACTGCTGTGTATCTCATCATACTGCCCCGTTACTCATCATATTGCCGTGTAACTCATCAAACTGCCCTGTAACTCATCGTACTGCCGCGTAACTCCTCGTACTGCCCCTTAACTCATTGTACTGCACCGTAACTCATCGTACTGCCACATAACTCATCGTAACTGCGCCATAACTCATCATACTGCCGCATAACTCATCGTACTGCCCCGTAACTCATCATACTGCCCAGTAACTCATCGTACTGCCCCAGACCTCATCGTACTGTGCCATAACTCATCGTACTGCCGTGTAACTCATCGTACTGCACCGTAACTCATCGTACTGCACCGTAACTCATCGTACTGCCCTGTAACTCATCGTACTGCCCCATAACTCATTGTACTGCCGTGTAACTCATTCTTCCGCCCCATAACTCATCGTACTGCCGTGCAACTCATCGTACTGCCCCATAACTCATCGTACTGCCCGGATCTCATTGTACTGCCCCGTAACTCATCGTACTGCCCCCAACTCATCCTACTGCCCGATAACTCATCGTATTGCGCCATAACTCATCATACTGCTGCGTAACTCATCGTACTGCCGTGTAACTCATCGTACTGCCCCGTAACTCATCATACTGTGCCGTAACTCATCGTACCGCTGCGTAACTCATCGTACCGCCCTGTAACTCATCGTACTGCCCCATAACTCATTGTACTGCCGTGTAACTCATTCTTCCGCCCCATAACTCATCGTACTGCCCCGTAACTCATCGTACTGCCCCGTAACTCATCATACTGTGCCGTAACTCATCGTACCGCTGCGTAACTCATCGTACCGCCCTGTAACTCATCGTAATACCCTGTAACTCATTGTACTGCCGCGTAACTCATCGTACTGCCGTGAAACTCATCGAACCGCCCCGTAATTCATCGTACTGCAGTGTATCTCATTGTACTGCCGTGTAACTCATCGTACTGCCCTGTAACTCATCGTACTGCCCTGTAACTCATCGTACTGCACGGTTACTCATCATACTGCAGCGAAACTCATTTTACTGCCCCATAACTCATCGTACTGCCCTGTAACTCATCGGACTGCCCCATAACTCATCGTACTGCCGTGTAACTCATCGTACCGCCCCATAACTCATCGTATTGCCCCGTAACTCATCGTAATGCCCCTTAACTCATCGTACTGAGCCGTAACTCATCGTACTGCCCCGTAATTCATCGTACTGCCCCGTAACTCATTATACTGTGCCGTAACTCATCGTAATGCCCCGGAACTCATCGTACTCCCATTTAACTCATCATACTGCCCCGTAACTCATCATACTGCCCTTTAAGTCATCGTACTGCCATATAACTCATCGTACCGCTGCGTAACTTATCTTCCCACCCTGTAACTCATCGTACTGCCCTGTAACTCATCGTACTGCACCGTAACTCATCGTACTGCCGCATAACTCATCATACTGCCGTGTAACTCATCGTACTGAACCGTAACTCATCGTACTGCCGCATAACTCATCATACTGCCGTGTAACTCATCGTACTGCCGTGTAACTCAACGTACTGCCCTGTAACTCATCATACTGCCCCGTAACTCATCGTAATGCTCCGTAGCTCATCGTACTGCCCTGTAACTCATCGTACTGCCCCGTAACTCATCGTACTGCCCCGTAACTCATCGTACTGCCCTGTAACTCATTGTACTGCCCCGTTACTCATCATACGGCCACATAACTCATCGTACTGCCCCGTAACTCATTGTACTGCCCCGTAACTGATCGTACTGCCGCATAACTCATCGTACTGCCGTGCAACACATCGTAATGCCCCATAACTCATCGTACTGCCCGGATCTAATTGTACCGCCCCGTAACTCATCGTATTGCCTGGATATCATTGTACTGCCCCGTAACTCATCGTACTGCCCCCTAACTCATCCTACTGCCCCATAACTCATCGTATTGCGCCATAACTCATCATACTGCTGCGTAACTCATCATACTGCCCTGTAACTCATCGTACTGCCCCTTAACTCATCGTACTGCCCTGTAACTCATCGTACCGCACTCTAACTCATCATACTGCCCCCTAACTCGTCGTACAGCCCCGTAACTCATCGTACTGCCCCATAACTCATCGTACTGCCCCATAACTCAGCATACTGCTGCGTAACTCATCGTACTGCCCTGTAACTCATCGTACTGCCCCATAACTCATCGTACTGCCGCGTAACACATCGTACTGCCGTGTAACTCATCGTACTGCTCCATTACTCATCATACTGCCCCGTAACTCATCGTACTGCCCATAACTCATCGTACTGCCCCGTAACTCATCGTACTGCCGCGTAACTCATCGTACTGCCCCGTAACTCATTGTACTATCCCGCTACTCATCATACTGCCCCATAACTCATCGTACTGCCCCGTAACTCATCGTACTATCCCGCTACTCATCATACTGCCCCGTAACTCATCGTACTGCCCCGTATCTCATCGTAATGCCCCATAACACATTGTACTGCCCCTTAACTCATCGTACTGCCCCGTAACACAGCGTACTGCCCCGTAACTCATCGTACTGCACCGTAACTCATCGTACAGCCCGATAACACATCGTACTGCCCCGTAACTCAACGTACTGCCCCGTAACACAGCGTACTGCCCCGTAACTCATCGTACTGCCTCGTAACTCATCATACAGCCGCGTAACACATCGTACTGCCGTGTAACTCATCGTACTGCCCAGTAACACATCGTACAGCCCCATAACTCATCGTACTGCGCCATAACTAATCATACTGCCCCGTAACTCATCGTACTGCCCCGTAATTCATCATACTGCCCCGTAACTCAACGTACTGCGCCATAACTCATCGTAATGCCCCGTAATTCATCGTAATGCACCGTAACTAATCGTACAGCTCCATAACTCAACGTATTGCACCATAACTCTTCGTACTGCCCTATAACTATTCGTACGGCCCTGCAACCAAGCGTACTGCGCCGTAAATCATCGTACTGCACTATAACACATCGTACTGCCGCGTAACACATCGTACTGCCGTTTAACTCATCGTACTGCCCCGTTACTCATCGTACTGCCCCGTAACGCATCGTGCTGCCTCATAACACATCATACTGCCCCGTAACTCATCGTACTGCCCCATAACACAGTGTACTGCCCCGTAACTCATCGTACTGCCCAGTAACACATCGTACAGCCCCATAACTCATCGTACAGCCCCGTAACTCAACGTACTGCGCCATAACTCATCGTAATGCCCCGTAATTCATCGTCATGCACCGTAACTCATCGTACAGCCCCATAACTCAACGTATTGCGCCATAACTCTTCGTACTGCCCTATAACTATTCGTACTGCCCTGTAACTCAGCGTACTGCGCCGTAAATAATCGTACTGCCCCATAACACATCGTATTGCCGTGTAACACATCGTACTGCCGTTTAACTCATCGTACTGCCCCGTTACTCATCATACTGCCCCGTAACTCATCGTACTGCCCTGTAACTCATCGTACTGCCGTATAACTCATCGTACTGCCCCATAACAAGTCGTACTGCCCCGTAACACATCGTACTATCCCGCTACTCATCATACTGCCCCGTAACTCATCGTACTGCCCGTAACTCATCGTAATGCCCTGTAACTCATCGTACTACCCATAACACATCGTACTGCCCCGTTTCTCATCGTAATGCCCCATAACACATCGTACTGCCCCATAACAGATCGTAATTCCCCATAACACATCGTACTGCCCCGTAACTCATCGTACTGCCCCATAACACATCGTGCTGCCCCGTAACTCATCGTACTGCCCCGTAACACAGCGTACTGCCCCGTAACTCATCGTACTGCCCCGTAACTCATCATACAGCCCCGTAACGCATCGTACTGCCGCGTAACTCATCGTACTGCCCGGTAACACATCGTACAGCCCCGTAACTCATCGTACTGCGCCATAACTCATCGTACTGCCCCATATCTCATCGTACTGCCCCGTAATTCATCATACTGCCCCGTAACTCAACGTACTGCGCCATAATGCATCTTACTGCCCCACAACACATCGTCGTGCCCCGTATCTCATCATAATGCCCTATAACACATCGTACTGCCCCATAACACATCGTACTGCCCCGTAACTCATCGTAATGCCCCGTAACACAGCGTACTGCCCCGTAACTCATCGTACTATCCCGCTACTCATCATACTGCCCCGGAACTCATCGTACTGCCCGTAACTGATCGTACTGCTCTGTAACTCATCGTACTGCCCTGTAACTCATCGTACTGCTGTGCAACACATCGTACTGCCCCGTAACTCATCGTACTGCCCGTAACTCATCGTACTGCCCCGTAACTCATCGTACTGCCCCGTAGCTCATCGTACTGCCGCGTAACTCATCGTACTGCTTCGTTACTCATCGTACTGCCCGTAACTCATCATACTGCCACATAACTCATCGTAGCGTCTCGTAACTCATTGTACTACCGTGTAACTCATCGTACTGCCCCGTAACACATCGTACTGCACCGTAACTCATCATACTGCCGCTTAACTCATCATACTGCCACGTAACTCATCGTACTGCCCCATAACTCATCGTACTGCCCAGTAACTCATCGTATCTCCATGTAAACAATCGTACTGCCCCGCAACTCATCATACAGCCCCGTAACTCATCGTACTGCCATGCAACTCATCCTACTGCCCCGTAACTCATCGTTCTGCCCGTGACTCATCGTACTGCCACATAACTCATCGTACTGCCCTGTAACTCATCGTTCTGCCACGTAACTCATCGTACTGCCCCGTAACACATCGTACTGCCCTGTAACTCATCGTACTGCCCCGTAACTCATCGTACTGCCATGTAACTCATCATACTGCCCTGTAACTCATCGTACTGCCGCATAACTCATTGTACTGCCCCGTAACACATCGTACTGCCCTGTAACTCATCGTACTGCCCTGTAACTCATCGTGCTGCCGCGTAACTCATTGTACTGCCCCGTAACACATCATACTGCCCTGTAACTCATCGTACTGCCCAGTAATTCATTGTATCTCCATGTAAACAATCGTACTGCCCCGTAACTCAACATACAGCCCCGTAACTCATCGTACTGCCATGCAACTCATCATACTGCCCCGTAACTCATCGTTCTGCCCGTAACTAATCGTACTGTCGCATAACTCATCGTACTGCCCTGTAACTCATCGTACTGCCGCGTAACTCATCGTACTGCCCTGTAACTCATCGTACTGCCCCGTCACTCATTATACTGCCCAGTAACTCATCGTACTGCCCCTTAACACATCGTACTGCCCCGTAATTCATCATACTGCCCCGTAACTCATTGTACTGCCCCGTAACACATCATACTGCCCCATAATTCATCGTACTGCCCCGTAACACATTGTAATGCCCTGTAACTCATTGTACTGTCCTGTAACTCATCGTACTGCCCTGTAACTCATCGTACTGCCGCGTAACTCATCGTACTGCCCGTAACTCAACGTACTGCCGCGTAACTCATCGTAGCGTCCCGTAACTCATTGTACTGCCGTGTAACTCATCGTAATGCCCCATAACACATTGTACTGCCCCATAACACATCGTACTGCCCCGTAACTCATCGTACTGCCCCATAACACATCGTACTGCCCCGTAACTCATCGTACTATTCCGCTACTCATCATACTGCCCCGTAACTCATCGTACTGCCCCGTAACTCATCGTACTGCTGTGCAACACATCGTACTGCCCCGTAACTCATCGTACTGCCCGTAACTCATCGTACTGCCATGTAACTCATCGTACTGCCCTCTAGCTCATCCTACTGCCACGTAACTCATCGTACTGCCGCGTAACTCATCGTACTGCCCGTAGCTCATCGTACTGCCGCGTAACTCATCGTAGCTTACCGTAACTCATTGTACTGCCGTGTAACTCATCGTACTGCTCCGTAACACATCGTACTGCCCCGTAACTCATCATACTGCCCCGTAACTCATCGTACTGCCCTGTAACTCATCGTACTGCCCAGTAACTCATCGTATCTCCATGTAAACAATCGTACTGCCCCGTAACTCATCATACAGCCCCGTAACTCATCGTACTGCCATGCAACTCATCCTACTGCCCCGTAACTCCTCGTTCAGCCCGTAACTCATCGTACTGCCGCATAACTCATCATACTGCCGTGTAACTCATTGTACTGCCGCGTAACTCATCCTCATGCCGCGTAATTCATCGTACTGCCCCGTTACTCATTATACTGCCCCGTAACTCATCGTACTGCCCCTTAACATATCGTACTGCCCCGTAATTCATCGTACTGCCCCGTAACGCATTGTAATGCCCTGTAACTCATCGTACTGCCCCATAACTCATCGTACTGCCCGGATCTAATTGTACTGCCCTGTAACTCATCGTACTGCCCGGATCTCATTGTACTGCCCCGTAACTCATCGTACTGCCCCCAACTCATCCTACTGCCCGATAACTCATCGTACTGACCCGTAACTCATCATACTGCCCCGTAACTAATCGTACTGCCCCGTAACTCATCGTACTGCCCCATAACTCATCGTACTGCCGTGCAACTCATCGTACTGCCCCATAACTCATCGTACTGCCCGGATCTAATTGTACTGCCCTGTAACTCATCGTACTGCCCGGATCTCATTGTACTGCCCCGTAACTCATCATACTGCCCCCAACTCATCCTACTGCCCGATAACTCATCGTATTGCGCCATAACTCATCATACTGCTGCGTAACTCATCGTACTGCCGTGTAACTCATTGTACCGCCCTCTAACTCATCGTACTGCCCTGTAACTCATCGTACTGCCCCATAACTCATCGTACTGCCCCATAACTCATTGTACTGCCCATAACACATCATACTGCTGCGTAACTCATCGTACTGCCCTGTAACTCATTGTACCGCCCTGTAACTCATCGTACTGCAGCGTAACTCATCGTACTGCCGGGTATCTCATCGTACTGCCCTGTAACTCATCGTACTGCCCCGTATCTCATCGCACTACCCTGTAACTCATCGTACTGCCCTGTAACTCATCGTACTGCGCCGTAATTCATCATAATGCACCGTAACTCATCGTACTGCGCCATATCTAATCGTACTGCCCCGTAACTCATCGTTGTGCCCCATAACTCATCATACTGCTGCGTAACTCATCGTACTGCCCCGTAACTCATCGTACTGCCCCGTAACTCATCGTACTGCCCTGTATCTCATCGTACTGCCCCGTAACTCATCGTACTGCCGCGTAACTCATCATTCTGCCGTGTAACTCATCGTACTGTCCCGTAACTCATCGTACTACCCTGTACCTCATCGGACTGCCCCGTAATTCATCGTACTGCCGTGTAACTCATTGTACTGCCCCGTAACTCATCCCACTGCCCCGTAACTCATCGTACTGCCCCATAACTCATCGTACTGTGCCATAACTCATCGTACTGCCGTGTAAATCATGTACTGTCCCGTAGCTCATCGTACTACCCTGTACCTCATTGTACTGCCCCGTAATTCATCGTACTGCCGTGTAACTCATCGTACTGCCCCGTAACTCATCGTACTGCCATGTAACTCATCATACTGCCCCCTAACTCATCGTACTGCCGCGTAACTCATCGTAATGCCCCATAACTCATCATACTTCCCTGTAACTCTTCGGACTGCCGCGTAACACAGCTTATTGCCCTGTAAATCATCATACAGCCCCGTAACTCATCGTACTGCCCTGTAACTCATCGTACTGCCCTGTAACTCATCGTACTGCACGGTTACTCATCATACTGCAGCGAAACTCATTTTACTGCCCCATAACTCATCGTACTGCCCTGTAACTCATCGGACTGCCCCATAACTCATCGTACTGCCGTGTAACTCATCGTACCGCCCCATAACTCATCGTATTGCCCCGTAACTCATCGTAATGCCCCTTAACTCATCGTACTGAGCCGTAACTCATCGTACTGCCCCGTAATTCATCGTACTGCCCCGTAACTCATTATACTGTGCCGTAACTCATCGTAATGCCCCGGAACTCATCGTACTCCCATTTAACTCATCATACTGCCCCGTAACTCATCATACTGCCCTTTAAGTCATCGTACTGCCATATAACTCATCGTACCGCTGCGTAACTTATCTTCCCACCCTGTAACTCATCGTACTGCCCTGTAACTCATCGTACTGCACCGTAACTCATCGTACTGCCGCATAACTCATCATACTGCCGTGTAACTCATCGTACTGAACCGTAACTCATCGTACTGCCGCATAACTCATCATACTGCCGTGTAACTCATCGTACTGCCGTGTAACTCAACGTACTGCCCTGTAACTCATCATACTGCCCCGTAACTCATCGTAATGCTCCGTAGCTCATCGTACTGCCCTGTAACTCATCGTACTGCCCCGTAACTCATCGTACTGCCCCGTAACTCATCGTACTGCCCTGTAACTCATTGTACTGCCCCGTTACTCATCATACGGCCACATAACTCATCGTACTGCCCCGTAACTCATTGTACTGCCCCGTAACTGATCGTACTGCCGCATAACTCATCGTACTGCCGTGCAACACATCGTAATGCCCCATAACTCATCGTACTGCCCGGATCTAATTGTACCGCCCCGTAACTCATCGTATTGCCTGGATATCATTGTACTGCCCCGTAACTCATCGTACTGCCCCCTAACTCATCCTACTGCCCCATAACTCATCGTATTGCGCCATAACTCATCATACTGCTGCGTAACTCATCATACTGCCCTGTAACTCATCGTACTGCCCCTTAACTCATCGTACTGCCCTGTAACTCATCGTACCGCACTCTAACTCATCATACTGCCCCCTAACTCGTCGTACAGCCCCGTAACTCATCGTACTGCCCCATAACTCATCGTACTGCCCCATAACTCAGCATACTGCTGCGTAACTCATCGTACTGCCCTGTAACTCATCGTACTGCCCCATAACTCATCGTACTGCCGCGTAACACATCGTACTGCCGTGTAACTCATCGTACTGCTCCATTACTCATCATACTGCCCCGTAACTCATCGTACTGCCCATAACTCATCGTACTGCCCCGTAACTCATCGTACTGCCGCGTAACTCATCGTACTGCCCCGTAACTCATTGTACTATCCCGCTACTCATCATACTGCCCCATAACTCATCGTACTGCCCCGTAACTCATCGTACTATCCCGCTACTCATCATACTGCCCCGTAACTCATCGTACTGCCCCGTATCTCATCGTAATGCCCCATAACACATTGTACTGCCCCTTAACTCATCGTACTGCCCCGTAACACAGCGTACTGCCCCGTAACTCATCGTACTGCACCGTAACTCATCGTACAGCCCGATAACACATCGTACTGCCCCGTAACTCAACGTACTGCCCCGTAACACAGCGTACTGCCCCGTAACTCATCGTACTGCCTCGTAACTCATCATACAGCCGCGTAACACATCGTACTGCCGTGTAACTCATCGTACTGCCCAGTAACACATCGTACAGCCCCATAACTCATCGTACTGCGCCATAACTAATCATACTGCCCCGTAACTCATCGTACTGCCCCGTAATTCATCATACTGCCCCGTAACTCAACGTACTGCGCCATAACTCATCGTAATGCCCCGTAATTCATCGTAATGCACCGTAACTAATCGTACAGCTCCATAACTCAACGAATTGCACCATAACTCTTCGTACTGCCCTATAACTATTCGTACGGCCCTGCAACCAAGCGTACTGCGCCGTAAATCATCGTACTGCACTATAACACATCGTACTGCCGCGTAACACATCGTACTGCCGTTTAACTCATCGTACTGCCCCGTTACTCATCGTACTGCCCCGTAACGCATCGTGCTGCCTCATAACACATCATACTGCCCCGTAACTCATCGTACTGCCCCATAACACAGTGTACTGCCCCGTAACTCATCGTACTGCCCAGTAACACATCGTACAGCCCCATAACTCATCGTACAGCCCCGTAACTCAACGTACTGCGCCATAACTCATCGTAATGCCCCGTAATTCATCGTCATGCACCGTAACTCATCGTACAGCCCCATAACTCAACGTATTGCGCCATAACTCTTCGTACTGCCCTATAACTATTCGTACTGCCCTGTAACTCAGCGTACTGCGCCGTAAATAATCGTACTGCCCCATAACACATCGTATTGCCGTGTAACACATCGTACTGCCGTTTAACTCATCGTACTGCCCCGTTACTCATCATACTGCCCCGTAACTCATCGTACTGCCCTGTAACTCATCGTACTGCCGTATAACTCATCGTACTGCCCCATAACAAGTCGTACTGCCCCGTAACACATCGTACTATCCCGCTACTCATCATACTGCCCCGTAACTCATCGTACTGCCCGTAACTCATCGTAATGCCCTGTAACTCATCGTACTACCCATAACACATCGTACTGCCCCGTTTCTCATCGTAATGCCCCATAACACATCGTACTGCCCCATAACAGATCGTAATTCCCCATAACACATCGTACTGCCCCGTAACTCATCGTACTGCCCCATAACACATCGTGCTGCCCCGTAACTCATCGTACTGCCCCGTAACACAGCGTACTGCCCCGTAACTCATCGTACTGCCCCGTAACTCATCATACAGCCCCGTAACGCATCGTACTGCCGCGTAACTCATCGTACTGCCCGGTAACACATCGTACAGCCCCGTAACTCATCGTACTGCGCCATAACTCATCGTACTGCCCCATATCTCATCGTACTGCCCCGTAATTCATCATACTGCCCCGTAACTCAACGTACTGCGCCATAATGCATCTTACTGCCCCACAACACATCGTCGTGCCCCGTATCTCATCATAATGCCCTATAACACATCGTACTGCCCCATAACACATCGTACTGCCCCGTAACTCATCGTAATGCCCCGTAACACAGCGTACTGCCCCGTAACTCATCGTACTATCCCGCTACTCATCATACTGCCCCGGAACTCATCGTACTGCCCGTAACTGATCGTACTGCTCTGTAACTCATCGTACTGCCCTGTAACTCATCGTACTGCTGTGCAACACATCGTACTGCCCCGTAACTCATCGTACTGCCCGTAACTCATCGTACTGCCCCGTAACTCATCGTACTGCCCCGTAGCTCATCGTACTGCCGCGTAACTCATCGTACTGCTTCGTAACTCATCGTACTGCCCGTAACTCATCATACTGCCACATAACTCATCGTAGCGTCTCGTAACTCATTGTACTACCGTGTAACTCATCGTACTGCCCCGTAACACATCGTACTGCACCGTAACTCATCATACTGCCGCTTAACTCATCATACTGCCACGTAACTCATCGTACTGCCCCATAACTCATCGTACTGCCCAGTAACTCATCGTATCTCCATGTAAACAATCGTACTGCCCCGCAACTCATCATACAGCCCCGTAACTCATCGTACTGCCATGCAACTCATCCTACTGCCCCGTAACTCATCGTTCTGCCCGTGACTCATCGTACTGCCACATAACTCATCGTACTGCCCTGTAACTCATCGTTCTGCCACGTAACTCATCGTACTGCCCCGTAACACATCGTACTGCCCTGTAACTCATCGTACTGCCCCGTAACTCATCGTACTGCCATGTAACTCATCATACTGCCCTGTAACTCATCGTACTGCCGCATAACTCATTGTACTGCCCCGTAACACATCGTACTGCCCTGTAACTCATCGTACTGCCCTGTAACTCATCGTGCTGCCGCGTAACTCATTGTACTGCCCCGTAACACATCATACTGCCCTGTAACTCATCGTACTGCCCAGTAATTCATTGTATCTCCATGTAAACAATCGTACTGCCCCGTAACTCAACATACAGCCCCGTAACTCATCGTACTGCCATGCAACTCATCATACTGCCCCGTAACTCATCGTTCTGCCCGTAACTAATCGTACTGTCGCATAACTCATCGTACTGCCCTGTAACTCATCGTACTGCCGCGTAACTCATCGTACTGCCCTGTAACTCATCGTACTGCCCCGTCACTCATTATACTGCCCAGTAACTCATCGTACTGCCCCTTAACACATCGTACTGCCCCGTAATTCATCATACTGCCCCGTAACTCATTGTACTGCCCCGTAACACATCATACTGCCCCATAATTCATCGTACTGCCCCGTAACACATTGTAATGCCCTGTAACTCATTGTACTGTCCTGTAACTCATCGTACTGCCCTGTAACTCATCGTACTGCCGCGTAACTCATCGTACTGCCCGTAACTCAACGTACTGCCGCGTAACTCATCGTAGCGTCCCGTAACTCATTGTACTGCCGTGTAACTCATCGTAATGCCCCATAACACATTGTACTGCCCCATAACACATCGTACTGCCCCGTAACTCATCGTACTGCCCCATAACACATCGTACTGCCCCGTAACTCATCGTACTATTCCGCTACTCATCATACTGCCCCGTAACTCATCGTACTGCCCCGTAACTCATCGTACTGCTGTGCAACACATCGTACTGCCCCGTAACTCATCGTACTGCCCGTAACTCATCGTACTGCCATGTAACTCATCGTACTGCCCTCTAGCTCATCCTACTGCCACGTAACTCATCGTACTGCCGCGTAACTCATCGTACTGCCCGTAGCTCATCGTACTGCCGCGTAACTCATCGTAGCTTACCGTAACTCATTGTACTGCCGTGTAACTCATCGTACTGCTCCGTAACACATCGTACTGCCCCGTAACTCATCATACTGCCCCGTAACTCATCGTACTGCCCTGTAACTCATCGTACTGCCCAGTAACTCATCGTATCTCCATGTAAACAATCGTACTGCCCCGTAACTCATCATACAGCCCCGTAACTCATCGTACTGCCATGCAACTCATCCTACTGCCCCGTAACTCCTCGTTCAGCCCGTAACTCATCGTACTGCCGCATAACTCATCATACTGCCGTGTAACTCATTGTACTGCCGCGTAACTCATCCTCATGCCGCGTAATTCATCGTACTGCCCCGTTACTCATTATACTGCCCCGTAACTCATCGTACTGCCCCTTAACATATCGTACTGCCCCGTAATTCATCGTACTGCCCCGTAACGCATTGTAATGCCCTGTAACTCATCGTACTGCCCCATAACTCATCGTACTGCCCGGATCTAATTGTACTGCCCTGTAACTCATCGTACTGCCCGGATCTCATTGTACTGCCCCGTAACTCATCGTACTGCCCCCAACTCATCCTACTGCCCGATAACTCATCGTACTGACCCGTAACTCATCATACTGCCCCGTAACTAATCGTACTGCCCCGTAACTCATCGTACTGCCCCATAACTCATCGTACTGCCGTGCAACTCATCGTACTGCCCCATAACTCATCGTACTGCCCGGATCTAATTGTACTGCCCTGTAACTCATCGTACTGCCCGGATCTCATTGTACTGCCCCGTAACTCATCGTACTGCCCCCAACTCATCCTACTGCCCGATAACTCATCGTATTGCGCCATAACTCATCATACTGCTGCGTAACTCATCGTACTGCCGTGTAACTCATTGTACCGCCCTCTAACTCATCGTACTGCCCTGTAACTCATCGTACTGCCCCATAACTCATCGTACTGCCCCATAACTCATTGTACTGCCCATAACACATCATACTGCTGCGTAACTCATCGTACTGCCCTGTAACTCATTGTACCGCCCTGTAACTCATCGTACTGCAGCGTAACTCATCGTACTGCCGGGTATCTCATCGTACTGCCCTGTAACTCATCGTACTGCCCCGTATCTCATCGCACTACCCTGTAACTCATCGTACTGCCCTGTAACTCATCGTACTGCGCCGTAATTCATCATAATGCACCGTAACTCATCGTACTGCGCCATATCTAATCGTACTGCCCCGTAACTCATCGTTGTGCCCCATAACTCATCATACTGCTGCGTAACTCATCGTACTGCCCCGTAACTCATCGTACTGCCCCGTAACTCATCGTACTGCCCTGTATCTCATCGTACTGCCCCGTAACTCATCGTACTGCCGCGTAACTCATCATTCTGCCGTGTAACTCATCGTACTGTCCCGTAACTCATCGTACTACCCTGTACCTCATCGGACTGCCCCGTAATTCATCGTACTGCCGTGTAACTCATTGTACTGCCCCGTAACTCATCCCACTGCCCCGTAACTCATCGTACTGCCCCATAACTCATCGTACTGTGCCATAACTCATCGTACTGCCGTGTAAATCATGTACTGTCCCGTAGCTCATCGTACTACCCTGTACCTCATTGTACTGCCCCGTAATTCATCGTACTGCCGTGTAACTCATCGTACTGCCCCGTAACTCATCGTACTGCCATGTAACTCATCATACTGCCCCCTAACTCATCGTACTGCCGCGTAACTCATCGTAATGCCCCATAACTCATCATACTTCCCTGTAACTCTTCGGACTGCCGCGTAACACAGCTTATTGCCCTGTAAATCATCATACAGCCCCGTAACTCATCGTACTGCCCTGTAACTCATCGTACTGCCTCGTAACTCATCGTACTGCCCCGTAACTAAACGTACTGCCGTGTAACTCATCGTACTGCCCCGTAACTCATCGTACTGCCGTGTAACTCATTGTACCGCCCCCTAACTCATCGTACAGCCCCGTAACTCATCGTACTGCCCCATAACTCATCATACTGCAGCGTAACTCATTGTACTGCCCCATAACTCATCGTACTGCCCTGTAACTCATCGTAATGCCGTGTAACTCATCGTACTGCCCCGTAACTCATCCTACTGCCCCGTAACTCATCGTACTGCCCCATAACTCATCGTACTGTGCCATAACCCATCGTACTGCCGTGTAACTCATCATACTGCCATGTAACTCATCGTAATGCCCTGTAAATCATCGTACTGCTGTGTATCTCATCATACTGCCCCGTTACTCATCATATTGCCGTGTAACTCATCAAACTGCCCTGTAACTCATCGTACTGCCGCGTAACTCCTCGTACTGCCCCTTAACTCATTGTACTGCACCGTAACTCATCGTACTGCCACATAACTCATCGTAACTGCGCCATAACTCATCATACTGCCGCATAACTCATCGTACTGCCCCGTAACTCATCATACTGCCCAGTAACTCATCGTACTGCCCCAGACCTCATCGTACTGTGCCATAACTCATCGTACTGCCGTGTAACTCATCGTACTGCACCGTAACTCATCGTACTGCACCGTAACTCATCGTACTGCCCTGTAACTCATCGTACTGCCCCATAACTCATTGTACTGCCGTGTAACTCATTCTTCCGCCCCATAACTCATCGTACTGCCCCGTAACTCATCGTACTGCCCCGTAACTCATCGTACTGCCCCGTAACTCATCATACTGTGCCGTAACTCATCGTACCGCTGCGTAACTCATCGTACCGCCCTGTAACTCATCGTAATACCCTGTAACTCATTGTACTGCCGCGTAACTCATCGTACTGCCGTGAAACTCATCGAACCGCCCCGTAATTCATCGTACTGCAGTGTATCTCATTGTACTGCCGTGTAACTCATCGTACTGCCCTGTAACTCATCGTACTGCCCTGTAACTCATCGTACTGCACGGTTACTCATCATACTGCAGCGAAACTCATTTTACTGCCCCATAACTCATCGTACTGCCCTGTAACTCATCGGACTGCCCCATAACTCATCGTACTGCCGTGTAACTCATCGTACCGCCCCATAACTCATCGTATTGCCCCGTAACTCATCGTAATGCCCCTTAACTCATCGTACTGAGCCGTAACTCATCGTACTGCCCCGTAATTCATCGTACTGCCCCGTAACTCATTATACTGTGCCGTAACTCATCGTAATGCCCCGGAACTCATCGTACTCCCATTTAACTCATCATACTGCCCCGTAACTCATCATACTGCCCTATAAGTCATCGTACTGCCATATAACTCATCGTACCGCTGCGTAACTTATCTTCCCACCCTGTAACTCATCGTACTGCCCTGTAACTCATCGTACTGCACCGTAACTCATCGTACTGCCGCATAACTCATCATACTGCCGTGTAACTCATCGTACTGAACCGTAACTCATCGTACTGCCGCATAACTCATCATACTGCCGTGTAACTCATCGTACTGCCGTGTAACTCAACATACTGCCCTGTAACTCATCATACTGCCCCGTAACTCATCGTAATGCTCCGTAGCTCATCGTACTGCCCTGTAACTCATCGTACTGCCCCGTAACTCATCGTACTGCCCGGTAACTCATCGTACTGCCCTGTAACTCATCGTACTGCCCCGTTACTCATCATACGGCCGCATAACTCATCGTACTGCCCCGTAACTCATTGTACTGCCCCGTAACTGATTGTACTGCCGCATAACTCATCGTACTGCCGTGCAACACATCGTAATGCCCCATAACTCATCGTACTGCCCGGATCTAATTGTACCGCCCCGTAACTCATCGTATTGCCTGGATATCATTGTACTGCCCCGTAACTCATCGTACTGCCCCCTAACTCATCCTACTGCCCCATAACTCATCGTATTGCGCCATAACTCATCATACTGCTGCGTAACTCATCATACTGCCCTGTAACTCATCGTACTGCCCCTTAACTCATCGTACTGCCCTGTAACTCATCGTACCGCCCTCTAACTCATCATACTGCCCCCTAACTCGTCGTACAGCCCCGTAACTCATCGTACTGCCCCATAACTCATCGTACTGCCCCATAACTCAGCATACTGCTGCGTAACTCATCGTACTGCCGTGTAAATCATCGTACTGCCCTGTAACTCATCGTACTGCCCTGTAACTCATTGTACTGCCGCGTAACTCATCGTTCTGCCGTGTAACTCATCGTACTGCCCCGTATTTCATCGTAATGCCCCGTAACTCATCGTACTGCCCCAAAACTCATCGTACTGCGCCATAACTCATCGTACTGCCCCGTAACTCATCGTACTGCCCCATAACTCATCATACTGCCACGTAACTCATCGTACTGCCCCGTAACTCATCGTACAGCCCTGTAACTCATCATACCGCCCATGAACTCATCGGACTGCCAAGTAACTCATCATACTGCCCTGTAACTCATCGTACTGCCCTGTAACTCATCGTACTGCACCGTAACTCATCGTACTGCCGCATAACTCATCATACTGCCGTGTAACTCATCATACTGCCCCGTAACTCATCGCACTACCCTGTAACTCATCGTACTGCTCCGTAACTCATCGCACTACCCTGTAACTCAACGTACTGCCCTGTAACTCATCATACTGCCCCGTAACTCATCGTAATGCTCCGTAGCTCATCGTACTGCCCTGTAACTCATCGTACTGCCCCGTAACTCATCGTACTGCCCCGTAACTCATCGTACTGCCGTGTAACTCATCATACTGCACCGTTACTCATCATACTGCCGCATAACTCATCATACTGCCCCGTAACTCATTGTACTGCCCCGTAACTTTTCGTACTGCCCCATAACTCATCGTACTGCGCCATAACTCTTCATACTGCCGCGTAACTCATCGTACTGCCCCGTAACTCATCGTACTGCCCCGTAACTCATCGTACTGCCCCATAGCTCATCGTACTGCGCCATAACTCATCGTACTGCCGTGCAACTCATTGTACTGCCCCATAACTCATCGTACTGCCCGGATCTCATAGTACTGCCCCGTAACTCATTGTATTGCCCCCTAACTCATCCTACTTCCCCATAACTCATCGTAGTGTGCCATAACTCATTGTACTGCCGTGTAACTCATCGTACTGCCCCATAACTTATCGTACTGCCCCGTAACTCATTGTACTGCCATGTAACTCATCGTACTACCGTGCAACTCATCATAATGCCCCCTAACTTGTCATACTGCCCCGTAACTCATCGTGCTGCCCCATAACTCATCTTAATGCCACATAACTCATCATACTGCTGCGTAACTCATCGTACTGCCCCGCAACTCATCGTACTGCCCTGTAACTCATCGTACTGCCGTGTAACACATCGTACTGCTCTGTAACTCATCGTTCTGCCCTGTAACTCATCGTACTGCCGTGTAACTCATCGTACTGCCCCATAATTCATCGTAATGCACCGTACCTAATTGCACTGCCCCATAACTCATCGTAATGCGCCATAACTCATCGTACTGCCCCGTAACTCATCGTACTGCCCCATAACTCATCATACTGCCCTGTAACTCATTGTACCGCCCTGTAACTCATCGTACTGCCCTGTAACTCGTCGTACTGCCGCGTAACTCATCGTACTGCCCCGTAACTCATCGTACTGCCCCATAACTCATCGTACTGCCCCATAACTCATCATACTGCTGCATAACTCATCATACTGCCCTGTAACTCATCGTAATGCCCTGTAACTCATCATACTGCCGTGTAACTCTTCGTACTGCCGTGTAACTCTTCGTACTGCCGTGTAACTCATCGTAATGCCCTGTAACTCATCATACTGCCGTGTAACTCATCGTACTGCTTTGTAACTGTTCGTACTGCCCTGTAACTCATCGTACTGCCCCGTAACTCATCGAACCGCCCCGTAATTCATCATACTGCCGTGTAACTCATCGTACTGCCGCATAACTCATCATAATGCCGTGTAACTTATCGTACTGCCCCTTAACTTATCGTACTGCGCCATAATTCATCGTACTGCCGTGGAACTCATCGTACTGCACCGTAACTCATCGTACTGCACCATAAATCATCATGATGCCGTGTAACTCATTGTACTGCCCCGTTACTCATCATACTGCCGCGTAACTGATCGTACCGCCCCGTAACTCATCGTACTGCCCTGTAACTTATCGTACTGCCCCATAACTCATCGTACTGCCCCATAACTCATCGTACTGCTGCGTAACTCATCGTACTGCCCCATAACTCATCGTACTGCCCCATAACTCATCGTACTGCCGTGTAACTCATCCTTCCGCCCCATAACACATCGTACTGCCCCGTAACTCATCAGACTGCCCCACAACTCATCATTCTGCACCGTAACTCATCGTTCTGCCCTGTAACTCATCCTAATGCCCCGTAACTCATCATTCTGTGCTGTAACTCATCATACTGCCCCATAACTCATCGTACTCCCATTTAACTCATTGTACCACCCTGTAACTCATCATAATGCCCTGTAAGTCATCGTACTGCCCCGTAACTCATCGTACTGCCGCGTAACTCATGATTCTGCCGTGTAACTCATCGTACTGTCCCGTAACTCATCGTACTACCCTGTACCTCATCGGACTGCCCCGTAATTCATCGTACTGCCGTGTAACTCATTGTACTGCCCCGTAACTCATCCCACTGCCCCGTAACTCATCGTACTGCCCCATAACTCATCGTACTGTGCCATAACTCATCGTACTGCCGTGTAAATCATGTACTGTCCCGTAGCTCATCGTACTACCCTGTACCTCATTGTACTGCCCCGTAATTCATCGTACTGCCGTGTAACTCATCGTACTGCCCCGTAACTCATCGTACTGCCATGTAACTCATCATACTGCCCCCTAACTCATCGTACTGCCGCGTAACTCATCGTAATGCCCCATAACTCATCATACTTCCCTGTAACTCTTCGGACTGCCGCGTAACACAGCTTATTGCCCTGTAAATCATCATACAGCCCCGTAACTCATCGTACTGCCCTGTAACTCATCGTACTGCCTCGTAACTCATCGTACTGCCCCGTAACTCATCGTACTGCCGTGTAACTCATTGTACCGCCCCCTAACTCATCGTACAGCCCCGTAACTCATCGTACTGCCCCATAACTCATCATACTGCAGCGTAACTCATTGTACTGCCCCATAACTCATCGTACTGCCCTGTAACTCATCGTAATGCCGTGTAACTCATCGTACTGCCCCGTAACTCATCCTACTGCCCCGTAACTCATCGTACTGCCCCATAACTCATCGTACTGTGCCATAACCCATCGTACTGCCGTGTAACTCATCATACTGCCATGTAACTCATCGTAATGCCCTGTAAATCATCGTACTGCTGTGTATCTCATCATACTGCCCCGTTACTCATCATATTGCCGTGTAACTCATCAAACTGCCCTGTAACTCATCGTACTGCCGCGTAACTCCTCGTACTGCCCCTTAACTCATTGTACTGCACCGTAACTCATCGTACTGCCACATAACTCATCGTAACTGCGCCATAACTCATCATACTGCCGCATAACTCATCGTACTGCCCCGTAACTCATCATACTGCCCAGTAACTCATCGTACTGCCCCAGACCTCATCGTACTGTGCCATAACTCATCGTACTGCCGTGTAACTCATCGTACTGCACCGTAACTCATCGTACTGCACCGTAACTCATCGTACTGCCCTGTAACTCATCGTACTGCCCCATAACTCATTGTACTGCCGTGTAACTCATTCTTCCGCCCCATAACTCATCGTACTGCCCCGTAACTCATCGTACTGCCCCGTAACTCATCGTACTGCCCCGTAACTCATCATACTGTGCCGTAACTCATCGTACCGCTGCGTAACTCATCGTACCGCCCTGTAACTCATCGTAATACCCTGTAACTCATTGTACTGCCGCGTAACTCATCGTACTGCCGTGAAACTCATCGAACCGCCCCGTAATTCATCGTACTGCAGTGTATCTCATTGTACTGCCGTGTAACTCATCGTACTGCCCTGTAACTCATCGTACTGCCCTGTAACTCATCGTACTGCACGGTTACTCATCATACTGCAGCGAAACTCATTTTACTGCCCCATAACTCATCGTACTGCCCTGTAACTCATCGGACTGCCCCATAACTCATCGTACTGCCGTGTAACTCATCGTACCGCCCCATAACTCATCGTATTGCCCCGTAACTCATCGTAATGCCCCTTAACTCATCGTACTGAGCCGTAACTCATCGTACTGCCCCGTAATTCATCGTACTGCCCCGTAACTCATTATACTGTGCCGTAACTCATCGTAATGCCCCGGAACTCATCGTACTCCCATTTAACTCATCATACTGCCCCGTAACTCATCATACTGCCCTATAAGTCATCGTACTGCCATATAACTCATCGTACCGCTGCGTAACTTATCTTCCCACCCTGTAACTCATCGTACTGCCCTGTAACTCATCGTACTGCACCGTAACTCATCGTACTGCCGCATAACTCATCATACTGCCGTGTAACTCATCGTACTGAACCGTAACTCATCGTACTGCCGCATAACTCATCATACTGCCGTGTAACTCATCGTACTGCCGTGTAACTCAACATACTGCCCTGTAACTCATCATACTGCCCCGTAACTCATCGTAATGCTCCGTAGCTCATCGTACTGCCCTGTAACTCATCGTACTGCCCCGTAACTCATCGTACTGCCCCGTAACTCATCGTACTGCCCTGTAACTCATCGTACTGCCCCGTTACTCATCATACGGCCGCATAACTCATCGTACTGCCCCGTAACTCATTGTACTGCCCCGTAACTGATCGTACTGCCGCATAACTCATCGTACTGCCGTGCAACACATCGTAATGCCCCATAACTCATCGTACTGCCCGGATCTAATTGTACCGCCCCGTAACTCATCGTATTGCCTGGATATCATTGTACTGCCCCGTAACTCATCGTACTGCCCCCTAACTCATCCTACTGCCCCATAACTCATCGTATTGCGCCATAACTCATCATACTGCTGCGTAACTCATCATACTGCCCTGTAACTCATCGTACTGCCCTGTAACTCATCGTACTGCACGGTTACTCATCATACTGCAGCGAAACTCATTTTACTGCCCCATAACTCATCGTACTGCCCTGTAACTCATCGGACTGCCCCATAACTCATCGTACTGCCGTGTAACTCATCGTACCGCCCCATAACTCATCGTATTGCCCCGTAACTCATCGTAATGCCCCTTAACTCATCGTACTGAGCCGTAACTCATCGTACTGCCCCGTAATTCATCGTACTGCCCCGTAACTCATTATACTGTGCCGTAACTCATCGTAATGCCCCGGAACTCATCGTACTCCCATTTAACTCATCATACTGCCCCGTAACTCATCATACTGCCCTATAAGTCATCGTACTGCCATATAACTCATCGTACCGCTGCGTAACTTATCTTCCCACCCTGTAACTCATCGTACTGCCCTGTAACTCATCGTACTGCACCGTAACTCATCGTACTGCCGCATAACTCATCATACTGCCGTGTAACTCATCGTACTGAACCGTAACTCATCGTACTGCCGCATAACTCATCATACTGCCGTGTAACTCATCGTACTGCCGTGTAACTCAACATACTGCCCTGTAACTCATCATACTGCCCCGTAACTCATCGTAATGCTCCGTAGCTCATCGTACTGCCCTGTAACTCATCGTACTGCCCCGTAACTCATCGTACTGCCCCGTAACTCATCGTACTGCCCTGTAACTCATCGTACTGCCCCGTTACTCATCATACGGCCGCATAACTCATCGTACTGCCCCGTAACTCATTGTACTGCCCCGTAACTGATCGTACTGCCGCATAACTCATCGTACTGCCGTGCAACACATCGTAATGCCCCATAACTCATCGTACTGCCCGGATCTAATTGTACCGCCCCGTAACTCATCGTATTGCCTGGATATCATTGTACTGCCCCGTAACTCATCGTACTGCCCCCAACTCATCCTACTGCCCCATAACTCATCGTATTGCGCCATAACTCATCATACTGCTGCGTAACTCATCATACTGCCCTGTAACTCATCGTACTGCCCCTTAACTCATCGTACTGCCCTGTAACTCATCGTACCGCCCTCTAACTCATCATACTGCCCCCTAACTCGTCGTACAGCCCCGTAACTCATCGTACTGCCCCATAACTCATCGTACTGCCCCATAACTCAGCATACTGCTGCGTAACTCATCGTACTGCCGTGTAAATCATCGTACTGCCCTGTAACTCATCGTACTGCCCTGTAACTCATTGTACTGCCGCGTAACTCATCGTTCTGCCGTGTAACTCATCGTACTGCCCCGTATTTCATCGTAATGCCCCGTAACTCATCGTACTGCCCCAAAACTCATCGTACTGCGCCATAACTCATCGTACTGCCCCGTAACTCATCGTACTGCCCCATAACTCATCATACTGCCACGTAACTCATCGTACTGCCCCGTAACTCATCGTACAGCCCTGTAACTCATCATACCGCCCATGAACTCATCGGACTGCCAAGTAACTCATCATACTGCCCTGTAACTCATCGTACTGCCCTGTAACTCATCGTACTGCACCGTAACTCATCGTACTGCCGCATAACTCATCATACTGCCGTGTAACTCATCATACTGCCCCGTAACTCATCGCACTACCCTGTAACTCATCGTACTGCTCCGTAACTCATCGCACTACCCTGTAACTCAACGTACTGCCCTGTAACTCATCATACTGCCCCGTAACTCATCGTAATGCTCCGTAGCTCATCGTACTGCCCTGTAACTCATCGTACTGCCCCGTAACTCATCGTACTGCCCCGTAACTCATCGTACTGCCGTGTAACTCATCATACTGCACCGTTACTCATCATACTGCCGCATAACTCATCATACTGCCCCGTAACTCATTGTACTGCCCCGTAACTCATCGTACTGCCCCATAACTCATCGTACTGCGCCATAACTCTTCATACTGCCGCGTAACTCATCGTACTGCCCCGTAACTCATCGTACTGCCCCGTAACTCATCGTACTGCCCCATAGCTCATCGTACTGCGCCATAACTCATCGTACTGCCGTGCAACTCATTGTACTGCCCCATAACTCATCGTACTGCCCGGATCTCATAGTACTGCCCCGTAACTCATTGTATTGCCCCCTAACTCATCCTACTTCCCCATAACTCATCGTAGTGTGCCATAACTCATTGTACTGCCGTGTAACTCATCGTACAGCCCCATAACTTATCGTACTGCCCCGTAACTCATTGTACTGCCATGTAACTCATCGTACTACCGTGCAACTCATCATAATGCCCCCTAACTTGTCATACTGCCCCGTAACTCATCGTGCTGCCCCATAACTCATCTTAATGCCACATAACTCATCATACTGCTGCGTAACTCATCGTACTGCCCCGCAACTCATCGTACTGCCCTGTAACTCATCGTACTGCCGTGTAACACATCGTACTGCTCTGTAACTCATCATTCTGCCCTGTAACTCATCGTACTGCCGTGTAACTCATCGTACTGCCCCATAATTCATCGTAATGCACCGTACCTAATTGCACTGCCCCATAACTCATCGTAATGCGCCATAACTCATCGTACTGCCCCGTAACTCATCGTACTGCCCCATAACTCATCATACTGCCCTGTAACTCATTGTACCGCCCTGTAACTCATCGTACTGCCCTGTAACTCGTCGTACTGCCGCGTAACTCATCGTACTGCCCCGTAACTCATCGTACTGCCCCATAACTCATCGTACTGCCCCATAACTCATCATACTGCTGCATAACTCATCATACTGCCCTGTAACTCATCGTAATGCCCTGTAACTCATCATACTGCCGTGTAACTCTTCGTACTGCCGTGTAACTCTTCGTACTGCCGTGTAACTCATCGTAATGCCCTGTAACTCATCATACTGCCGTGTAACTCATCGTACTGCTTTGTAACTGTTCGTACTGCCCTGTAACTCATCGTACTGCCCCGTAACTCATCGAACTGCCCCGTAATTCATCATACTGCCGTGTAACTCATCGTACTGCCGCATAACTCATCATAATGCCGTGTAACTTATCGTACTGCCCCTTAACTTATCGTACTGCGCCATAATTCATCGTACTGCCGTGGAACTCATCGTACTGCACCGTAACTCATCGTACTGCACCATAAATCATCATGATGCCGTGTAACTCATTGTACTGCCCCGTTACTCATCATACTGCCGCGTAACTGATCGTACCGCCCCGTAACTCATCGTACTGCCCTGTAACTTATCGTACTGCCCCATAACTCATCGTACTGCCCCATAACTCATCGTACTGCTGCGTAACTCATCGTACTGCCCCATAACTCATCGTACTGCCCCATAACTCATCGTACTGCCGTGTAACTCATCCTTCCGCCCCATAACACATCGTACTGCCCCGTAACTCATCAGACTGCCCCACAACTCATCATTCTGCACCGTAACTCATCGTTCTGCCCTGTAACTCATCCTAATGCCCCGTAACTCATCATTCTGTGCTGTAACTCATCATACTGCCCCATAACTCATCGTACTCCCATTTAACTCATTGTACCACCCTGTAACTCATCATAATGCCCTGTAAGTCATCGTACTGCCCCGTAACTCATCGTACTGCCGTGTAACTCACCGTACTCCCGTGTATCTCAACGAACCGCCCCGTAATTCATCGTACTGCCACGTAACTCATCGTACTGCCCCGTAACTCATCGTAGTGCCCTGTAACTCATCATACTGCCGTGTAACTCATCGTACTGCCCCGTAATTCATCATACTGCTGTGCAACTCATCGTACTGACCCGTAACTCATCGTACTGCCCCGTAACTCATCGTACTGCCCTGTAACTCATCGTACTGCCCCGTCACTCATTGTACTGCTATGCAACTCATCGTACTGCCATGCAACCCATCGTACTGCCCTGTAACTCATCGTACTGCGGCGTAACTCATCGTACTGCCCTGTTACGCATTATGCTGCCCCGTAACTCATCGTACTGCCCCTTAACACATCGTACTGCCCCGTAATTCATCGTACTGCCCCGTAACTCATTGTACTGCCCCATAACACATCATACTGCCCCGTAATTCATCGTACTGCCCCGTAACACATTGCAATGCCCTGTAATTCATTATACTGCCCTGTAACTCATCGTACTGCCCTGTAACTCATCGTACTGCCGCGTAACTCATCGTACTACCCGTAAGTCATCGTACTGCCGCGTAACTCATCGTAGCGTCCCGTAACTCATTGAACTGCTGTGTAACTCATCGTAATGCCCCATAACACATTGTACTGCCCCATAACACATCGTACTGCCCCGTAACTCATCGTACTGCCCCATAACACATCGTACTGCCCCGTAACTCATCGTACTGCCCTGTAACACAGCGTACTGCCCCGTAACTCATCGTACTATCCCGCTACTCATTATACTGCCCCTTAACTCATCGTACTGCCCATAACTCATCGTACTGCTCTGTAACTCATCCTACTGCCCCGTAACTCATCGTACTGCCCCATAACTCATCATACTGCGCCATAACTCATCATACTGCCATGTAACTCATCGTACTGCAAGGCAACTCATCGTACTGCCCTGTAAAACATCGTACTGCCATGTAACTCATCGTACTGCCCCGTTACTCATCATACTGCCGTGTAACTCATCGTACTGCCCCGTAACTCATCGTACTGTCCTGTGACTCATCGTACTGCCGTGTTACTCATCGTAATGCCCCGTTACTCATCATACTGCTGCGTAACTCTTTGTACGGTCCCGTAACTCATTGTACTGCCCCGTAACTCATCGTCCTGCACCATAACTCATCGTACTGCGCCATAACTCATCATACTGCCACGTAACTCATCGTACTGCCCCTTAACTCATCGTACTGCCCTGTAACTCATCGTACTGCCCCATAACTCATCATATGGCTGCAAAACTCATTGTACTGCCCCGTAACTCATCGTAATGCCCTGTAACTCATCGTACTGCCTGTAACTCATCGTACTGCCCTGTAACTCATCGTACTGCCCTGTAACTCATCGTACCTGCACCGTAACTCAACGTACTGCCGCGTAACTCATCATACTGCCGTGTAACTCATCGTACTGCCCCGTAACTCATCGTACTGCCCTGTAACTCATTGTACTGCCGTATAAATCATCGTACTGCCCTGTAACTCATCGTACTGCACTGTAACTCATCGTACTGCCCCGTAAGTCATCCTACTGCCCCGTAACTCATCGTACTGCCCCATAACTCATCGTACTGCGCCATAACTCATCATACTGCCATGTAACTCATCGTACTGCATGGCAACTCATTGTACTGCCCTGTAGATCATCGTACTGCCATGTAACTCATCGTACTGCCCCGTTACTCATCATACTGCCTTGTAACTCATCGTACTGCCCCGTAACTCATCGTACTGCACTGTAACTCATCGTACTGCCGTGTTACTCATTGTAATGCCCCGTTACTCATCATACTGCCGCATAACTCTTCGTACGGTCCCGTAACTCATTATACTGCCCCGTAACTCATCGTCCTGCACCATAACTCATCGTACTGCACCATAACTCATCACACTGCCACGTAACTCATCGTACTGACCTGTAACACATCGTTCTGCCCCATCACTCAGCTTACTGCCCCATAACTCATCGTACTGCGCCATAACTCATCGTACTGCCCTGTAACTCATCGTACTGTCCCATAACTCATCGTACTGCCGTGTAACTCATCGTACTGCCCTGTAACTCATCGTACTGCCCCATAACTCATCGTACTGCCGTGTAACTCATCGTACCGCCCCATAACTCATCGTACTGCCCCGTAAGTCATCGTACTGCCCCTTCACTCATCGTACTGCACCGTAACTCATTGTACTGCCCCGTAATTCATCATACTGCCCCATAACTCATCATACTTTGCTGGAACTCATCGTAATGCCCCGTAACTCATCGTACTCCCATTTAACTCATCGTACTGCCCCGTAACTCATCATACTGCCCTGTAAGTCATCGTACTGCCATATAACTCATCGTACCGCTGCGTAACTCATCTTCCAGCCCTGTAACTCATCATAATGCCCTGTAGCTCATCGAACCGCCCCGTAATTCATCGGACTGCCGTGTAACTCATCGTACTGCCCTGTAACTCATTGTACTGCCCCGTAATTCATCGGACTGCCGTGTAACTCATCGTACTGCCGTGTAACTCATCGTACTGCCGTGTAACTCATCGTGCTGGTGTGCAACTCATCGTACTGCCCCATAACTCATCGTACTGCCCGGATCTCATTGTACTGCCCCGTAACTCATCGTACTGCCCCCAACTCATCCTACTGCCCGATAACTCATCGTATTGCGCCATAACTCATCATACTGCTGCGTAACTCATCGTACTGCCGTGTAACTCATCGTACCGCCCTCTAACTCATCGTACTGCCCTGTAACTCATCGTACTGCCCCATAACTCATCGTACTGCCCCATAACTCATTGTACTGCCCATAACTCATCATACTGCTGCGTAACTCATCGTACTGCCCTGTAACTCATCGTACTGCCCCGTAATTCATCGGACTGCCGTGTAACTCGTCGTACTGCCGTGTAACTCATCGTACTGCCGTGTAACTCATCGTGCTGGTGTGCAACTCATCGTACTGACCCGTAACTCATCATACTGCCCCGTAACTAATCGTACTGCCCCGTAACTCATCGTACTGCCCCATAACTCATCGTACTGCCGTGCAACTCATCGTACTGCCCCATAACTCATCGTACTGCCCGGATCTAATTGTACTGCCCTGTAACTCATCGTACTGCCCGGATCTCATTGTACTGCCCCGTAACTCATCGTACTGCCCCCAACTCATCCTACTGCCCGATAACTCATCGTACTGACCCGTAACTCATCATACTGCCCCGTAACTAATCGTACTGCCCCGTAACTCATCGTACTGCCCCATAACTCATCGTACTGCCGTGCAACTCATCGTACTGCCCCATAACTCATCGTACTGCCCGGATCTAATTGTACTGCCCTGTAACTCATCGTACTGCCCGGATCTCATTGTACTGCCCCGTAACTCATCGTACTGCCCCCAACTCATCCTACTGCCCGATAACTCATCGTATTGCGCCATAACTCATCATACTGCTGCGTAACTCATCGTACTGCCGTGTAACTCATTGTACCGCCCTCTAACTCATCGTACTGCCCTGTAACTCATCGTACTGCCCCATAACTCATCGTACTGCCCCATAACTCATTGTACTGCCCATAACTCATCATACTGCTGCGTAACTCATCGTACTGCCCTGTAACTCATCATACTGCCCTGTAACTCATCGTACTGCAGCGTAACTCATCGTACTGCCGGGTATCTCATCGTACTGCCCTGTAACTCATCGTACTGCCCCGTATCTCATCGCACTACCCTGTAACTCATCGTACTGCCCTGTAACTCATCGTACTGCGCCGTAATTCATCATAATGCACCGTAACTCATCGTACTGCGCCATATCTAATCGTACTGCCCCGTAACTCATCGTTGTGCCCCATAACTCATCATACTGCTGCGTAACTCATCGTACTGCCCCGTAACTCATCGTACTGCCCCGTAACTCATCGTACTGCCCTGTATCTCATCGTACTGCCCCGTAACTCATCGTACTGCCGCGTAACTCATCATTCTGCCGTGTAACTCATCGTACTGTCCCGTAACTCATCGTACTACCCTGTACCTCATCGGACTGCCCCGTAATTCATCGTACTGCCGTGTAACTCATTGTACTGCCCCGTAACTCATCCCACTGCCCCGTAACTCATCGTACTGCGCCATAACTCATCGTACTGCCGTGTAACTCATCGTACTGCCCTGTAACTCATCGTACTGTCCCATAACTCATCGTACTGCCGTGTAACTCATCGTACTGCCCTGTAACTCATCGTACTGCCCCATAACTCATCGTACTGCCCCGTAACTCATCGTACTGCCGCGTAACTCATCATTCTGCCGTGTAACTCATCGTACTGTCCCGTAACTCATCGTACTACCCTGTACCTCATCGGACTGCCCCGTAATTCATCGTACTGCCGTGTAACTCATTGTACTGCCCCGTAACTCATCCCACTGCCCCGTAACTCATCGTCCTGCACCATAACTCATCGTACTGCACCATAACTCATCACACTGCCACGTAACTCATCGTACTGACCCGTAACACATCGTTCTGCCCCATCACTCAGCTTACTGCCCCATAACTCATCGTACTGCGCCATAACTCATCGTACTGCCGTGTAACTCATCGTACTGCCCTGTAACTCATCGTACTGTCCCATAACTCATCGTACTGCCGTGTAACTCATCGTACTGCCCTGTAACTCATCGTACTGCCCCATAACTCATCGTACTGCCGTGTAACTCATCGTACCGCCCCATAACTCATCGTACTGCCCCGTAAGTCATCGTACTGCCCCTTCACTCATCGTACTGCACCGTAACTCATCGTACTGCCCCGTAATTCATCATACTGCCCCATAACTCATCATACTTTGCTGGAACTCATCGTAATGCCCCGTAACTCATCGTACTCCCATTTAACTCATCGTACTGCCCCGTAACTCATCATACTGCCCTGTAAGTCATCGTACTGCCATATAACTCATCGTACCGCTGCGTAACTCATCTTCCAGCCCTGTAACTCATCATAATGCCCTGTAGCTCATCGAACTGCCCCGTAATTCATCGGACTGCCGTGTAACTCATCGTACTGCCCTGTAACTCATCGTACTGCCCCGTAATTCATCGGACTGCCGTGTAACTCATCGTACTGCCGTGTAACTCATCGTACTGCCGTGTAACTCATCGTGCTGGTGTGCAACTCATCGTACTGCCTCATAACTCATCGTACTGCCGTGCAACTCATCGTACTGCCCCATAACTCATCGTACTGCCCGGATCTCATTGTACTGCCCCGTAACTCATCGTACTGCCCCCAACTCATCCTACTGCCCGATAACTCATCGTATTGCGCCATAACTCATCATACTGCTGCGTAACTCATCGTACTGCCGTGTAACTCATCGTACCGCCCTCTAACTCATCGTACTGCCCTGTAACTCATCGTACTGCCCCATAACTCATCGTACTGCCCCATAACTCATTGTACTGCCCATAACTCATCATACTGCTGCGTAACGCATCGTACTGCCCTGTAACTCATCGTACTGCCCCGTAATTCATCGGACTGCCGTGTAACTCATCGTACTGCGGTGTAACTCATCGTACTGCCGTGTAACTCATCGTGCTGGTGTGCAACTCATCGTACTGACCCGTAACTCATCATACTGCCCCGTAACTAATCGTACTGCCCCGTAACTCATCGTACTGCCCCATAACTCATCGTACTGCCGTGCAACTCATCGTACTGCCCCATAACTCATCGTACTGCCCGGATCTAATTGTACTGCCCTGTAACTCATCGTACTGCCCGGATCTCATTGTACTGCCCCGTAACTCATCGTACTGCCCCCAACTCATCCTACTGCCCGATAACTCATCGTATTGCGCCATAACTCATCATACTGCTGCGTAACTCATCGTACTGCCGTGTAACTCATCGTACCGCCCTCTAACTCATCGTACTGCCCTGTAACTCATCGTACTGCCCCATAACTCATCGTACTGCCCCATAACTCATTGTACTGCCCATAACTCATCATACTGCTGCGTAACTCATCGTACTGCCCTGTAACTCATCATACTGCCCTGTAACTCATCGTACTGCAGCGTAACTCATCGTACTGCCGGGTATCTCATCGTACTGCCCTGTAACTCATCGTACTGCCCCGTATCTCATCGCACTACCCTGTAACTCATCGTACTGCCCTGTAACTCATCGTACTGCGCCGTAATTCATCATAATGCACCGTAACTCATCGTACTGCGCCATATCTAATCGTACTGCCCCGTAACTCATCGTTGTGCCCCATAACTCATCATACTGCTGCGTAACTCATCGTACTGCCCCGTAACTCATCGTACTGCCCCGTAACTCATCGTACTGCCCTGTATCTCATCGTACTGCCCCGTAACTCATCGTACTGCCGCGTAACTCATCATTCTGCCGTGTAACTCATCGTACTGTCCCGTAACTCATCGTACTACCCTGTACCTCATCGGACTGCCCCGTAATTCATCGTACTGCCGTGTAACTCATTGTACTGCCCCGTAACTCATCCCACTGCCCCGTAACTCATCGTACTGCGCCATAACTCATCGTACTGCCGTGTAACTCATCGTACTGCCCTGTAACTCATCGTACTGTCCCATAACTCATCGTACTGCCGTGTAACTCATCGTACTGCCCTGTAACTCATCGTACTGCCCCATAACTCATCGTACTGCCCCGTAACTCATCGTACTGCCGCGTAACTCATCATTCTGCCGTGTAACTCATCGTACTGTCCCGTAACTCATCGTACTACCCTGTACCTCATCGGACTGCCCCGTAATTCATCGTACTGCCGTGTAACTCATTGTACTGCCCCGTAACTCATCCCACTGCCCCGTAACTCATCGTCCTGCACCATAACTCATCGTACTGCACCATAACTCATCACACTGCCACGTAACTCATCGTACTGACCCGTAACACATCGTTCTGCCCCATCACTCAGCTTACTGCCCCATAACTCATCGTACTGCGCCATAACTCATCGTACTGCCGTGTAACTCATCGTACTGCCCTGTAACTCATCGTACTGTCCCATAACTCATCGTACTGCCGTGTAACTCATCGTACTGCCCTGTAACTCATCGTACTGCCCCATAACTCATCGTACTGCCGTGTAACTCATCGTACCGCCCCATAACTCATCGTACTGCCCCGTAAGTCATCGTACTGCCCCTTCACTCATCGTACTGCACCGTAACTCATCGTACTGCCCCGTAATTCATCATACTGCCCCATAACTCATCATACTTTGCTGGAACTCATCGTAATGCCCCGTAACTCATCGTACTCCCATTTAACTCATCGTACTGCCCCGTAACTCATCATACTGCCCTGTAAGTCATCGTACTGCCATATAACTCATCGTACCGCTGCGTAACTCATCTTCCAGCCCTGTAACTCATCATAATGCCCTGTAGCTCATCGAACTGCCCCGTAATTCATCGGACTGCCGTGTAACTCATCGTACTGCCCTGTAACTCATCGTACTGCCCCGTAATTCATCGGACTGCCGTGTAACTCATCGTACTGCCGTGTAACTCATCGTACTGCCGTGTAACTCATCGTGCTGGTGTGCAACTCATCGTACTGCCTCATAACTCATCGTACTGCCGTGCAACTCATCGTACTGCCCCATAACTCATCGTACTGCCCGGATCTCATTGTACTGCCCCGTAACTCATCGTACTGCCCCCAACTCATCCTACTGCCCGATAACTCATCGTATTGCGCCATAACTCATCATACTGCTGCGTAACTCATCGTACTGCCGTGTAACTCATCGTACCGCCCTCTAACTCATCGTACTGCCCTGTAACTCATCGTACTGCCCCATAACTCATCGTACTGCCCCATAACTCATTGTACTGCCCATAACTCATCATACTGCTGCGTAACGCATCGTACTGCCCTGTAACTCATCGTACTGCCCCGTAATTCATCGGACTGCCGTGTAACTCATCGTACTGCGGTGTAACTCATCGTACTGCCGTGTAACTCATCGTGCTGGTGTGCAACTCATCGTACTGACCCGTAACTCATCATACTGCCCCGTAACTAATCGTACTGCCCCGTAACTCATCGTACTGCCCCATAACTCATCGTACTGCCGTGCAACTCATCGTACTGCCCCATAACTCATCGTACTGCCCGGATCTAATTGTACTGCCCTGTAACTCATCGTACTGCCCGGATCTCATTGTACTGCCCCGTAACTCATCGTACTGCCCCCAACTCATCCTACTGCCCGATAACTCATCGTATTGCGCCATAACTCATCATACTGCAGCGTAACTCATCGTACTGCCGTGTAACTCATCGTACCGCCCTCTAACTCATCGTACTGCCCTGTAACTCATCGTACTGCCCCATAACTCATCGTACTGCCCCATAACTCATTGTACTGCCCATAACTCATCATACTGCTGCGTAACTCATCGTACTGCCCTGTAACTCATCATACTGCCCTGTATCTCATCGTACTGCAGTGTAACTCATCGTACTGCCGGGTATCTCATCGTACTGCCCTGTAACTCATCGTACTGCCCCGTATCTCATCGCACTACCCTGTAACTCATCGTACTGCCCTGTAACTCATCGTACTGCGCCGTAATTCATCATAATGCACCGTAACTCATCGTACTGCGCCATATCTAATCGTACTGCCCCGTAACTCATCGTTGTGCCCCATAACTCATCATACTGCTGCGTAACTCATCGTACTGCCCCGTAACTCATCGTACTGCCCCGTAACTCATCGTACTGCCCTGTATCTCATCGTACTGCCCCGTAACTCATCGTACTGCCGCGTAACTCATCATTCTGCCGTGTAACTCATCGTACTGTCCCGTAACTCATCGTACTACCCTGTACCTCATCGGACTGCCCCGTAATTCATCGTACTGCCGTGTAACTCATTGTACTGCCCCGTAACTCATCCCACTGCCCCGTAACTCATCGTACTGCGCCATAACTCATCGTACTGCCGTGTAACTCATCGTACTGCCCTGTAACTCATCGTACTGTCCCATAACTCATCGTACTGCCGTGTAACTCATCGTACTGCCCTGTAACTCATCGTACTGCCCCATAACTCATCGTACTGCCCCGTAACTCATCGTACTGCCGCGTAACTCATCATTCTGCCGTGTAACTCATCGTACTGTCCCGTAACTCATCGTACTACCCTGTACCTCATCGGAATGCCCCGTAATTCATCGTACTGCCATGTAACTCATCGTACTGCCCCGTAACTCATCGTACTGCCATGTAACTCATCATACTGCCCCATAACTCATCGTACTGCCCCGTAAGTCATCGTACTGCCCCTTCACTCATCGTACTGCACCGTAACTCATCGTACTGCCCCGTAATTCATCATACTGCCCCATAACTCATCATACTTTGCTGGAACTCATCGTAATGCCCCGTAACTCATCGTACTCCCATTTAACTCATCGTACTGCCCCGTAACTCATCATACTGCCCTGTAAGTCATCGTACTGCCATATAACTCATCGTACCGCTGCGTAACTCATCTTCCAGCCCTGTAACTCATCATAATGCCCTGTAGCTCATCGAACCGCCCCGTAATTCATCGGACTGCCGTGTAACTCATCGTACTGCCCTGTAACTCATCGTACTGCCCCGTAATTCATCGGACTGCCGTGTAACTCATCGTACTGCCGTGTAACTCATCGTACTGCCGTGTAACTCATCGTGCTGGTGTGCAACTCATCGTACTGCCCCATAACTCATCGTACTGCCGTGCAACTCATCGTACTGCCCCATAACTCATCGTACTGCCCGGATCTCATTGTACTGCCCCGTAACTCATCGTACTGCCCCCAACTCATCCTACTGCCCGATAACTCATCGTATTGCGCCATAACTCATCATACTGCTGCGTAACTCATCGTACTGCCGTGTAACTCATCGTACCGCCCTCTAACTCATCGTACTGTCCTGTAACTCATCGTACTGCCCCATAACTCATCGTACTGCCCCATAACTCATTGTACTGCCCATAACTCATCATACTGCTGCGTAACTCATCGTACTGCCCTGTAACTCATCGTACTGCCCCGTAATTCATCGGACTGCCGTGTAACTCATCGTACTGCCGTGTAACTCATCGTACTGCCGTGTAACTCATCGTGCTGGTGTGCAACTCATCGTACTGACCCGTAACTCATCATACTGCCCCGTAACTAATCGTACTGCCCCGTAACTCATCGTACTGCCCCATAACTCATCGTACTGCCGTGCAACTCATCGTACTGCCCCATAACTCATCGTACTGCCCGGATCTAATTGTACTGCCCTGTAACTCATCGTACTGCCCGGATCTCATTGTACTGCCCCGTAACTCATCGTACTGCCCCCAACTCATCCTACTGCCCGATAACTCATCGTATTGCGCCATAACTCATCATACTGCTGCGTAACTCATCGTACTGCCGTGTAATTCATTGTACCGCCCTCTAACTCATCGTACTGCCCTGTAACTCATCGTACTGCCCCATAACTCATCGTACTGCCCCATAACTCATTGTACTGCCCATAACTCATCATACTGCTGCGTAACTCATCGTACTGCCCTGTAACTCATCATACTGCCCTGTAACTCATCGTACTGCAGCGTAACTCATCGTACTGCCGGGTATCTCATCGTACTGCCCTGTAACTCATCGTACTGCCCCGTATCTCATCGCACTACCCTGTAACTCATCGTACTGCCCTGTAACTCATCGTACTGCGCCGTAATTCATCATAATGCACCGTAACTCATCGTACTGCGCCATATCTAATCGTACTGCCCCGTAACTCATCGTTGTGCCCCATAACTCATCATACTGCTGCGTAACTCATCGTACTGCCCCGTAACTCATCGTACTGCCCCGTAACTCATCGTACTGCCCTGTATCTCATCGTACTGCCCCGTAACTCATCGTACTGCCGCGTAACTCATCATTCTGCCGTGTAACTCATCGTACTGTCCCGTAACTCATCGTACTACCCTGTACCTCATCGGACTGCCCCGTAATTCATCGTACTGCCGTGTAACTCATTGTACTGCCCCGTAACTCATCCCACTGCCCCGTAACTCATCGTACTGCCCCATAACTCATCGTACTGTGCCATAACTCATCGTACTGCCGTGTAAATCATGTACTGTCCCGTAACTCATCGTACTACCCTGTACCTCATTGTACTGCCCCGTAATTCATTGTACTGCTGTGTAACTCATCGTACTGCCCCGTAACTCATCGTACTGCCATGTAACTCATCATACTGCCCCCTAACTCATCGTACTGCCGCGTAACTCATCGTAATGCCCCATAACTCATCATACTTCCCTGTAACTCTTCGGACTGCCGCGTAACACAGCTTATTGCCCTGTAAATCATCATACAGCCCCGTAACTCATCGTACTGCCCTGTAACTCATCGTACTGCCTCGTAACTCATCGTACTGCCCCGTAACTAAACGTACTGCCGTGTAACTCATCGTACTGCCCCGTAACTCATCGTACTGCCGTGTAACTCATTGTACCGCCCCCTAACTCATCGTACAGCCCCGTAACTCATCGTACTGCCCCATAACTCATCATACTGCAGCGTAACTCATTGTACTGCCCCATAACTCATCGTACTGCCCTGTAACTCATCGTAATGCCGTGTAACTCATCGTACTGCCCCATAACTCATCGTACTGTGCCATAACTCATCGTACTGCCGTGTAACTCATCATACTGCCATGTAACTCATCGTAATGCCCTGTAAATCATCGTACTGCTGTGTATCTCATCATACTGCCCCGTTACTCATCATATTGCCGTGTAACTCATCAAACTGCCCTGTAACTCATCGTACTGCCGCGTAACTCCTCGTACTGCCCCTTAACTCATTGTACTGCACCGTAACTCATCGTACTGCCACATAACTCATCGTAACTGCGCCATAACTCATCATACTGCCGCATAACTCATCGTACTGCCCCGTAACTCATCATACTGCCCAGTAACTCATCGTACTGCCCCAGACCTCATCGTACTGTGCCATAACTCATCGTACTGCCGTGTAACTCATCGTACTGCACCGTAACTCATCGTACTGCACCGTAATTCATCATACTGCTGTGCAACTCATCGTACTGACCCGTAACTCATCGTACTGCCCCGTAACTCATCGTACTGCCCTGTAACTCATCGTACTGCCCCGTCACTCATTGTACTGCTATGCAACTCATCGTACTGCCATGCAACCCATCGTACTGCCCTGTAACTCATCGTACTGCGGCGTAACTCATCGTACTGCCCTGTTACGCATTATGCTGCCCCGTAACTCATCGTACTGCCCCTTAACACATCGTACTGCCCCATAACACATCATACTGCCCCGTAATTCATCGTACTGCCCCGTAACACATTGCAATACCCTGTAATTCATTATACTGCCCTGTAACTCATCGTACTGCCCTGTAACTCATCGTACTGCCGCGTAACTCATCGTACTACCCGTAAGTCATCGTACTGCCGCGTAACTCATCGTAGCGTCCCGTAACTCATTGAACTGCTGTGTAACTCATCGTAATGCCCCATAACACATTGTACTGCCCCATAACACATCGTACTGCCCCGTAACTCATCGTACTGCCCCATAACACATCGTACTGCCCCGTAACTCATCGTACTGCCCTGTAACACAGCGTACTGCCCCGTAACTCATCGTACTATCCCGCTACTCATTATACTGCCCCTTAACTCATCGTACTGCCCATAACTCATCGTACTGCTCTGTAACTCATCCTACTGCCCCGTAACTCATCGTACTGCCCCATAACTCATCATACTGCGCCATAACTCATCATACTGCCATGTAACTCATCGTACTGCAAGGCAACTCATCGTACTGCCCTGTAAAACATCGTACTGCCATGTAACTCATCGTACTGCCCCGTTACTCATCATACTGCCGTGTAACTCATCGTACTGCCCCGTAACTCATCGTACTGTCCTGTGACTCATCGTACTGCCGTGTTACTCATCGTAATGCCCCGTTACTCATCATACTGCTGCGTAACTCTTTGTACGGTCCCGTAACTCATTGTACTGCCCCGTAACTCATCGTCCTGCACCATAACTCATCGTACTGCGCCATAACTCATCATACTGCCACGTAACTCATCGTACTGCCCCTTAACTCATCGTACTGCCCTGTAACTCATCGTACTGCCCCATAACTCATCATATGGCTGCAAAACTCATTGTACTGCCCCGTAACTCATCGTAATGCCCTGTAACTCATCGTACTGCCTGTAACTCATCGTACTGCCCTGTAACTCATCGTACTGCCCTGTAACTCATCGTACCTGCACCGTAACTCAACGTACTGCCGCGTAACTCATCATACTGCCGTGTAACTCATCGTACTGCCCCGTAACTCATCGTACTGCCCTGTAACTCATTGTACTGCCGTATAAATCATCGTACTGCCCTGTAACTCATCGTACTGCACTGTAACTCATCGTACTGCCCCGTAAGTCATCCTACTGCCCCGTAACTCATCGTACTGCCCCATAACTCATCGTACTGCGCCATAACTCATCATACTGCCATGTAACTCATCGTACTGCATGGCAACTCATTGTACTGCCCTGTAGATCATCGTACTGCCATGTAACTCATCGTACTGCCCCGTTACTCATCATACTGCCTTGTAACTCATCGTACTGCCCCGTAACTCATCGTACTGCACTGTAACTCATCGTACTGCCGTGTTACTCATTGTAATGCCCCGTTACTCATCATACTGCCGCATAACTCTTCGTACGGTCCCGTAACTCATTATACTGCCCCGTAACTCATCGTCCTGCACCATAACTCATCGTACTGCACCATAACTCATCACACTGCCACGTAACTCATCGTACTGACCTGTAACACATCGTTCTGCCCCATCACTCAGCTTACTGCCCCATAACTCATCGTACTGCGCCATAACTCATCGTACTGCCCTGTAACTCATCGTACTGTCCCATAACTCATCGTACTGCCGTGTAACTCATCGTACTGCCCTGTAACTCATCGTACTGCCCCATAACTCATCGTACTGCCGTGTAACTCATCGTACCGCCCCATAACTCATCGTACTGCCCCGTAAGTCATCGTACTGCCCCTTCACTCATCGTACTGCACCGTAACTCATTGTACTGCCCCGTAATTCATCATACTGCCCCATAACTCATCATACTTTGCTGGAACTCATCGTAATGCCCCGTAACTCATCGTACTCCCATTTAACTCATCGTACTGCCCCGTAACTCATCATACTGCCCTGTAAGTCATCGTACTGCCATATAACTCATCGTACCGCTGCGTAACTCATCTTCCAGCCCTGTAACTCATCATAATGCCCTGTAGCTCATCGAACCGCCCCGTAATTCATCGGACTGCCGTGTAACTCATCGTACTGCCCTGTAACTCATTGTACTGCCCCGTAATTCATCGGACTGCCGTGTAACTCATCGTACTGCCGTGTAACTCATCGTACTGCCGTGTAACTCATCGTGCTGGTGTGCAACTCATCGTACTGCCCCATAACTCATCGTACTGCCCGGATCTCATTGTACTGCCCCGTAACTCATCGTACTGCCCCCAACTCATCCTACTGCCCGATAACTCATCGTATTGCGCCATAACTCATCATACTGCTGCGTAACTCATCGTACTGCCGTGTAACTCATCGTACCGCCCTCTAACTCATCGTACTGCCCTGTAACTCATCGTACTGCCCCATAACTCATCGTACTGCCCCATAACTCATTGTACTGCCCATAACTCATCATACTGCTGCGTAACTCATCGTACTGCCCTGTAACTCATCGTACTGCCCCGTAATTCATCGGACTGCCGTGTAACTCGTCGTACTGCCGTGTAACTCATCGTACTGCCGTGTAACTCATCGTGCTGGTGTGCAACTCATCGTACTGACCCGTAACTCATCATACTGCCCCGTAACTAATCGTACTGCCCCGTAACTCATCGTACTGCCCCATAACTCATCGTACTGCCGTGCAACTCATCGTACTGCCCCATAACTCATCGTACTGCCCGGATCTAATTGTACTGCCCTGTAACTCATCGTACTGCCCGGATCTCATTGTACTGCCCCGTAACTCATCGTACTGCCCCCAACTCATCCTACTGCCCGATAACTCATCGTACTGACCCGTAACTCATCATACTGCCCCGTAACTAATCGTACTGCCCCGTAACTCATCGTACTGCCCCATAACTCATCGTACTGCCGTGCAACTCATCGTACTGCCCCATAACTCATCGTACTGCCCGGATCTAATTGTACTGCCCTGTAACTCATCGTACTGCCCGGATCTCATTGTACTGCCCCGTAACTCATCGTACTGCCCCCAACTCATCCTACTGCCCGATAACTCATCGTATTGCGCCATAACTCATCATACTGCTGCGTAACTCATCGTACTGCCGTGTAACTCATTGTACCGCCCTCTAACTCATCGTACTGCCCTGTAACTCATCGTACTGCCCCATAACTCATCGTACTGCCCCATAACTCATTGTACTGCCCATAACTCATCATACTGCTGCGTAACTCATCGTACTGCCCTGTAACTCATCATACTGCCCTGTAACTCATCGTACTGCAGCGTAACTCATCGTACTGCCGGGTATCTCATCGTACTGCCCTGTAACTCATCGTACTGCCCCGTATCTCATCGCACTACCCTGTAACTCATCGTACTGCCCTGTAACTCATCGTACTGCGCCGTAATTCATCATAATGCACCGTAACTCATCGTACTGCGCCATATCTAATCGTACTGCCCCGTAACTCATCGTTGTGCCCCATAACTCATCATACTGCTGCGTAACTCATCGTACTGCCCCGTAACTCATCGTACTGCCCCGTAACTCATCGTACTGCCCTGTATCTCATCGTACTGCCCCGTAACTCATCGTACTGCCGCGTAACTCATCATTCTGCCGTGTAACTCATCGTACTGTCCCGTAACTCATCGTACTACCCTGTACCTCATCGGACTGCCCCGTAATTCATCGTACTGCCGTGTAACTCATTGTACTGCCCCGTAACTCATCCCACTGCCCCGTAACTCATCGTACTGCGCCATAACTCATCGTACTGCCGTGTAACTCATCGTACTGCCCTGTAACTCATCGTACTGTCCCATAACTCATCGTACTGCCGTGTAACTCATCGTACTGCCCTGTAACTCATCGTACTGCCCCATAACTCATCGTACTGCCCCGTAACTCATCGTACTGCCGCGTAACTCATCATTCTGCCGTGTAACTCATCGTACTGTCCCGTAACTCATCGTACTACCCTGTACCTCATCGGACTGCCCCGTAATTCATCGTACTGCCGTGTAACTCATTGTACTGCCCCGTAACTCATCCCACTGCCCCGTAACTCATCGTCCTGCACCATAACTCATCGTACTGCACCATAACTCATCACACTGCCACGTAACTCATCGTACTGACCCGTAACACATCGTTCTGCCCCATCACTCAGCTTACTGCCCCATAACTCATCGTACTGCGCCATAACTCATCGTACTGCCGTGTAACTCATCGTACTGCCCTGTAACTCATCGTACTGTCCCATAACTCATCGTACTGCCGTGTAACTCATCGTACTGCCCTGTAACTCATCGTACTGCCCCATAACTCATCGTACTGCCGTGTAACTCATCGTACCGCCCCATAACTCATCGTACTGCCCCGTAAGTCATCGTACTGCCCCTTCACTCATCGTACTGCACCGTAACTCATCGTACTGCCCCGTAATTCATCATACTGCCCCATAACTCATCATACTTTGCTGGAACTCATCGTAATGCCCCGTAACTCATCGTACTCCCATTTAACTCATCGTACTGCCCCGTAACTCATCATACTGCCCTGTAAGTCATCGTACTGCCATATAACTCATCGTACCGCTGCGTAACTCATCTTCCAGCCCTGTAACTCATCATAATGCCCTGTAGCTCATCGAACTGCCCCGTAATTCATCGGACTGCCGTGTAACTCATCGTACTGCCCTGTAACTCATCGTACTGCCCCGTAATTCATCGGACTGCCGTGTAACTCATCGTACTGCCGTGTAACTCATCGTACTGCCGTGTAACTCATCGTGCTGGTGTGCAACTCATCGTACTGCCTCATAACTCATCGTACTGCCGTGCAACTCATCGTACTGCCCCATAACTCATCGTACTGCCCGGATCTCATTGTACTGCCCCGTAACTCATCGTACTGCCCCCAACTCATCCTACTGCCCGATAACTCATCGTATTGCGCCATAACTCATCATACTGCTGCGTAACTCATCGTACTGCCGTGTAACTCATCGTACCGCCCTCTAACTCATCGTACTGCCCTGTAACTCATCGTACTGCCCCATAACTCATCGTACTGCCCCATAACTCATTGTACTGCCCATAACTCATCATACTGCTGCGTAACGCATCGTACTGCCCTGTAACTCATCGTACTGCCCCGTAATTCATCGGACTGCCGTGTAACTCATCGTACTGCGGTGTAACTCATCGTACTGCCGTGTAACTCATCGTGCTGGTGTGCAACTCATCGTACTGACCCGTAACTCATCATACTGCCCCGTAACTAATCGTACTGCCCCGTAACTCATCGTACTGCCCCATAACTCATCGTACTGCCGTGCAACTCATCGTACTGCCCCATAACTCATCGTACTGCCCGGATCTAATTGTACTGCCCTGTAACTCATCGTACTGCCCGGATCTCATTGTACTGCCCCGTAACTCATCGTACTGCCCCCAACTCATCCTACTGCCCGATAACTCATCGTATTGCGCCATAACTCATCATACTGCTGCGTAACTCATCGTACTGCCGTGTAACTCATCGTACCGCCCTCTAACTCATCGTACTGCCCTGTAACTCATCGTACTGCCCCATAACTCATCGTACTGCCCCATAACTCATTGTACTGCCCATAACTCATCATACTGCTGCGTAACTCATCGTACTGCCCTGTAACTCATCATACTGCCCTGTAACTCATCGTACTGCAGTGTAACTCATCGTACTGCCGGGTATCTCATCGTACTGCCCTGTAACTCATCGTACTGCCCCGTATCTCATCGCACTACCCTGTAACTCATCGTACTGCCCTGTAACTCATCGTACTGCGCCGTAATTCATCATAATGCACCGTAACTCATCGTACTGCGCCATATCTAATCGTACTGCCCCGTAACTCATCGTTGTGCCCCATAACTCATCATACTGCTGCGTAACTCATCGTACTGCCCCGTAACTCATCGTACTGCCCCGTAACTCATCGTACTGCCCTGTATCTCATCGTACTGCCCCGTAACTCATCGTACTGCCGCGTAACTCATCATTCTGCCGTGTAACTCATCGTACTGTCCCGTAACTCATCGTACTACCCTGTACCTCATCGGACTGCCCCGTAATTCATCGTACTGCCGTGTAACTCATTGTACTGCCCCGTAACTCATCCCACTGCCCCGTAACTCATCGTACTGCGCCATAACTCATCGTACTGCCGTGTAACTCATCGTACTGCCCTGTAACTCATCGTACTGTCCCATAACTCATCGTACTGCCGTGTAACTCATCGTACTGCCCTGTAACTCATCGTACTGCCCCATAACTCATCGTACTGCCCCGTAACTCATCGTACTGCCGCGTAACTCATCATTCTGCCGTGTAACTCATCGTACTGTCCCGTAACTCATCGTACTACCCTGTACCTCATCGGAATGCCCCGTAATTCATCGTACTGCCATGTAACTCATCGTACTGCCCCGTAACTCATCGTACTGCCATGTAACTCATCATACTGCCCCATAACTCATCGTACTGCCCCGTAAGTCATCGTACTGCCCCTTCACTCATCGTACTGCACCGTAACTCATCGTACTGCCCCGTAATTCATCATACTGCCCCATAACTCATCATACTTTGCTGGAACTCATCGTAATGCCCCGTAACTCATCGTACTCCCATTTAACTCATCGTACTGCCCCGTAACTCATCATACTGCCCTGTAAGTCATCGTACTGCCATATAACTCATCGTACCGCTGCGTAACTCATCTTCCAGCCCTGTAACTCATCATAATGCCCTGTAGCTCATCGAACCGCCCCGTAATTCATCGGACTGCCGTGTAACTCATCGTACTGCCCTGTAACTCATCGTACTGCCCCGTAATTCATCGGACTGCCGTGTAACTCATCGTACTGCCGTGTAACTCATCGTACTGCCGTGTAACTCATCGTGCTGGTGTGCAACTCATCGTACTGCCCCATAACTCATCGTACTGCCGTGCAACTCATCGTACTGCCCCATAACTCATCGTACTGCCCGGATCTCATTGTACTGCCCCGTAACTCATCGTACTGCCCCCAACTCATCCTACTGCCCGATAACTCATCGTATTGCGCCATAACTCATCATACTGCTGCGTAACTCATCGTACTGCCGTGTAACTCATCGTACCGCCCTCTAACTCATCGTACTGCCCTGTAACTCATCGTACTGCCCCATAACTCATCGTACTGCCCCATAACTCATTGTACTGCCCATAACTCATCATACTGCTGCGTAACTCATCGTACTGCCCTGTAACTCATCGTACTGCCCCGTAATTCATCGGACTGCCGTGTAACTCATCGTACTGCCGTGTAACTCATCGTACTGCCGTGTAACTCATCGTGCTGGTGTGCAACTCATCGTACTGACCCGTAACTCATCATACTGCCCCGTAACTAATCGTACTGCCCCGTAACTCATCGTACTGCCCCATAACTCATCGTACTGCCGTGCAACTCATCGTACTGCCCCATAACTCATCGTACTGCCCGGATCTAATTGTACTGCCCTGTAACTCATCGTACTGCCCGGATCTCATTGTACTGCCCCGTAACTCATCGTACTGCCCCCAACTCATCCTACTGCCCGATAACTCATCGTATTGCGCCATAACTCATCATACTGCTGCGTAACTCATCGTACTGCCGTGTAATTCATTGTACCGCCCTCTAACTCATCGTACTGCCCTGTAACTCATCGTACTGCCCCATAACTCATCGTACTGCCCCATAACTCATTGTACTGCCCATAACTCATCATACTGCTGCGTAACTCATCGTACTGCCCTGTAACTCATCATACTGCCCTGTAACTCATCGTACTGCAGCGTAACTCATCGTACTGCCGGGTATCTCATCGTACTGCCCTGTAACTCATCGTACTGCCCCGTATCTCATCGCACTACCCTGTAACTCATCGTACTGCCCTGTAACTCATCGTACTGCGCCGTAATTCATCATAATGCACCGTAACTCATCGTACTGCGCCATATCTAATCGTACTGCCCCGTAACTCATCGTTGTGCCCCATAACTCATCATACTGCTGCGTAACTCATCGTACTGCCCCGTAACTCATCGTACTGCCCCGTAACTCATCGTACTGCCCTGTATCTCATCGTACTGCCCCGTAACTCATCGTACTGCCGCGTAACTCATCATTCTGCCGTGTAACTCATCGTACTGTCCCGTAACTCATCGTACTACCCTGTACCTCATCGGACTGCCCCGTAATTCATCGTACTGCCGTGTAACTCATTGTACTGCCCCGTAACTCATCCCACTGCCCCGTAACTCATCGTACTGCCCCATAACTCATCGTACTGTGCCATAACTCATCGTACTGCCGTGTAAATCATGTACTGTCCCGTAACTCATCGTACTACCCTGTACCTCATTGTACTGCCCCGTAATTCATTGTACTGCTGTGTAACTCATCGTACTGCCCCGTAACTCATCGTACTGCCATGTAACTCATCATACTGCCCCCTAACTCATCGTACTGCCGCGTAACTCATCGTAATGCCCCATAACTCATCATACTTCCCTGTAACTCTTCGGACTGCCGCGTAACACAGCTTATTGCCCTGTAAATCATCATACAGCCCCGTAACTCATCGTACTGCCCTGTAACTCATCGTACTGCCTCGTAACTCATCGTACTGCCCCGTAACTAAACGTACTGCCGTGTAACTCATCGTACTGCCCCGTAACTCATCGTACTGCCGTGTAACTCATTGTACCGCCCCCTAACTCATCGTACAGCCCCGTAACTCATCGTACTGCCCCATAACTCATCATACTGCAGCGTAACTCATTGTACTGCCCCATAACTCATCGTACTGCCCTGTAACTCATCGTAATGCCGTGTAACTCATCGTACTGCCCCATAACTCATCGTACTGTGCCATAACTCATCGTACTGCCGTGTAACTCATCATACTGCCATGTAACTCATCGTAATGCCCTGTAAATCATCGTACTGCTGTGTATCTCATCATACTGCCCCGTTACTCATCATATTGCCGTGTAACTCATCAAACTGCCCTGTAACTCATCGTACTGCCGCGTAACTCCTCGTACTGCCCCTTAACTCATTGTACTGCACCGTAACTCATCGTACTGCCACATAACTCATCGTAACTGCGCCATAACTCATCATACTGCCGCATAACTCATCGTACTGCCCCGTAACTCATCATACTGCCCAGTAACTCATCGTACTGCCCCAGACCTCATCGTACTGTGCCATAACTCATCGTACTGCCGTGTAACTCATCGTACTGCACCGTAACTCATCGTACTGCACCGTAACTCATCGTACTGCCCTGTAACTCATCGTACTGCCCCATAACTCATTGTACTGCCGTGTAACACATTCTTCCGCCCCATAACTCATCGTACTGCCGTGCAACTCATCGTACTGCCCCATAACTCATCGTACTGCCCGGATCTCATTGTACTGCCCCGTAACTCATCGTACTGCCCCCAACTCATCCTACTGCCCGATAACTCATCGTATTGCGCCATAACTCATCATACTGCTGCGTAACTCATCGTACTGCCGTGTAACTCATCGTACCGCCCTCTAACTCATCGTACTGCCCTATAACTCATCGTACTGCCCCATAACTCATCGTACTGCCCCATAACTCATTGTACTGCCCATAACTCATCATACTGCTGCGTAACTCATCGTACTGCCCTGTAACTCATCGTACTGCCCCGTAATTCATCGGACTGCCGTGTAACTCATCGTACTGCCGTGTAACTCATCGTACTGCCGTGTAACTCATCGTGCTGGTGTGCAACTCATCGTACTGACCCGTAACTCATCATACTGCCCCGTAACTAATCGTACTGCCCCGTAACTCATCGTACTGCCCCATAACTCATCGTACTGCCGTGCAACTCATCGTACTGCCCCATAACTCATCGTACTGCCCGGATCTAATTGTACTGCCCTGTAACTCATCGTACTGCCCGGATCTCATTGTACTGCCCCGTAACTCATCGTACTGCCCCCAACTCATCCTACTGCCCGATAACTCATCGTACTGACCCGTAACTCATCATACTGCCCCGTAACTAATCGTACTGCCCCGTAACTCATCGTACTGCCCCATAACTCATCGTACTGCCGTGCAACTCATCGTACTGCCCCATAACTCATCGTACTGCCCGGATCTAATTGTACTGCCCTGTAACTCATCGTACTGCCCGGATCTCATTGTACTGCCCCGTAACACATCGTACTGCCCCCAACTCATCCTACTGCCCGATAACTCATCGTATTGCGCCATAACTCATCATACTGCTGCGTAACTCATCGTACTGCCGTGTAACTCATTGTACCGCCCTCTAACTCATCGTACTGCCCTGTAACTCATCGTACTGCCCCATAACTCATCGTACTGCCCCATAACTCATTGTACTGCCCATAACTCATCATACTGCTGCGTAACTCATCGTACTGCCCTGTAACTCATCATACTGCCCTGTAACTCATCGTACTGCAGCGTAACTCATCGTACTGCCGGGTATCTCATCGTACTGCCCTGTAACTCATCGTACTGCCCCGTATCTCATCGCACTACCCTGTAACTCATCGTACTGCCCTGTAACTCATCGTACTGCGCCGTAATTCATCATAATGCACCGTAACTCATCGTACTGCGCCATATCTAATCGTACTGCCCCGTAACTCATCGTTGTGCCCCATAACTCATCATACTGCTGCGTAACTCATCGTACTGCCCCGTAACTCATCGTACTGCCCCGTAACTCATCGTACTGCCCTGTATCTCATCGTACTGCCCCGTAACTCATCGTACTGCCGCGTAACTCATCATTCTGCCGTGTAACTCATCGTACTGTCCCGTAACTCATCGTACTACCCTGTACCTCATCGGACTGCCCCGTAATTCATCGTACTGCCGTGTAACTCATTGTACTGCCCCGTAACTCATCCCACTGCCCCGTAACTCATCGTACTGCCCCATAACTCATCGTACTGTGCCATAACTCATCGTACTGCCGTGTAAATCATGTACTGTCCCGTAACTCATCGTACTACCCTGTACCTCATTGTACTGCCCCGTAATTCATTGTACTGCTGTGTAACTCATCGTACTGCCCCGTAACTCATCGTACTGCCATGTAACTCATCATACTGCCCCCTAACTCATCGTACTGCCGCGTAACTCATCGTAATGCCCCATAACTCATCATACTTCCCTGTAACTCTTCGGACTGCCGCGTAACACAGCTTATTGCCCTGTAAATCATCATACAGCCCCGTAACTCATCGTACTGCCCTGTAACTCATCGTACTGCCTCGTAACTCATCGTACTGCCCCGTAACTAAACGTACTGCCGTGTAACTCATCGTACTGCCCCGTAACTCATCGTACTGCCGTGTAACTCATTGTACCGCCCCCTAACTCATCGTACAGCCCCGTAACTCATCGTACTGCCCCATAACTCATCATACTGCAGCGTAACTCATTGTACTGCCCCATAACTCATCGTACTGCCCTGTAACTCATCGTAATGCCGTGTAACTCATCGTACTGCCCCGTAACTCATCCTACTGCCCCGTAACTCATCGTACTGCCCCATAACTCATCGTACTGTGCCATAACTCATCGTACTGCCGTGTAACTCATCATACTGCCATGTAACTCATCGTAATGCCCTGTAAATCATCGTACTGCTGTGTATCTCATCATACTGCCCCGTTACTCATCATATTGCCGTGTAACTCATCAAACTGCCCTGTAACTCATCGTACTGCCGCGTAACTCCTCGTACTGCCCCTTAACTCATTGTACTGCACCGTAACTCATCGTACTGCCACATAACTCATCGTAACTGCGCCATAACTCATCATACTGCCGCATAACTCATCGTACTGCCCCGTAACTCATCATACTGCCCAGTAACTCATCGTACTGCCCCAGACCTCATCGTACTGTGCCATAACTCATCGTACTGCCGTGTAACTCATCGTACTGCACCGTAACTCATCGTACTGCACCGTAACTCATCGTACTGCCCTGTAACTCATCGTACTGCCCCATAACTCATTGTACTGCCGTGTAACTCATTCTTCCGCCCCATAACTCATCGTACTGCCCCGTAACTCATCGTACTGCCCCGTAACTCATCGTACTGCCCCGTAACTCATCATACTGTGCCGTAACTCATCGTACCGCTGCGTAACTCATCGTACCGCCCTGTAACTCATCGTAATACCCTGTAACTCATTGTACTGCCGCGTAACTCATCGTACTGCCGTGAAACTCATCGAACCGCCCCGTAATTCATCGTACTGCAGTGTATCTCATTGTACTGCCGTGTAACTCATCGTACTGCCCTGTAACTCATCGTACTGCCCTGTAACTCATCGTACTGCACGGTTACTCATCATACTGCAGCGAAACTCATTTTACTGCCCCATAACTCATCGTACTGCCCTGTAACTCATCGGACTGCCCCATAACTCATCGTACTGCCGTGTAACTCATCGTACCGCCCCATAACTCATCGTATTGCCCCGTAACTCATCGTAATGCCCCTTAACTCATCGTACTGAGCCGTAACTCATCGTACTGCCCCGTAATTCATCGTACTGCCCCGTAACTCATTATACTGTGCCGTAACTCATCGTAATGCCCCGGAACTCATCGTACTCCCATTTAACTCATCATACTGCCCCGTAACTCATCATACTGCCCTATAAGTCATCGTACTGCCATATAACTCATCGTACCGCTGCGTAACTTATCTTCCCACCCTGTAACTCATCGTACTGCCCTGTAACTCATCGTACTGCACCGTAACTCATCGTACTGCCGCATAACTCATCATACTGCCGTGTAACTCATCGTACTGAACCGTAACTCATCGTACTGCCGCATAACTCATCATACTGCCGTGTAACTCATCGTACTGCCGTGTAACTCAACATACTGCCCTGTAACTCATCATACTGCCCCGTAACTCATCGTAATGCTCCGTAGCTCATCGTACTGCAGTGTATCTCATTGTACTGCCGTGTAACTCATCGTACTGCCCTGTAACTCATCGTACTGCCCTGTAACTCATCGTACTGCACGGTTACTCATCATACTGCAGCGAAACTCATTTTACTGCCCCATAACTCATCGTACTGCCCTGTAACTCATCGGACTGCCCCATAACTCATCGTACTGCCGTGTAACTCATCGTACCGCCCCATAACTCATCGTATTGCCCCGTAACTCATCGTAATGCCCCTTAACTCATCGTACTGAGCCGTAACTCATCGTACTGCCCCGTAATTCATCGTACTGCCCCGTAACTCATTATACTGTGCCGTAACTCATCGTAATGCCCCGGAACTCATCGTACTCCCATTTAACTCATCATACTGCCCCGTAACTCATCATACTGCCCTATAAGTCATCGTACTGCCATATAACTCATCGTACCGCTGCGTAACTTATCTTCCCACCCTGTAACTCATCATACTGCCGTGTAACTCATCGTACTGAACCGTAACTCATCGTACTGCCGCATAACTCATCATACTGCCGTGTAACTCATCGTACTGCCGTGTAACTCAACGTACTGCCCTGTAACTCATCATACTGCCCCGTAACTCATCGTAACGCTCCGTAGCTCATCGTACTGCCCTGTAACTCATCGTACTGCCCCGTAACTCATCGTACTGCCCCGTAACTCATCGTACTGCCCTGTAACTCATCGTACTGCCCCGTTACTCATCATACGGCCACATAACTCATCGTACTGCCCCGTAACTCATTGTACTGCCCCGTAACTGATCGTACTGCCGCATAACTCATCGTACTGCCGTGCAACACATCGTAATGCCCCATAACTCATCGTACTGCCCAGATCTAATTGTACCGCCCCGTAACTCATCGTATTGCCTGGATATCATTGTACTGCCCCGTAACTCATCGTACTGCCCCCTAACTCATCCTACTGCCCCATAACTCATCGTATTGCGCCATAACTCATCATACTGCTGCGTAACTCATCATACTGCCCTGTAACTCATCGTACTGCCCCTTAACTCATCGTACTGCCCTGTAACTCATCGTACTGCCCTCTAACTCATCATACTGCCCCCTAACTCGTCGTACAGCCCCGTAACTCATCGTACTGCCCCATAACTCATCGTACTGCCCCATAACTCAGCATACTGCTGCGTAACTCATCGTACTGCCGTGTAACTCATCGTACTGCCCTGTAACTCATCGTACTGCCCTGTAACTCATTGTACTGCCGCGTAACTCATCGTTCTGCCGTGTAACTCATCGTACTGCCCCGTATTTCATCGTAATGCCCCGTAACTCATCGTACTGCCCCAAAACTCATCGTACTGCGCCATAACTCATCGTACTGCCCCGTAACTCATCGTACTGCCCCATAACTCATCATACTGCCACGTAACTCATCGTACTGCCCCGTAACTCATCGTACAGCCCTGTAACTCATCATACCGCCCATGAACTCATCGGACTGCCAAGTAACTCATCATACTGCCCTGTAACTCATCGTACTGCCCTGTAACTCATCGTACTGCCCCGTATCTCATCGCACTACCCTGTAACTCATCGTACTGCCCTGTAACTCATCGTACTGCGCCGTAATTCATCATAATGCACCGTAACTCATCGTACTGCGCCATATCTAATCGTACTGCCCCGTAACTCATCGTTGTGCCCCATAACTCATCATACTGCTGCGTAACTCATCGTACTGCCCCGTAACTCATCGTACTGCCCCGTAACTCATCGTACTGCCCTGTATCTCATCGTACTGCCCCGTAACTCATCGTACTGCCGCGTAACTCATCATTCTGCCGTGTAACTCATCGTACTGTCCCGTAACTCATCGTACTACCCTGTACCTCATCGGACTGCCCCGTAATTCATCGTACTGCCGTGTAACTCATTGTACTGCCCCGTAACTCATCCCACTGCCCCGTAACTCATCGTACTGCCCCATAACTCATCGTACTGTGCCATAACTCATCGTACTGCCGTGTAAATCATGTACTGTCCCGTAACTCATCGTACTACCCTGTACCTCATTGTACTGCCCCGTAATTCATTGTACTGCTGTGTAACTCATCGTACTGCCCCGTAACTCATCGTACTGCCATGTAACTCATCATACTGCCCCCTAACTCATCGTACTGCCGCGTAACTCATCGTAATGCCCCATAACTCATCATACTTCCCTGTAACTCTTCGGACTGCCGCGTAACACAGCTTATTGCCCTGTAAATCATCATACAGCCCCGTAACTCATCGTACTGCCCTGTAACTCATTGTACTGCCTCGTAACTCATCGTACTGCCCCGTAACTAAACGTACTGCCGTGTAACTCATCGTACTGCCCCGTAACTCATCGTACTGCCGTGTAACTCATTGTACCGCCCCCTAACTCATCGTACAGCCCCGTAACTCATCGTACTGCCCCATAACTCATCATACTGCAGCGTAACTCATTGTACTGCCCCATAACTCATCGTACTGCCCTGTAACTCATCGTAATGCCGTGTAACTCATCGTACTGCCCCGTAACTCATCCTACTGCCCCGTAACTCATCGTACTGCCCCATAACTCATCGTACTGTGCCATAACTCATCGTACTGCTGTGTAACTCATCATACTGCCATGTAACTCATCGTAATGCCCTGTAAATCATCGTACTGCTGTGTATCTCATCATACTGCCCCGTTACTCATCATATTGCCGTGTAACTCATCAAACTGCCCTGTAACTCATCGTACTGCCGCGTAACTCCTCGTACTGCCCCTTAACTCATTGTACTGCACCGTAACTCATCGTACTGCCACATAACTCATCGTAACTGCGCCATAACTCATCATACTGCCGCATAACTCATCGTACTGCCCCGTAACTCATCATACTGCCCAGTAACTCATCGTACTGCCCCAGACCTCATCGTACTGTGCCATAACTCATCGTACTGCCGTGTAACTCATCGTACTGCACCGTAACTCATCGTACTGCACCGTAACTCATCGTACTGCCCTGTAACTCATCGTACTGCCCCATAACTCATTGTACTGCCGTGTAACTCATTCTTCCGCCCCATAACTCATCGTACTGCCCCGTAACTCATCGTACTGCCCCGTAACTCATCGTACTGCCCCGTAACTCATCATACTGTGCCGTAACTCATCGTACCGCTGCGTAACTCATCGTACCGCCCTGTAACTCATCGTAATACCCTGTAACTCATTGTACTGCCGCGTAACTCATCGTACTGCCGTGAAACTCATCGAACCGCCCCGTAATTCATCGTACTGCAGTGTATCTCATTGTACTGCCGTGTAACTCATCGTACTGCCCTGTAACTCATCGTACTGCCCTGTAACTCATCGTACTGCACGGTTACTCATCATACTGCAGCGAAACTCATTTTACTGCCCCATAACTCATCGTACTGCCCTGTAACTCATCGGACTGCCCCATAACTCATCGTACTGCCGTGTAACTCATCGTACCGCCCCATAACTCATCGTATTGCCCCGTAACTCATCGTAATGCCCCTTAACTCATCGTACTGAGCCGTAACTCATCGTACTGCCCCGTAATTCATCGTACTGCCCCGTAACTCATTATACTGTGCCGTAACTCATCGTAATGCCCCGGAACTCATCGTACTCCCATTTAACTCATCATACTGCCCCGTAACTCATCATACTGCCCTATAAGTCATCGTACTGCCATATAACTCATCGTACCGCTGCGTAACTTATCTTCCCACCCTGTAACTCATCGTACTGCCCTGTAACTCATCGTACTGCACCGTAACTCATCGTACTGCCGCATAACTCATCATACTGCCGTGTAACTCATCGTACTGAACCGTAACTCATCGTACTGCCGCATAACTCATCATACTGCCGTGTAACTCATCGTACTGCCGTGTAACTCAACGTACTGCCCTGTAACTCATCATACTGCCCCGTAACTCATCGTAATGCTCCGTAGCTCATCGTACTGCCCTGTAACTCATCGTACTGCCCCGTAACTCATCGTACTGCCCCGTAACTCATCGTACTGCCCTGTAACTCATCGTACTGCCCCGTTACTCATCATACGGCCACATAACTCATCGTACTGCCCCGTAACTCATTGTACTGCCCCGTAACTGATCGTACTGCCGCATAACTCATCGTACTGCCGTGCAACACATCGTAATGCCCCATAACTCATCGTACTGCCCGGATCTAATTGTACCGCCCCGTAACTCATCGTATTGCCTGGATATCATTGTACTGCCCCGTAACTCATCGTACTGCCCCCTAACTCATCCTACTGCCCCATAACTCATCGTATTGCGCCATAACTCATCATACTGCTGCGTAACTCATCATACTGCCCTGTAACTCATCGTACTGCCCCTTAACTCATCGTACTGCCCTGTAACTCATCGTACCGCCCTCTAACTCATCATACTGCCCCCTAACTCGTCGTACAGCCCCGTAACTCATCGTACTGCCCCATAACTCATCGTACTGCCCCATAACTCAGCATACTGCTGCGTAACTCATCGTACTGCCCTGTAACTCATCGTACTGCCCTGTAACTCATCGTACTGCCGTGTAAATCATCGTACTGCCCTGTAACTCATCGTACTGCCCTGTAACTCATTGTACTGCCGCGTAACTCATCGTTCTGCCGTGTAACTCATCGTACTGCCCCGTATTTCATCGTAATGCCCCGTAACTCATCGTACTGCCCCAAAACTCATCGTACTGCGCCATAACTCATCGTACTGCCCCGTAACTCATCGTACTGCCCCATAACTCATCATACTGCCACGTAACTCATCGTACTGCCCCGTAACTCATCGTACAGCCCTGTAACTCATCATACCGCCCATGAACTCATCGGACTGCCAAGAAACTCATCATACTGCCCTGTAACTCATCGTACTGCCCTGTAACTCATCGTACTGCACCGTAACTCATCGTACTGCCGCATAACTCATCATACTGCCGTGTAACTCATCATACTGCCCCGTAACTCATCGCACTACCCTGTAACTCATCGTACTGCTCCGTAATTCATCGTACTGCCGTGTAACTCAACGTACTGCCCTGTAACTCATCGTACTGCCCCGTAACTCATCGTACTGCCGTGTAACTCATCATACTGCACCGTTACTCATCATACTGCCGCATAACTCATCATACTGCCCCGTAACTCATTGTACTGCCCCGTAACATATCGTACTGCCCCATAACTCATCGTACTGCGCCATAACTCTTCATACTGCCGCGTAACTCATCGTACTGCCCCGTAACTCATCGTACTGCCCCGTAACTCATCGTACTGCCCCATAGCTCATCGTACTGCGCCATAACTCATCGTACTGCCGTGCAACTCATTGTACTGCCCCATAACTCATCGTACTGCCCGGATCTCATAGTACTGCCCCGTAACTCATTGTATTGCCCCCTAACTCATCCTACTTCCCCATAACTGATCGTAGTGTGCCATAACTCATCGTACTGCCGTGTAACTCATCATACAGCCCCATAACTTATCGTACTGCCCCGTAACTCATTGTACTGCCATGTAACTCATCGTACTGCCGTGCAACTCATCATAATGCCCCCTAACTTGTCATACTGCCCCGTAACTCATCGTGCTGCCCCATAACTCATCTTAGTGCCACATAACTCATCATACTGCTGCGTAACTCATCGTACTGCCCCGTAACTCATCGTACTGCCCTGTAACTCATCGTACTGCCGTGTAACACATCGTACTGCTCTGTAACTCATCGTTCTGCCCCGTAACTCATCGTACTGCCCTGTAACTCATCGTACTGCCGTGTAACACATCGTACTGCTCTGTAACTCATCGTTCTGCCCTGTAATTCATCGTATTGCCGTGTAACTCATCGTACTGCCCCATAATTCATCGTAATGCACCGTACCTAATTGCACTGCCCCATAACTCATCGTAATGCGCCATAACTCATCGTACTGCCCCGTAACTCATCGTACTGCCCCATAACTCATCATACTGCCCTGTAACTCATTGTACCGCCCTGTAACTCATCGTACTGCCCTGTAACTCGTCGTACTGCCGCGTAACTCATCGTACTGCCCCGTAACTCATCGTACTGCCCCATAACTCATCGTACTGCCCCATAACTCATCATACTGCTGCGTAACTCATCATACTGCCCTGTAACTCATCGTAATGCCCTGTAACTCATCATACTGCCATGTAACTCTTCATACTGCCGTGTAACTCTTCGTACTGCCGTGTAACTCATCGTAATGCCCTGTAACTCATCATACTGCCGTGTAACTCATCGTACTGCTTTGTAACTGTTCGTACTGCCCTGTAACTCATCGTACTGCCCCGTAACTCATCGAACCGCCCCGTAATTCATCATACTGCCGTGTAACTCATCGTACTGCCGCATAACTCATCATAATGCCGTGTAACTTATCGTACTGCCCCTTAACTTATCGTACTGCGCCATAATTCATCGTACTGCCGTGGAACTCATCGTACTGCACCGTAACTCATCGTACTGCACCATAAATCATCATGATGCCGTGTAACTCATTGTACTGCCCCGTTACTCATCATACTGCCGCGTAACTGATCGTACCGCCCCGTAACTCATCGTACTGCCCTGTAACTTATCGTACTGCCCCATAACTCATCGTACTGCCCCATAACTCATCGTACTGCCGCGTAACTCATCGTACTGCCCCATAACTCATCGTACTGCCCCATAACTCATCGTACTGCCGTGTAACTCATCCTTCCGCCCCATAACACATCGTACTGCCCCGTAACTCATCAGACTGCCCCACAACTCATCATTCTGCACCGTAACTCATCGTTCTGCCCTGTAACTCATCCTAATGCCCCGTAACTCATCATTCTGTGCTGTAACTCATCATACTGCCCCATATCTCATCGTACTCCCATTTAACTCATCGTACCGCCCTGTAACTCATCATAATGCCCTGTAAGTCATCGTACTGCCCCGTAACTCATCGTACTGCCGTGTAACTCACCGTACTCCCGTGTATCTCAACGAACCGCCCCGTAATTCATCGTACTGCCACGTAACTCATCGTACTGCCCCGTAACTCATCGTAGTGCCCTGTAACTCATCATACTGCCGTGTAACTCATCGTACTGCCCCGTAATTCATCATACTGCTGTGCAACTCATCGTACTGACCCGTAACTCATCGTACTGCCCCGTAACTCATCGTACTGCCCCGTAACTCATCGTACTGCCCGGTAACTCATCGTACTGCCGTGCAACTCATTGTACGGCACCATAACTCATCGTAATGCCCAGATCTCATTGTACTGCCCCGTAACTCATTGTACTGCCCCGTAACTCATCATACTGCCCCGTAACTCATCGTACTGCTCCCTAACTCATCCGACTTCCCCGTAACTCATCGTACTGCCATGTAACTCATCATACTGCCCCCTAACTCATCGTACTGCCCCGTAACTCATCGTCTTGCCCCATAACTCATCATACAGCTGCGTAACTCATCGTACTGCCCCGTAACTCATCGTACTGCCCTGTAACTCATCGTACTGCCGCGTAACTCATCGTACTGCATCGTAACTCATCGTACTGCCCTTTAACTCATCGTACTGCCCCGTAACTCATCGTACCGCTCTGTATCTCATCGCACCACCCTATCACTCATCGTACTGCCCTGTAACTCATCGTACTGCTGCGTAACTCGTCGTACTGCCCCGTAACTCATCGTACTGCCCCATAACTCATCGTACTGTGCGATAACTCATCGTACTTCCCTTTAACTCTTCGGACTGCCGCATAACTCAGTGTATTGCCCTGTAAATCATCATACAGCCCTGTAACTGATCGTACTGCTGTGTAACTCATCGTACTGCCCCGTAACTCATCGTAATGCCCCGTAATTAAATGTACTGCCGTGTAACTCATCGTACTGCCCCGTAACCCATCGTACTGCCATGTAACTCACCGTACTGCACCCGAACTCATCGTACTGCCCCATAACTCATCATACTACCGCATAACTCATCGTACTGGCCCGTAACTCATCGTACTGCACTGTAGCTCATCGTAATGCCATATAACTCATCGTACTGCCCTGTAGCTCATCGTACTGCCCCATAACTCATCGTACTGCCCCGTAACTCATCCTACTGCCCCGTAACTCATCGTACTGCACCATAACTCATTGTACTGCCATGTAACTCAGAGTACTGCACGGTAACTCATCATACTGCCCTGCAAATCATCGTACTGCCGTGTAACTCATCGTACTGCCCCGTTACTCATCATAATGCGGTGTAACTCATCGTAATGCCCTGTAACTCATCGTACCGCCCTGTAACTCATCGTACTGCCCTGTAACTCATCGTACTGCCGCGTAACTCGTCGTAATGCCCCGTAACTCATCGTACCGCCCTGTAACTCATCGTACTGCCCTGTAACTCATCATACTGCCGCGTAACTCGTCGTACTGCACCGTAACTCATCGTACTGCCCCATAACTCATCGTACTGCCCCATAACTCAACATACTGATGTGTAACTCATCGTACTGCCCCGTAACTCATCGTACTGCCCTGTAACTTATCGAATGCCGTGTAACTCATCGTACTGCCCTGTAACTCATCGTACCGCCCTGTAACTCATCATACTGCCCTGTAACTCATCGTACTGCCCCGTGATTCATCGTAATGCCCCGTAACTAAACGTACTGCCCCATAAGTCATCAAACTGCCCTGTAACTCATCGTACTGCCACATAACTCATCGTACTGCCCCATAACTCATCTTACTGCCGCATAACTCAGCGTACTGCCCCGTAACTCATCGTACTGCCCTGTAACTCATCGTAATGCTGTGTAACTCATCGTACAGCCCCGTAACTCATCGTACTGCCCCGTAACTAAACGCACTGCCGTGTAACTCATCGTACTGCCCCCTAACACATCAAACTGCCCCGTAACTCATCGTACTGCCACATAACTCATCGTACTGCCCCATAACTGATCTTACTGCTGCGTAACTCATCGTACTGCCCCATAACTCATCGTACTGCCCTGTAACTCACCGTACCACGCTGTAACTCATCGTAATGCTGTGTAGCTCATCGTACTGCTCTGTAAATCATCGTACGGCCCTATTACTCATCGTACTGCTCCTTAACTCATCGTACTGCCCTGTAACACATCGTACTGCCCTGTAACTCATCGTACTGCCGCGTATCTCATCACACTGCCGTGCAACTCATCGTACTGCCCCTTAACTCATTGTACTACCCTGTAATTCATCGTACTGCCCCGCAATTCATCGTACTGCCGTGTAACTCATCGTACTGCCCCGTAACTCATCGTACTGCACCGTAACTAAACGTACTGCTGTGTAACTCATCAAACTGCCCCGTAACTCATCGTACTGCCGTGTAACTCATCGTACTGCCCCCTAACTCATCGTACTGCCCCGTAACTCATCATAATGCACCATACCTTAACGTACTTTCCTGTAACTCTTCGGAATGCCACGTAACTCAGCGTAATGCCCTGTAAATCATCATACAGCCCTGTAACTCATCGTACTGCTGTGTAACTCATCTTACTGCCCCGTAACTCATCGTAATGCCCCGTAACTCATCGTACTGCCCCGTAACTCATCGTACTGCCCCGTAACTCATCGTACTGCCCCGTAACTAAACGCACTGCCGTGTAACTCATCGTACTGCGCCATAACTCATCGTACTGCCGTGTAACTCATCCTACTGCCCCCTAACTCATCGTACTACCCCGTAATTCATCGTACTGCCCCATAACTCATCATACTGCTGCGTAACTCATCGTATTGCCCCGTAACTCATCGTACTGTCGTGTAACTCATCCAACTGCCCCGTAACTCTTCGTATTGCCCTGTAACTCATCGTACTGCCGTGTAACTCATCGTACTGCCCTGTTACTCATCATACTGCCGCGTAACTCATCGTACTGCCCCGTAACTCATTGTACTGCCCCGTAACTCATCGTACTGCCCCATAACTCATCGTATTGCACCATAACTCATCATACTGCCGCGTAACTCATCTTTCTGCCCCGTAACTCATCGTACAGCCCAGCAACTCATCGTACTGCCTTGTAACTCAACGTACTGCCGCGTAACTCATCATACTGCCGTGTAACACATCGTACTGCCCCGTAACTCATCGTACTACCCTGTAACTCATTGTACTGCGCCGTAACTCATCGTACTGCCGTGTAACTCATCATACTGCCCCGTTACTCATCGTACTGCCGTGTAACTCATCGTACTGCCCCGTTACTCATCATACTGCCGTGTAACTCATCGTACTGCAGTGTAACTCATCATACTGCACCGTTACTCATCATACTGCCCCGTAACTCATCGTACTGCCCCGTAACTCATTGTACTGCCCTGTAACTCATCGTACTGCCCCGTAACTCATCATACTGCCCCGTAACTCATTGTACTGCCGCGTAACTCATCATACTCTGCGTAACTCATCGTACTGCCCCGTAACTCATCGTACTGCCCTGTAACTCATCGTAATGCTGTGTAACTCATCGTACTGCCCTGTAACTCATCGTACTGCCCTTTAACTCATCGTACTGCCCTGTAACTCATTGTACTGCCGTGTAACTCATCGTACTGCCCCGTGATTCATCGTAATGCCCCGTAACTCATCGTACTGCCCCATAACTCATCGTACTGCGCCATATCTCATCGTACTGCCCCATAACTCATCGTACTGCGCCGTAACTCATCGTAGTGCCATGTAACTCATCGCACTGCCCTGTAACTCATCGTACTGCCGCGTAACTCATCGTACTACCGTGTAACTCATCGAACCACCCCATAATTCATCGTACCACCGTATAACTCATCATACTGCCGTGTAACTCATCGTACTGCCGTGCAACTCATCATACTGCCGCGTAACTCATCGTACTGCCCTGTAACTCATTGTACTGCCCAGTAACTCATTGTACTGCCCCATAACTCATCGTACTGCACCATAACTCATCATACTGCCGTGTAACTCATCGTACTGCTTCGTAATTCATCGTACTGCCCTGTAACTCATCGTGCTGCCTTGTAACTCATCGTACTGCCCCGTTACTCATCATACTGCCGTGTAACTCATCGTACTGCAGTGTAACTCATCATACTGCACCGTTACTCATCATACTGCCCCGTAACTCATCGTACTGCCCCGTAACTCATCATACTGCCCCGTAACTCATTGTACTGCCGCGTAACTCATCGTACTGCCCCGTAACTCATTGTACTGCCCTGTAACTCATCGTACTGCCCCGTAACTCATCGTGCTGCCCCGTAACTCATCATACTGCCCCGTAACTAATTGTACTGCCCCATAACTCATCGTACTGCGCCATAACTCATCATACTGCCGCGTAACTCATCATACTGCCCCGGAACTAATCGTACTGCCCCGTAATTCATCGTACAGCCCCATAACTCATCGTACTGCCGTGTAACTCATCCTTCCGCCCCATAACTCATCGTACTGCCCCGTAACTCATCATACTGCCCCGTAACTCATCGTACTGCGCCATAACTCATCATACTGCCGCGTTACTCATCGTACTGCCCCGTATCTCATTGTACTGCCCCGTAACTCATCGTACTGCACAGTAACTCATCGTACTGCCCCGTAAATCATCACACTGCCGTGTAACTCAACGTACTGCCCTGTAACTCATCATACTGCTGCGTAACTCGTCATACTGCCCCGTAACTCATCGTACTGCCCCATAACTCATTGTACTGCCCCATAACTCATCATACTGCTGCGTAACTCATCGTACTGCCCCGTATCTCATCGTACTGCCCTGTAGCTCATCGTACTGCCCTGTAACTCATCGTACTGCCCTTTAACTCATCATACTGCCCCGTAACTCATCGTACTGCCCTGTAACTCATCGTAATGCCCCGTAACTCATTGCACTGCCATGTAACTCATTGTACTGCCCCGTGATTCATCGTAATGCCCCGTAACTCATCGTACTGCCCCATAACTCATCCTACTGGGCCATATCTCATCGTACTGCCCCATAACTCATCGTACTGTCCCATAACTCATCATACTGCTGCGTAACTCATCGTACTGCCCCGTAACTCATCGTACTGCCCTGTAGCTCATCGTACTGCCCTGTAACTCATCGTACTGCCCTTTAACTCATCATACTGCCCCGTAACTCATCGTACTGCCCTGTAACTCATCGTACTGCCCCGTAATTCATCGTACTGCCCCGTAACTCATTATACTGTGCCGTAACTCATCGTAATGCCCCGGAACTCATCGTACTCCCATTTAACTCATCATACTGCCCCGTAACTCATCATACTGCCCTATAAGTCATCGTACTGCCATATAACTCATCGTACCGCTGCGTAACTCATCTTCCCACCCTGTAACTCATCGTAATGCCCTGTAACTCATCGTACTGCCGCGTAACCCATCGTACTGCCGTGTAACTCATCGAACCACCCCGTAATACATCGTACTGCCCTGTAACTCAACGTACTGCCGCGTAACTCATCATACTGCCGTGTAACTCATCGTACTGCCCCGTACTGCCATTGTACTACCCTGTAACTCATCGTACTGCCCCGTAATTCATCGTACTGCTGCGTAACTCATCGTACTTCCGTGTAACTCATCGTACTGCGCCATAACTCATCGTACTACCCTGTAACTCATCGTACTGCCCCGTAATTCATCGTACTGCCGGGTAACTCATCGTACTACCCTGTAATTCATCGTACTGCCCCATAATTCATCGTACTGCCTCGTAACTCATGATAATGCCGTGTAACTCATCGTACTACCCCGTAATTCATGGTACTGGTGTGCAACTCATTGTACTGACCCGTAACTCATCGTACTGGTGTGCAACTCATCGTACTGACTCGTAACTCATCATACTGCCCCATAACTCATCGTACTGCCGTGCAACACATCGTAATGCCCCATAACTCATCATACTGCCCGCATCTAATTGTACCGCCCCGTAACTCATCGTACTGCCCAGATATCATTGTACTGCCCCGTAACTCATCTTACTGCCCCCTAACTCATCCTACTGCCCGATAACTCATCGTATTGCGCCATAACTCATCATACTGCTGCGTAACTCATCATACTGCCCCGTAACTCATCGTACTGCCCCTTAACTCATCGTACTGCCCTGTAACTCATCGTACCGCCCTCTAACTCATCATACTGCCCACTAACTCGTCGTACAGCCCCGTAACTCATCGTACTGCCCCATAACTCATCGTACTGCCCCATAACTCAGCATACTGCTGCGTAACTCATCGTACTGCCCTGTAACTCATCGTACTGCCCTGTAACTCATCGTACTGCCATGTAACTCATCGTACTGCCCTGTAACTCATCGTACTGCCCCGTAACTCATCGTACTGCACCTTAACTCATCGTACTGCCCTGTAACTCATCGTACTGCCCTGTAACTCATTGTACTGCCGCGTAACTCATCGTTCTGCCGTGTAACTCATCGTACTGCCCCGTATTTCATCGTAATGCCCCGTAACTCATCGTACTGCCCCAAAACTCATCGTACTGCGCCATAACTCATCGTACTGCCCCGTAACTCATCGTACTGCCCCATAACTCATCATACTGCCACGTAACTCATCGTACTGCCCCGTAACTCATCGTACAGCCCTGTAACTCATCATACCGCCCATGAACTCATCGGACTGCCCTGTAACTCATCGTACTGCCACATTAACTCATCGTACTGCCGTGTAACTCATCTAACTGCCCCGTAATTCATTGTACTGCCGTGTAACTCATCGTACTGCTGTGTAACACATCGTACTGCCAAGTAACTCATCATACCGCCCTGTAACTCATCGTACTGCCAAGTAACTCATCATGCTGCCCTGTAACTCATCGTACTGCCCTGTAACTCATCGTACTGCACCGTAACTCATCGTACTGCCGCATAACTCATCATACTGCCGTGTAACTCATCGTACTGCCCCGTAACTCATCGCACTACCCTGTAACTCATCGTACTGCTCCGTAATTCATCGTACTGCCGTGTAACTCAACGTACTGCCCTGTAACTCATCATCCTGCCCCGTAACTCATCGTAATGCTCCATAGCTCATCGTACTGCCCTGTAACTCATCGTACTGCCCCGTAACTCATCGTACTGCCCCGTAATTCATCGTACTGCCGTGTATCTCATCATACTGCCCCGTTACTCATCATACTGCCGCATAACTAATCGTAGTGCCCCGTAACTCATTGTACTGCCCCGTAACTCATCGTACTGCCCCATAACTCATCGTACTGCGCCATAACTCTTCATACTGCCGCGTAACTCATCGTACTGCCCCGTAACTCATCGTACTGCCCCGTAACTCATCGTACTGCCCCATAGCTCATCGTACTGCGTCATAACTCATCGTACTGCCGTGCAACTCATTGTACTGCCTCATAACTCATCGTACTGCCTGGATCTCATCGTACGGCCCCGTAACTCATTGTATTGCCCCCTAACTCATCCTACTTCCCCATAACTCATCGTAGTGCGCCATAACTCATCGTACTGCCGTGTAACTCATCGTACAGCGCCATAACTTATCGTACTGCCCCGTAACTCATTGTACTGCCATGTAACTCATCGTACTGCCGTGCAACTCATCATAATGCCCCCTAACTTGTCATACTGCCCCGTAACTCATCGTACTGCCCCGTACTGCCATTGTACTACCCCGTAACTCATCGTACTGCCCCATAACTCATCGTACTGTGTGATAACTCATCGTACTTCCCTTTAACTCTTCGGACTGCCGCATAACTCAGTGTATTGCCCTGTAAATCATCATACAGCCCTGTAACTGATCGTACTGCTGTGTAACTCATTGTACTGCCCCGTAACTCATCGTAATGCCCCGTAATTAAATGTACTGCCGTGTAACTCATCGTACTGCCCCGTAACCCATCGTACTGCCGTGTAACTCACCGTACTGCACCCGAACTAATCGTATTGCCCCATAACTCATCATACTACCGCATAACTCATCGTACTGCCCCGTAACTCATCGTACTGCACTGTAGCTCATCGTAATGCCATGTAACTCATCGTACTGCCCTGTAACTCGTCGTACTGCACTGTAACTCATCATACTGCCCTGTAACTCATCCTACTGCCCCGTAACTCATCGTACTGCCCATAACTCATCGTACTGCACCATAACTCATCGTACTGCCGTGTAACTCAGAGTACTGCACGGTAACTCATCATACTGCCCTGTAAATCATCGTAATGCCCTGTAACTCATCGTACTGCCCTGTAACTCGTCGTACTGCACTGTAACTCATCGTACTGCCCTGTAACTCATCCTACTGCCCCGTAACTCATCGTACTGCCCATAACTCATCGTACTGCACCATAACTCATCGTACTGCCGTGTAACTCAGAGTACTGCACGGTAACTCATCATACTGCCCTGTAAATCATCGTACTGCCGTGTAACTCATCGTACTGCCCCGTTACTCATCATAATGCGGTGTAACTCATCGTAATGCCCCGTAACTCATCGTACCGCCCTGTAACTCATCGTACTGCCCTGTAACTCATCGTACTGCCGCGTAACTCGTAGTACTGCACCGTAACTCATCGTACTGCCCCATAACTCATCGTACTGCCCCATAACTCAACATACTGATGCGTAACTCATCGTACTGCCCCGTAACTCATCGTACTGCCCTGTAACTTATCGAATGCTGTGTAACTCATCGTGCTGCCCTGTAACTCATCGTACTGCCCTGTAACTCATCATACTGCCCTGTAACTCATTGTACTGCCCCGTGATTCATCGTAATGCCCCGTAACTCATCGTACTGCCCCATAAGTCATCAAACTGCCCCGTAACTCGTACTGCCGCATAACTCAGCGTACTGCCCCGTAACTCATCGTACTGCCCTGTAACTCATCGTACTGCACTGCAACTTATCGTACTGCCCCTTAACTCATCATACTGCCCCGTAACTCATCGTACTGCCCCATAACTCATCGTACAGCGCCATAACTCATCGTACTGCCGTGTAACTCATCGTACTGCATGGTAACTCATCGTACTGCCCTGTACATCATCGTACTGCCGTGTAACTCATCGTACTGCCCCGTTACTCAACATACTGCCGTGTAACTCATCGTACTGCCATGAAACTCATCGTACTGCCCCGTTACTGATCATATTGTCGCTTAACTCATCGTACTGACCCGCAACTCTTCGTACTGCCCCGTAACTCATCGTACTGCCCCATAACTCATCGTACTGCTCCGTAACTCATCGTACTGCACCGTAACTCATCGTACTGCACCGTAACTAAACGTACTGCTGTGTAACTCATCAAACTGCCCCGTAACTCATCGTACTGCCGTGTAACTCATCGTACTGCCCCCTAACTCATCGTACTGCCCCGTAACTCATCATAATGCACCATACCTTAACGTACTTTCCTGTAACTCTTCGGAATGCCACGTAACTCAGCGTATTGCCCTGTAAATCATCATACAGCCCTGTAACTCATCGTACTGCCGTGTAACTCATCGTACTGCCCCGTAACGCATCATACTACCCTGTAACTAAACGTACTGCTGTGTAACTCATCGTACTGTCCCCTAACTCATCAAACTGCCCCGTAACTCCTCATACTGCCACATAACTCATCGTACTGCCCCATAACTGATCTTACTGCTGCGTAACTCATCGTACTGCCGCGTAACTCGTCGTACTGCACCGTAACTCATCGTACTGCCCCATAACTCATCGTACTGCCCCATAACTCAACATACTGCTGCGTAACTCATCGTACTGCCCCGTAACTCATCGTACTGCCCTGTAACTTATTGTAATGCTGTGTAACTCATCGTACTGCCCTGTAACTCATCGTACCGCCCTGTAACTCATCATACTGCCCTGTAACTCATCGTACTGCCCCGTGATTCATCGTAATGCCCCGTAACTCATTGTACTGCCCCATAAGTCATCAAACTGCCCCGTAACTCATCGTACTGCCACATAACTCATCGTACTGCCCCATAACTCATCTTACTGCCGCATAACTCATCGTACTGACCTGTAACTCATCGTACTGCCCTGTAACTCATCGTAATGCCGTGTAACTCATCGTACAGCCCTGTAACTCATCGTACTGCACTGCAACTTATCGTACTGCCCCTTAACTCATCATACTGCCCCGTAACTCATCGTACAGCGCCATAACTCATCGTACTGCCATGTAACTCATCGTACTGCATGGTAACTCATCGTACTGCCCTGTACATCATCGTACTGCCGTGTAACTCATCGTACTGCCCCGTTACTCAACATACTGCCGTGTAACTCATCGTACTGCCATGAAACTCATCGTACTGCCCCGTTACTGATCATATTGTCGCTTAACTCATCGTACTGACCCGTAACTCTTCGTACTGCCCCGTAACTCATCGTACTGCCCCATAACTCATCGTACTGCTCCGTAACTCATCGTACTGCCCCGTAACTCATCGTACTCCCATATAACTCATCGTACCGCTGCGTAACTCATCGTACCGCCCTGTAACTCATCGTAATACCCCGTAACTCATCCTACTACCCCGTAACTCATTGTACTGCCCCATAATTCATCGCACTGCGCCATAACTCATCGTACTGCCGTGTAACTCATCGTACTGCCCCGTTACTCATCATAATGCATTGTAACTCATCCTACTGCCCCCTAACTCATCAAACTGCCCTGTAACTCATCGTACTGCAGTGTATCTCAAAATACTGCAACATTACTCAACATACTGCCGCGTAACTCATCGAACTGCCCCGTAACTCATTGTACTGCCCCATAACTCATCGTACAGCGCCATAACTCATCATACTGCCGTGTAACTCATCGTACTGCCCCGTAACTAAACGTACTGCTGTGTATCTCATCGTACTGCCCCCTAACTCATCAAACTGCCCCGTAACTCATCGTACTGCCACATAACTCATCGTACTGCCCCATAACTCATATTACTGCCCCGTATCTCATCGTACTGCCCAGTAACTCATCGTACTGCACTGCAACTCATCGTACTGCCCCGTAACTCATCGTACTTCTCCGTAACTCATCGTAATGCCCCATAACTCATCGTACTTCCCTGTAACTCTTCGGACTGCCGCGTAACTCAGCGTATTGCCCTGTAAATCATCATACAGCCCTGTAACTCATCGTACTGCCGTGTAACTCATCGTACTGCCCCGTAACGCATCATACTACCCCGTAACTAAACGTACTGCTGTGTAACTCATCGTACTGCCCCCTAACACATCAAACTGCCCCGTAACTCATCGTACTGCCACATAACTCATCGTACTGCCCCATAACTGATCTTACTGCTGCGTAACTCATCGTACTGCCCCATAACTCATCGTACTGCCCTGTAACTCACCGTACCACGCTGTAACTCATCGTAATGCTGTGTAGCTCATCGTACTGCTCTGTAAATCATCGTACGGCCCTATTACTCATCGTACTGCTCCTTAACTCATCGTACTGCCCTGTAACACATCGTACTGCCCTGTAACTCATCGTACTGCCGCGTATCTCATCACACTGCCGTGCAACTCATCGTACTGCCCCTTAACTCATTGTACTACCCTGTAATTCATCGTACTGCCCCGCAATTCATCGTACTGCCGTGTAACTCATCGTACTGCCCCGTAACTCATCGTACTGCACCGTAACTAAACGTACTGCTGTGTAACTCATCAAACTGCCCCGTAACTCATCGTACTGCCGTGTAACTCATCGTACTGCCCCCTAACTCATCGTACTGCCCCGTAACTCATCATAATGCACCATACCTTAACGTACTTTCCTGTAACTCTTCGGAATGCCACGTAACTCAGCGTAATGCCCTGTAAATCATCATACAGCCCTGTAACTCATCGTACTGCTGTGTAACTCATCTTACTGCCCCGTAACTCATCGTAATGCCCCGTAACTCATCGTACTGCCCCGTAACTCATCGTACTGCCCCGTAACTCATCGTACTGCCCCGTAACTAAACGCACTGCCGTGTAACTCATCGTACTGCGCCATAACTCATCGTACTGCCGTGTAACTCATCCTACTGCCCCCTAACTCATCGTACTACCCCGTAATTCATCGTACTGCCCCATAACTCATCATACTGCTGCGTAACTCATCGTATTGCCCCGTAACTCATCGTACTGTCGTGTAACTCATCCAACTGCCCCGTAACTCTTCGTATTGCCCTGTAACTCATCGTACTGCCGTGTAACTCATCGTACTGCCCTGTTACTCATCATACTGCCGCGTAACTCATCGTACTGCCCCGTAACTCATTGTACTGCCCCGTAACTCATCGTACTGCCCCATAACTCATCGTATTGCACCATAACTCATCATACTGCCGCGTAACTCATCTTTCTGCCCCGTAACTCATCGTACAGCCCAGCAACTCATCGTACTGCCTTGTAACTCAACGTACTGCCGCGTAACTCATCATACTGCCGTGTAACACATCGTACTGCCCCGTAACTCATCGTACTACCCTGTAACTCATTGTACTGCGCCGTAACTCATCGTACTGCCGTGTAACTCATCATACTGCCCCGTTACTCATCGTACTGCCGTGTAACTCATCGTACTGCCCCGTTACTCATCATACTGCCGTGTAACTCATCGTACTGCAGTGTAACTCATCATACTGCACCGTTACTCATCATACTGCCCCGTAACTCATCGTACTGCCCCGTAACTCATTGTACTGCCCTGTAACTCATCGTACTGCCCCGTAACTCATCATACTGCCCCGTAACTCATTGTACTGCCGCGTAACTCATCATACTCTGCGTAACTCATCGTACTGCCCCGTAACTCATCGTACTGCCCTGTAACTCATCGTAATGCTGTGTAACTCATCGTACTGCCCTGTAACTCATCGTACTGCCCTTTAACTCATCGTACTGCCCTGTAACTCATTGTACTGCCGTGTAACTCATCGTACTGCCCCGTGATTCATCGTAATGCCCCGTAACTCATCGTACTGCCCCATAACTCATCGTACTGCGCCATATCTCATCGTACTGCCCCATAACTCATCGTACTGCGCCGTAACTCATCGTAGTGCCATGTAACTCATCGCACTGCCCTGTAACTCATCGTACTGCCGCGTAACTCATCGTACTACCGTGTAACTCATCGAACCACCCCATAATTCATCGTACCACCGTATAACTCATCATACTGCCGTGTAACTCATCGTACTGCCGTGCAACTCATCATACTGCCGCGTAACTCATCGTACTGCCCTGTAACTCATTGTACTGCCCAGTAACTCATTGTACTGCCCCATAACTCATCGTACTGCACCATAACTCATCATACTGCCGTGTAACTCATCGTACTGCTTCGTAATTCATCGTACTGCCCTGTAACTCATCGTGCTGCCTTGTAACTCATCGTACTGCCCCGTTACTCATCATACTGCCGTGTAACTCATCGTACTGCAGTGTAACTCATCATACTGCACCGTTACTCATCATACTGCCCCGTAACTCATCGTACTGCCCCGTAACTCATCATACTGCCCCGTAACTCATTGTACTGCCGCGTAACTCATCGTACTGCCCCGTAACTCATTGTACTGCCCTGTAACTCATCGTACTGCCCCGTAACTCATCGTGCTGCCCCGTAACTCATCATACTGCCCCGTAACTAATTGTACTGCCCCATAACTCATCGTACTGCGCCATAACTCATCATACTGCCGCGTAACTCATCATACTGCCCCGGAACTAATCGTACTGCCCCGTAATTCATCGTACAGCCCCATAACTCATCGTACTGCCGTGTAACTCATCCTTCCGCCCCATAACTCATCGTACTGCCCCGTAACTCATCATACTGCCCCGTAACTCATCGTACTGCGCCATAACTCATCATACTGCCGCGTTACTCATCGTACTGCCCCGTATCTCATTGTACTGCCCCGTAACTCATCGTACTGCACAGTAACTCATCGTACTGCCCCGTAAATCATCACACTGCCGTGTAACTCAACGTACTGCCCTGTAACTCATCATACTGCTGCGTAACTCGTCATACTGCCCCGTAACTCATCGTACTGCCCCATAACTCATTGTACTGCCCCATAACTCATCATACTGCTGCGTAACTCATCGTACTGCCCCGTATCTCATCGTACTGCCCTGTAGCTCATCGTACTGCCCTGTAACTCATCGTACTGCCCTTTAACTCATCATACTGCCCCGTAACTCATCGTACTGCCCTGTAACTCATCGTAATGCCCCGTAACTCATTGCACTGCCATGTAACTCATTGTACTGCCCCGTGATTCATCGTAATGCCCCGTAACTCATCGTACTGCCCCATAACTCATCCTACTGGGCCATATCTCATCGTACTGCCCCATAACTCATCGTACTGTCCCATAACTCATCATACTGCTGCGTAACTCATCGTACTGCCCCGTAACTCATCGTACTGCCCTGTAGCTCATCGTACTGCCCTGTAACTCATCGTACTGCCCTTTAACTCATCATACTGCCCCGTAACTCATCGTACTGCCCTGTAACTCATCGTACTGCCCCGTAATTCATCGTACTGCCCCGTAACTCATTATACTGTGCCGTAACTCATCGTAATGCCCCGGAACTCATCGTACTCCCATTTAACTCATCATACTGCCCCGTAACTCATCATACTGCCCTATAAGTCATCGTACTGCCATATAACTCATCGTACCGCTGCGTAACTCATCTTCCCACCCTGTAACTCATCGTAATGCCCTGTAACTCATCGTACTGCCGCGTAACCCATCGTACTGCCGTGTAACTCATCGAACCACCCCGTAATACATCGTACTGCCCTGTAACTCAACGTACTGCCGCGTAACTCATCATACTGCCGTGTAACTCATCGTACTGCCCCGTACTGCCATTGTACTACCCTGTAACTCATCGTACTGCCCCGTAATTCATCGTACTGCTGCGTAACTCATCGTACTTCCGTGTAACTCATCGTACTGCGCCATAACTCATCGTACTACCCTGTAACTCATCGTACTGCCCCGTAATTCATCGTACTGCCGGGTAACTCATCGTACTACCCTGTAATTCATCGTACTGCCCCATAATTCATCGTACTGCCTCGTAACTCATGATAATGCCGTGTAACTCATCGTACTACCCCGTAATTCATGGTACTGGTGTGCAACTCATTGTACTGACCCGTAACTCATCGTACTGGTGTGCAACTCATCGTACTGACTCGTAACTCATCATACTGCCCCATAACTCATCGTACTGCCGTGCAACACATCGTAATGCCCCATAACTCATCATACTGCCCGCATCTAATTGTACCGCCCCGTAACTCATCGTACTGCCCAGATATCATTGTACTGCCCCGTAACTCATCTTACTGCCCCCTAACTCATCCTACTGCCCGATAACTCATCGTATTGCGCCATAACTCATCATACTGCTGCGTAACTCATCATACTGCCCCGTAACTCATCGTACTGCCCCTTAACTCATCGTACTGCCCTGTAACTCATCGTACCGCCCTCTAACTCATCATACTGCCCACTAACTCGTCGTACAGCCCCGTAACTCATCGTACTGCCCCATAACTCATCGTACTGCCCCATAACTCAGCATACTGCTGCGTAACTCATCGTACTGCCCTGTAACTCATCGTACTGCCCTGTAACTCATCGTACTGCCATGTAACTCATCGTACTGCCCTGTAACTCATCGTACTGCCCCGTAACTCATCGTACTGCACCTTAACTCATCGTACTGCCCTGTAACTCATCGTACTGCCCTGTAACTCATTGTACTGCCGCGTAACTCATCGTTCTGCCGTGTAACTCATCGTACTGCCCCGTATTTCATCGTAATGCCCCGTAACTCATCGTACTGCCCCAAAACTCATCGTACTGCGCCATAACTCATCGTACTGCCCCGTAACTCATCGTACTGCCCCATAACTCATCATACTGCCACGTAACTCATCGTACTGCCCCGTAACTCATCGTACAGCCCTGTAACTCATCATACCGCCCATGAACTCATCGGACTGCCCTGTAACTCATCGTACTGCCACATTAACTCATCGTACTGCCGTGTAACTCATCTAACTGCCCCGTAATTCATTGTACTGCCGTGTAACTCATCGTACTGCTGTGTAACACATCGTACTGCCAAGTAACTCATCATACCGCCCTGTAACTCATCGTACTGCCAAGTAACTCATCATGCTGCCCTGTAACTCATCGTACTGCCCTGTAACTCATCGTACTGCACCGTAACTCATCGTACTGCCGCATAACTCATCATACTGCCGTGTAACTCATCGTACTGCCCCGTAACTCATCGCACTACCCTGTAACTCATCGTACTGCTCCGTAATTCATCGTACTGCCGTGTAACTCAACGTACTGCCCTGTAACTCATCATCCTGCCCCGTAACTCATCGTAATGCTCCATAGCTCATCGTACTGCCCTGTAACTCATCGTACTGCCCCGTAACTCATCGTACTGCCCCGTAATTCATCGTACTGCCGTGTATCTCATCATACTGCCCCGTTACTCATCATACTGCCGCATAACTAATCGTAGTGCCCCGTAACTCATTGTACTGCCCCGTAACTCATCGTACTGCCCCATAACTCATCGTACTGCGCCATAACTCTTCATACTGCCGCGTAACTCATCGTACTGCCCCGTAACTCATCGTACTGCCCCGTAACTCATCGTACTGCCCCATAGCTCATCGTACTGCGTCATAACTCATCGTACTGCCGTGCAACTCATTGTACTGCCTCATAACTCATCGTACTGCCTGGATCTCATCGTACGGCCCCGTAACTCATTGTATTGCCCCCTAACTCATCCTACTTCCCCATAACTCATCGTAGTGCGCCATAACTCATCGTACTGCCGTGTAACTCATCGTACAGCGCCATAACTTATCGTACTGCCCCGTAACTCATTGTACTGCCATGTAACTCATCGTACTGCCGTGCAACTCATCATAATGCCCCCTAACTTGTCATACTGCCCCGTAACTCATCGTACTGCCCCGTACTGCCATTGTACTACCCCGTAACTCATCGTACTGCCCCATAACTCATCGTACTGTGTGATAACTCATCGTACTTCCCTTTAACTCTTCGGACTGCCGCATAACTCAGTGTATTGCCCTGTAAATCATCATACAGCCCTGTAACTGATCGTACTGCTGTGTAACTCATTGTACTGCCCCGTAACTCATCGTAATGCCCCGTAATTAAATGTACTGCCGTGTAACTCATCGTACTGCCCCGTAACCCATCGTACTGCCGTGTAACTCACCGTACTGCACCCGAACTAATCGTATTGCCCCATAACTCATCATACTACCGCATAACTCATCGTACTGCCCCGTAACTCATCGTACTGCACTGTAGCTCATCGTAATGCCATGTAACTCATCGTACTGCCCTGTAACTCGTCGTACTGCACTGTAACTCATCATACTGCCCTGTAACTCATCCTACTGCCCCGTAACTCATCGTACTGCCCATAACTCATCGTACTGCACCATAACTCATCGTACTGCCGTGTAACTCAGAGTACTGCACGGTAACTCATCATACTGCCCTGTAAATCATCGTAATGCCCTGTAACTCATCGTACTGCCCTGTAACTCGTCGTACTGCACTGTAACTCATCGTACTGCCCTGTAACTCATCCTACTGCCCCGTAACTCATCGTACTGCCCATAACTCATCGTACTGCACCATAACTCATCGTACTGCCGTGTAACTCAGAGTACTGCACGGTAACTCATCATACTGCCCTGTAAATCATCGTACTGCCGTGTAACTCATCGTACTGCCCCGTTACTCATCATAATGCGGTGTAACTCATCGTAATGCCCCGTAACTCATCGTACCGCCCTGTAACTCATCGTACTGCCCTGTAACTCATCGTACTGCCGCGTAACTCGTAGTACTGCACCGTAACTCATCGTACTGCCCCATAACTCATCGTACTGCCCCATAACTCAACATACTGATGCGTAACTCATCGTACTGCCCCGTAACTCATCGTACTGCCCTGTAACTTATCGAATGCTGTGTAACTCATCGTGCTGCCCTGTAACTCATCGTACTGCCCTGTAACTCATCATACTGCCCTGTAACTCATTGTACTGCCCCGTGATTCATCGTAATGCCCCGTAACTCATCGTACTGCCCCATAAGTCATCAAACTGCCCCGTAACTCGTACTGCCGCATAACTCAGCGTACTGCCCCGTAACTCATCGTACTGCCCTGTAACTCATCGTACTGCACTGCAACTTATCGTACTGCCCCTTAACTCATCATACTGCCCCGTAACTCATCGTACTGCCCCATAACTCATCGTACAGCGCCATAACTCATCGTACTGCCGTGTAACTCATCGTACTGCATGGTAACTCATCGTACTGCCCTGTACATCATCGTACTGCCGTGTAACTCATCGTACTGCCCCGTTACTCAACATACTGCCGTGTAACTCATCGTACTGCCATGAAACTCATCGTACTGCCCCGTTACTGATCATATTGTCGCTTAACTCATCGTACTGACCCGCAACTCTTCGTACTGCCCCGTAACTCATCGTACTGCCCCATAACTCATCGTACTGCTCCGTAACTCATCGTACTGCACCGTAACTCATCGTACTGCACCGTAACTAAACGTACTGCTGTGTAACTCATCAAACTGCCCCGTAACTCATCGTACTGCCGTGTAACTCATCGTACTGCCCCCTAACTCATCGTACTGCCCCGTAACTCATCATAATGCACCATACCTTAACGTACTTTCCTGTAACTCTTCGGAATGCCACGTAACTCAGCGTATTGCCCTGTAAATCATCATACAGCCCTGTAACTCATCGTACTGCCGTGTAACTCATCGTACTGCCCCGTAACGCATCATACTACCCTGTAACTAAACGTACTGCTGTGTAACTCATCGTACTGTCCCCTAACTCATCAAACTGCCCCGTAACTCCTCATACTGCCACATAACTCATCGTACTGCCCCATAACTGATCTTACTGCTGCGTAACTCATCGTACTGCCGCGTAACTCGTCGTACTGCACCGTAACTCATCGTACTGCCCCATAACTCATCGTACTGCCCCATAACTCAACATACTGCTGCGTAACTCATCGTACTGCCCCGTAACTCATCGTACTGCCCTGTAACTTATTGTAATGCTGTGTAACTCATCGTACTGCCCTGTAACTCATCGTACCGCCCTGTAACTCATCATACTGCCCTGTAACTCATCGTACTGCCCCGTGATTCATCGTAATGCCCCGTAACTCATTGTACTGCCCCATAAGTCATCAAACTGCCCCGTAACTCATCGTACTGCCACATAACTCATCGTACTGCCCCATAACTCATCTTACTGCCGCATAACTCATCGTACTGACCTGTAACTCATCGTACTGCCCTGTAACTCATCGTAATGCCGTGTAACTCATCGTACAGCCCTGTAACTCATCGTACTGCACTGCAACTTATCGTACTGCCCCTTAACTCATCATACTGCCCCGTAACTCATCGTACAGCGCCATAACTCATCGTACTGCCATGTAACTCATCGTACTGCATGGTAACTCATCGTACTGCCCTGTACATCATCGTACTGCCGTGTAACTCATCGTACTGCCCCGTTACTCAACATACTGCCGTGTAACTCATCGTACTGCCATGAAACTCATCGTACTGCCCCGTTACTGATCATATTGTCGCTTAACTCATCGTACTGACCCGTAACTCTTCGTACTGCCCCGTAACTCATCGTACTGCCCCATAACTCATCGTACTGCTCCGTAACTCATCGTACTGCCCCGTAACTCATCGTACTCCCATATAACTCATCGTACCGCTGCGTAACTCATCGTACCGCCCTGTAACTCATCGTAATACCCCGTAACTCATCCTACTACCCCGTAACTCATTGTACTGCCCCATAATTCATCGCACTGCGCCATAACTCATCGTACTGCCGTGTAACTCATCGTACTGCCCCGTTACTCATCATAATGCATTGTAACTCATCCTACTGCCCCCTAACTCATCAAACTGCCCTGTAACTCATCGTACTGCAGTGTATCTCAAAATACTGCAACATTACTCAACATACTGCCGCGTAACTCATCGAACTGCCCCGTAACTCATTGTACTGCCCCATAACTCATCGTACAGCGCCATAACTCATCATACTGCCGTGTAACTCATCGTACTGCCCCGTAACTAAACGTACTGCTGTGTATCTCATCGTACTGCCCCCTAACTCATCAAACTGCCCCGTAACTCATCGTACTGCCACATAACTCATCGTACTGCCCCATAACTCATATTACTGCCCCGTATCTCATCGTACTGCCCAGTAACTCATCGTACTGCACTGCAACTCATCGTACTGCCCCGTAACTCATCGTACTTCTCCGTAACTCATCGTAATGCCCCATAACTCATCGTACTTCCCTGTAACTCTTCGGACTGCCGCGTAACTCAGCGTATTGCCCTGTAAATCATCATACAGCCCTGTAACTCATCGTACTGCCGTGTAACTCATCGTACTGCCCCGTAACGCATCATACTACCCCGTAACTAAACGTACTGCTGTGTAACTCATCGTACTGCCCCCTAACACATCAAACTGCCCCGTAACTCATCGTACTGCCACATAACTCATCGTACTGCCCCATAACTGATCTTACTGCTGCGTAACTCATCGTACTGCCCCATAACTCATCGTACTGCCCTGTAACTCACCGTACCACGCTGTAACTCATCGTAATGCTGTGTAGCTCATCGTACTGCTCTGTAAATCATCGTACGGCCCTATTACTCATCGTACTGCTCCTTAACTCATCGTACTGCCCTGTAACACATCGTACTGCCCTGTAACTCATCGTACTGCCGCGTATCTCATCACACTGCCGTGCAACTCATCGTACTGCCCCTTAACTCATTGTACTACCCTGTAATTCATCGTACTGCCCCGCAATTCATCGTACTGCCGTGTAACTCATCGTACTGCCCCGTAACTCATCGTACTGCACCGTAACTAAACGTACTGCTGTGTAACTCATCAAACTGCCCCGTAACTCATCGTACTGCCGTGTAACTCATCGTACTGCCCCCTAACTCATCGTACTGCCCCGTAACTCATCATAATGCACCATACCTTAACGTACTTTCCTGTAACTCTTCGGAATGCCACGTAACTCAGCGTAATGCCCTGTAAATCATCATACAGCCCTGTAACTCATCGTACTGCTGTGTAACTCATCTTACTGCCCCGTAACTCATCGTAATGCCCCGTAACTCATCGTACTGCCCCGTAACTCATCGTACTGCCCCGTAACTCATCGTACTGCCCCGTAACTAAACGCACTGCCGTGTAACTCATCGTACTGCGCCATAACTCATCGTACTGCCGTGTAACTCATCCTACTGCCCCCTAACTCATCGTACTACCCCGTAATTCATCGTACTGCCCCATAACTCATCATACTGCTGCGTAACTCATCGTATTGCCCCGTAACTCATCGTACTGTCGTGTAACTCATCCAACTGCCCCGTAACTCTTCGTATTGCCCTGTAACTCATCGTACTGCCGTGTAACTCATCGTACTGCCCTGTTACTCATCATACTGCCGCGTAACTCATCGTACTGCCCCGTAACTCATTGTACTGCCCCGTAACTCATCGTACTGCCCCATAACTCATCGTATTGCACCATAACTCATCATACTGCCGCGTAACTCATCTTTCTGCCCCGTAACTCATCGTACAGCCCAGCAACTCATCGTACTGCCTTGTAACTCAACGTACTGCCGCGTAACTCATCATACTGCCGTGTAACACATCGTACTGCCCCGTAACTCATCGTACTACCCTGTAACTCATTGTACTGCGCCGTAACTCATCGTACTGCCGTGTAACTCATCATACTGCCCCGTTACTCATCGTACTGCCGTGTAACTCATCGTACTGCCCCGTTACTCATCATACTGCCGTGTAACTCATCGTACTGCAGTGTAACTCATCATACTGCACCGTTACTCATCATACTGCCCCGTAACTCATCGTACTGCCCCGTAACTCATTGTACTGCCCTGTAACTCATCGTACTGCCCCGTAACTCATCATACTGCCCCGTAACTCATTGTACTGCCGCGTAACTCATCATACTCTGCGTAACTCATCGTACTGCCCCGTAACTCATCGTACTGCCCTGTAACTCATCGTAATGCTGTGTAACTCATCGTACTGCCCTGTAACTCATCGTACTGCCCTTTAACTCATCGTACTGCCCTGTAACTCATTGTACTGCCGTGTAACTCATCGTACTGCCCCGTGATTCATCGTAATGCCCCGTAACTCATCGTACTGCCCCATAACTCATCGTACTGCGCCATATCTCATCGTACTGCCCCATAACTCATCGTACTGCGCCGTAACTCATCGTAGTGCCATGTAACTCATCGCACTGCCCTGTAACTCATCGTACTGCCGCGTAACTCATCGTACTACCGTGTAACTCATCGAACCACCCCATAATTCATCGTACCACCGTATAACTCATCATACTGCCGTGTAACTCATCGTACTGCCGTGCAACTCATCATACTGCCGCGTAACTCATCGTACTGCCCTGTAACTCATTGTACTGCCCAGTAACTCATTGTACTGCCCCATAACTCATCGTACTGCACCATAACTCATCATACTGCCGTGTAACTCATCGTACTGCTTCGTAATTCATCGTACTGCCCTGTAACTCATCGTGCTGCCTTGTAACTCATCGTACTGCCCCGTTACTCATCATACTGCCGTGTAACTCATCGTACTGCAGTGTAACTCATCATACTGCACCGTTACTCATCATACTGCCCCGTAACTCATCGTACTGCCCCGTAACTCATCATACTGCCCCGTAACTCATTGTACTGCCGCGTAACTCATCGTACTGCCCCGTAACTCATTGTACTGCCCTGTAACTCATCGTACTGCCCCGTAACTCATCGTGCTGCCCCGTAACTCATCATACTGCCCCGTAACTAATTGTACTGCCCCATAACTCATCGTACTGCGCCATAACTCATCATACTGCCGCGTAACTCATCATACTGCCCCGGAACTAATCGTACTGCCCCGTAATTCATCGTACAGCCCCATAACTCATCGTACTGCCGTGTAACTCATCCTTCCGCCCCATAACTCATCGTACTGCCCCGTAACTCATCATACTGCCCCGTAACTCATCGTACTGCGCCATAACTCATCATACTGCCGCGTTACTCATCGTACTGCCCCGTATCTCATTGTACTGCCCCGTAACTCATCGTACTGCACAGTAACTCATCGTACTGCCCCGTAAATCATCACACTGCCGTGTAACTCAACGTACTGCCCTGTAACTCATCATACTGCTGCGTAACTCGTCATACTGCCCCGTAACTCATCGTACTGCCCCATAACTCATTGTACTGCCCCATAACTCATCATACTGCTGCGTAACTCATCGTACTGCCCCGTATCTCATCGTACTGCCCTGTAGCTCATCGTACTGCCCTGTAACTCATCGTACTGCCCTTTAACTCATCATACTGCCCCGTAACTCATCGTACTGCCCTGTAACTCATCGTAATGCCCCGTAACTCATTGCACTGCCATGTAACTCATTGTACTGCCCCGTGATTCATCGTAATGCCCCGTAACTCATCGTACTGCCCCATAACTCATCCTACTGGGCCATATCTCATCGTACTGCCCCATAACTCATCGTACTGTCCCATAACTCATCATACTGCTGCGTAACTCATCGTACTGCCCCGTAACTCATCGTACTGCCCTGTAGCTCATCGTACTGCCCTGTAACTCATCGTACTGCCCTTTAACTCATCATACTGCCCCGTAACTCATCGTACTGCCCTGTAACTCATCGTAATGCCCCGTAACTCATTGCACTGCCATGTAACTCATTGTACTGCCCCGTGATTCATCGTAATGCCCCGTAACTCATCGTACTGCCCCATAACTCATCCTACTGGGCCATATCTCATCGTACTGCCCCATAACTCATCGTACTGTCCCATAACTCATCATACTGCTGCGTAACTCATCGTACTGCCCCGTAACTCATCGTACTGCCCTGTAACTCATCGTACTGCCCTGTAACTCATCGTACTGCCCCATAACTCATCGTACCGCCGTGTAACTCATCATACTGCCGTGCAACTCATCGTACTGCCCCGTAACTCATCGTACTACCCTGTAACTCATCGTGCTGCCCCGTAATTCATCGTACTGCCGTGTAACTCATCGTACTGCCCCGTAACTCATCGTACTGCACTGTAGCTAAACGTACTGCTGTGTAACTCATCATACTGCCCCGTAACTCATCGTACTGCTGTGTAACTCATCGTACTGCCCCCTATCTCATCGTACTGCCCCGTAACTCATCGTAATGCACCATACCTTAATGTACTTCCCTGTAACTCTTCGGACTGCCGTGTAACTCATCATACTGGACCCCTAACTCATCGTACTGCCGCGTAACTCATCGTACTGCCCTGTAACTCATCGTAATGCCGTGTAACTCATCGTACTGCCCTGTAGCTCATCGTACTGCACTGTAACTCATCGTACTGCCCCATTTAGTCATCGTACTGCGCCATAACTCATCGTAGTGCCGTGTAACTCATCGTACTGCACGGTAACTCATCGTACTGCCCTGTAAATCATCGTACTGCCGTGTAACTTATCGTACTACCCCTTTACTCATCATATTGCCGTGTAACTCATCGTACTGCCCCGTAACTCATCGTACTGCCCTGTAACTCATCGTAATGCAGTGTATCTCATCATACTGCACCGTCACTCATCATACTGCCGCGCAACTCATCGTACTGCCCCGTAACTCATTATACTGCCCCGTATCTCATTGTACTGCCCCATAACTCATCGTACTGCGCCATAACTCATCATACTGCCGCTTAACTCATCGTACTGCCCTGTAACTCATTCTACTGCCCCGTAACTCATTATAATGCCCCATAACTCATCGTACTGCGCCATAACTCATCGTACTGCCCCGTAACTCATCGTGCTGCCCCGCAACTCATCATACTGCCCTGTAACTCATCGTACTGCCCTGTAACTCTTCGTACTTCCCCGTAACTCCTCGTACTGCACCATAACTAAACGTACTGCCCTGTAACTCATCGTACTTCCCCGTAACTCATCGTACTGCACCATAACTAAACGTACTGCCCTGTAACTCATCGTACTGCCCCGTAACTCATCGTACTGCCGTTTAACTCCTCGTACTGCCCCATAACTCATCGTGATGGCGTGTAACTCATCGTAATGCACCATACCTTAACGTACTTCCCTGTAACTCTTCGGACTGCCGCGTAACTCAGCGTAATGCCCTGTAAATCATCATACAGCCCTGTAACTCATCGTACTGCCCCTTAACTCATCGTACTGCCCCGTAACTAAACGCACTGCCGTGTAACTCATCGTACTGCCCCTTAACTCATGGTACTGCCGTGTAACTCATCATACTGCCCCCAAACTCATCGTACTGCCCCGTGACTCATCGTACTGCCCCATAACTCATCGTACTGCCCTGTAACTCATCGTACTGCACCGTAACTCATCGTACTGCCCTGTAACTCATCGTTCCGCCCTGTAACTCATCGTACTGACGCATAACTCGTCGTACTGCACCGTAACTCATCGTAATGCCCCATAACTCATCGTACTGCCCCAAAACTCATCATACTGCTGCGTAACTCATCATACTGCCCCGTAACTCATCGTACTGCGCTGTAACTCATCGTAATGCTGTGTAACTCATCGTACTGCCCTGTAACTCATCGTACTGCCCTTTAACTCATTGTACTGCCCTGTAACTCATTGTACTGCCGTGTAACTCATCGTACTGCCCCGTGCTTCATCGTAATGCCCCGTAACTCATCGTACTGCCCCATAACTCATCGTACTGCGCCATATCTCATCGTACTGCCCCGTAACTCATCGTACTACACCATAACTCATCATACTGCTGCGTAAATCATCATACTGCCCCATAACTCATCGTACTGCCTCGTAACTCAACATACTGCCGCGTAACTCATCATACTGCCCTGTAACTCATCGTACTGCCTCGTAACTCAACGTACTGCCGCGTAACTCATCATACTGCCGTGTAATACATCGTACTGCCCCGTAACTCATCGTACTACCCTGTAACTCATTGTACTGCGCCGTAACTCATCGTACTGCCGTGTAACTCATCGTACTTCCCCATAACTCCTCGTACTGCACCATAACTAAACGTACTGCCGTGTAACTCATCGTACTGCCCCGTAACTCATCGTACTGCCCCCTAACTCATCGTAATGCCGTGTAACTCATCGTAATGCACCATACCTTAACGTACTTCCCTGTAACTCTTCGGACTGCCGCGTAACTCAGCGTAATGTCCTGTAAATCATCATACAGCCCTGTAATTCATCGTACTGCCGTGTAACTCATCGTACTGCCCCGTAACTCATCGTACTGCCCTGTAACTAAACGCACTGCCGTGTAACTCATCATGCTGCCCCTTAACTCATCGTACTGCCGTGTAAATCATCGTACTGCCCCCAAACTCATCGTACTGCCCCGTAACTCATCGTACTGCCCCATAACTCATCGTACTGCCCCACAACTCATCATACTGCCGCATAACTCATCGTACTGCCCCGTAACTCATCGTACTGCTCTGTAACTCATCGCAATGCCGTGTAACTCATTGTACTGCCCTGTAACTCATCATACTGCACCATAACTCATCGTACTGCCCCGTAACTCATCCTATTGCCCCGTAACTCATTGTACTGCCCCATAACTCATCGTACTGCGCCATAACTCATCGTAGTGCTGTGTAACTCATCGTACTGCAAGGTAACTCATCGCACTGCCCTGTAACTCATCGTACTGCCGAGTAACTCATCGTACTGCCGTGTAACTCATCGAACCGCCCAGTAATTCATCGTACCACCGTATAACTCATCGTACTGCCGTGTAACTCATCGTACTGCCTTGTAACTCATCGTACTGCCCCGTTACTCATCATACTGCCGTGTAACTCATCCTACTGCCCCGTAACTCATCATACTGCCCTGTAACTCATCGTACTGCCGTGTAACTCATCCTACTGCCCCGTAACTCATCGTACTGCCCTGTAACTCATCGTACTGCCATGTAACTTATCGTATTGCCCCGTAACTCATCGTACTGCACCATAGCTCATCATACTGCGGCGTAACTCATCGTACTGCCCCGTAACTCATCTTACTGCCCTCTAACTCATCGTACGGCCCCGTAACTCATTGTACTACCCTGTAAATCATCGTACTGCCCCGTAATTCATCGTACTGCCGTGTAACTCATTGTACTGCCCCGTAACTCATCGTACTGCACCGTAAGTAAATGTAATGCCGTGTAACTCATCGTACTGCGCCGTAACTCATCGTACTGCTGTGTAAGTCATCGTACTGCCCCCTAACTCATCGTACTGCCGTGTAACTCATCGTAATGCACCATACCTTAACGTACTTTCCTGTAACTCTTCGGAATGCCGCGTAACTCAGCGTAATGCCCTGTAATTCATCATACAGCCCTGTAACTCATCGTACTGCTGTGTAACTCATCTTACTGCCCCGTAACTCATCGTACTGCCCCGTAACTAAACGCACTGCCGTGTAACTCATCGTACTGCCCCGTAACACATCGTACTGCCGTGTAACTCATCCTACTGCCCCCTAACTCATCGTACTGCCCCGTAACTCATCGTACTGCCCCATAACTCATCATACTGCTGCGTAACTCATCGTATTGCCCCGTAACTCATCGTACTGTCGTGTAACTCATCCAACTGCCCCGTAACTCTTCGTATTGCCCTGTAACTCATCGTACTGCCGTGTAACTCATCGTACTGCCCTGTTACTCATCATACTGCCGCGTAACTCATCGTACTGCCCCGTAACTCATTGTACTGCCCCATAACTCATCATACTGCTGCGTAACTCATCGTATTGCCCCTAACTCATCGTACTGTCGTGTAACTCATCCAACTGCCCCGTAACTCTTCGTATTGCCCTGTAACTCATCGTACTGCCATGTAACTCATCGTACTGCCCTGTTACTCATCATACTGCCGCGTAACTCATCGTACTGCCACGTAACTCATTGTACTGCCCCGTAACTCATCGTAATGCCCCATAACTCATCGTATTGCACCATAACTCATCATACTGCTGCGTAACTCATCATTCTGCCCCGTAACTTATCGTACAGCCCCGTAACTCATCGTACTGCCCCATAACTCATCGTAATGCGCCATAACTCATCGTACTGCCGTGTGATTCAGCGTAATGCACAGTAACTCATCATACTGCCCCGTAAATCATCATACTGCCGTGTAACTCATCGTACTGCCCTGTAACTCATCGTACTGCCGCGTAACTCGTCGTACTGCCCCGTAACTCATCGTACTGCCCCATAATTCATCGTACTGCGCCATAACTCATCGTAGTGCTGTGTAACTCATCGTACTGCAAGGTAACTCATCGCACTGCCCTGTAACTCATCGTACTGCCGAGTAACTCATCGTACTGCCGTGTAACTCATCGAACCGCCCAGTAATTCATCGTACCACCGTATAACTCATCGTACTGCCGTGTAACTCATCCTACTGCCCCCTAACTCATCGTACTGCCCCGTAACTCATCGTACTGCCCCATAACTCATCATACTGCTGCGTAACTCATCGTATTGCCCCGTAACTCATCGTACTGTCGTGTAACTCATCCAACTGCCCCGTAACTCTTCGTATTGCCCTGTAACTCATCGTACTGCCGTGTAACTCATCGTACTGCCCTGTTACTCATCATACTGCCGCGTAACTCATCGTACTGCCCCGTAACTCATTGTACTGCCCCATAACTCATCATACTGCTGCGTAACTCATCGTATTGCCCCTAACTCATCGTACTGTCGTGTAACTCATCCAACTGCCCCGTAACTCTTCGTATTGCCCTGTAACTCATCGTACTGCCATGTAACTCATCGTACTGCCCTGTTACTCATCATACTGCCGCGTAACTCATCGTACTGCCACGTAACTCATTGTACTGCCCCGTAACTCATCGTAATGCCCCATAACTCATCGTATTGCACCATAACTCATCATACTGCTGCGTAACTCATCATTCTGCCCCGTAACTTATCGTACAGCCCCGTAACTCATCGTACTGCCCCATAACTCATCGTAATGCGCCATAACTCATCGTACTGCCGTGTGATTCAGCGTAATGCACAGTAACTCATCATACTGCCCCGTAAATCATCATACTGCCGTGTAACTCATCGTACTGCCCTGTAACTCATCGTACTGCCCCGTAACTCATCCTATTGCCCCGTAACTCATTGTACTGCCCCATAACTCATCGTACTGCGCCATAACTCATCGTAGTGCTGTGTAACTCATCGTACTGCAAGGTAACTCATCGCACTGCCCTGTAACTCATCGTACTGCCGAGTAACTCATCGTACTGCCGTGTAACTCATCGAACCGCCCAGTAATTCATCGTACCACCGTATAACTCATCGTACTGCCGTGTAACTCATCGTACTGCCTTGTAACTCATCGTACTGCCCCGTTACTCATCATACTGCCGTGTAACTCATCCTACTGCCCCGTAACTCATCATACTGCCCTGTAACTCATCGTACTGCCGTGTAACTCATCCTACTGCCCCGTAACTCATCGTACTGCCCTGTAACTCATCGTACTGCCATGTAACTTATCGTATTGCCCCGTAACTCATCGTACTGCACCATAGCTCATCATACTGCGGCGTAACTCATCGTACTGCCCCGTAACTCATCTTACTGCCCTCTAACTCATCGTACGGCCCCGTAACTCATTGTACTACCCTGTAAATCATCGTACTGCCCCGTAATTCATCGTACTGCCGTGTAACTCATTGTACTGCCCCGTAACTCATCGTACTGCACCGTAAGTAAATGTAATGCCGTGTAACTCATCGTACTGCGCCGTAACTCATCGTACTGCTGTGTAAGTCATCGTACTGCCCCCTAACTCATCGTACTGCCGTGTAACTCATCGTAATGCACCATACCTTAACGTACTTTCCTGTAACTCTTCGGAATGCCGCGTAACTCAGCGTAATGCCCTGTAATTCATCATACAGCCCTGTAACTCATCGTACTGCTGTGTAACTCATCTTACTGCCCCGTAACTCATCGTACTGCCCCGTAACTAAACGCACTGCCGTGTAACTCATCGTACTGCCCCGTAACACATCGTACTGCCGTGTAACTCATCCTACTGCCCCCTAACTCATCGTACTGCCCCGTAACTCATCGTACTGCCCCATAACTCATCATACTGCTGCGTAACTCATCGTATTGCCCCGTAACTCATCGTACTGTCGTGTAACTCATCCAACTGCCCCGTAACTCTTCGTATTGCCCTGTAACTCATCGTACTGCCGTGTAACTCATCGTACTGCCCTGTTACTCATCATACTGCCGCGTAACTCATCGTACTGCCCCATAACTCATTGTACTGCCCCATAACTCATCATACTGCTGCGTAACTCATCGTATTGCCCCTAACTCATCGTACTGTCGTGTAACTCATCCAACTGCCCCGTAACTCTTCGTATTGCCCTGTAACTCATCGTACTGCCATGTAACTCATCGTACTGCCCTGTTACTCATCATACTGCCGCGTAACTCATCGTACTGCCACGTAACTCATTGTACTGCCCCGTAACTCATCGTAATGCCCCATAACTCATCGTATTGCACCATAACTCATCATACTGCTGCGTAACTCATCATTCTGCCCCGTAACTTATCGTACAGCCCCGTAACTCATCGTACTGCCCCATAACTCATCGTAATGCGCCATAACTCATCGTACTGCCGTGTGATTCAGCGTAATGCACAGTAACTCATCATACTGCCCCGTAAATCATCATACTGCCGTGTAACTCATCGTACTGCCCTGTAACTCATCGTACTGCCGCGTAACTCGTCGTACTGCCCCGTAACTCATCGTACTGCCCCATAATTCATCGTACTGCGCCATAACTCATCCTACTGCCCTGTAACTCATCGTACTGCCCCGTAACTCATCGTACTGCCCTGTAACTCATCGTTCCGCCCTGTAACTCATCGTACTGACGCATAACTCGTCGTACTGCACCGTAACTCATCGTAATGCCCCATAACTCATCGTACTGCCCCAAAACTCATCATACTGCTGCGTAACTCATCGTACTGCCCCGTAACTCATCGTACTGCGCTGTAACTCATCGTAATGCTGTGTAACTCATCGTACTGCCCTGTAACTCATCGTACTGCCCTTTAACTCATCGTACTGCCCTGTAACTCATTGTACTGCCGTGTAACTCATCGTACTGCCCCGTGCTTCATCGTAATGCCCCGTAACTCATCGTACTGCCCCATAACTCATCGTACTGCGCCATATCTCATCGTACTGCCCCGTAACTCATCGTACTACACCATAACTCATCATACTGCTGCGTAAATCATCATACTGCCCCATAACTCATCGTACTGCCTCGTAACTCAACATACTGCCACGTAACTCATCATACTGCCCTGTAACTCATCGTACTGCCTCGTAACTCAACGTACTGCCGCGTAACTCATCATACTGCCGTGTAATACATCGTACTGCCCCGTAACTCATCGTACTACCCTGTAACTCATTGTACTGCGCCGTAACTCATCGTACTGCCGTGTAACTCATCGTACTTCCCCGTAACTCCTCGTACTGCACCATAACTAAACGTACTGCCGTGTAACTCATCGTACTGCCCCGTAACTCATCGTACTGCCCCCTAACTCATTGTAATGCCGTGTAACTCATCGTAATGCACCATACCTTAACGTACTTCCCTGTAACTCTTCGGACTGCCGCGTAACTCAGCGTAATGCCCTGTAAATCATCATACAGCCCTGTAATTCATCGTACTGCCGTGTAACTCATCGTACTGCCCCGTAACTCATCGTACTGCCCTGTAACTAAACGCACTGCCGTGTAACTCATCATGCTGCCCCTTAACTCATCGTACTGCCGTGTAAATCATCGTACTGCCCCCAAACTCATCGTACTGCCCCGTAACTCATCGTACTGCCCCATAACTCATCGTACTGCCCCACAACTCATCATACTGCCGCATAACTCATCGTACTGCCCCGTAACTCATCGTACTGCTCTGTAACTCATCGCAATGCCGTGTAACTCATTGTACTGCCCTGTAACTCATCATACTGCACCATAACTCATCGTACTGCCCCGTAACTCATCCTATTGCCCCGTAACTCATTGTACTGCCCCATAACTCATCGTACTGCGCCATAACTCATCGTAGTGCTGTGTAACTCATCGTACTGCAAGGTAACTCATCGCACTGCCCTGTAACTCATCGTACTGCCGAGTAACTCATCGTACTGCCGTGTAACTCATCGAACCGCCCAGTAATTCATCGTACCACCGTATAACTCATCGTACTGCCGTTTAACTCATCGTACTGCCCCGTAACTCATCGTACTGCGCCATTACTCATCATACTGCCGTGTAACTCATCGTACTGCCCTGTAAATCATCGTACTGCCTTGTAACTAATTGTACTGCCCCGTTACTCATCATACTGCCGTGTAACTCATCGTACTGCCCCGTAACTCATCGTACTGCCCCGTAACTAAACGCACTGCCGTGTAACTCATCGTACTGCCCCTTAACTCATCGTACTGCCGTGTAACTCATCGTACTGCCCCCAAACTCATCGTACTGCCCCGTAATTCATCGTACTGCCCCACAACTCATCGTACTGCCCCACAACTCATCATACTGCCGCGTAACTCATCGTACTGCCCCGTAACTCATCGTACTGCTCTGTAACTCATCATAATGCCGTGTAACTAATCGTACTGCCCTGTAACTCATCATACTGCACTGTAACTCATCGTACTGCCCCGTAACTCATCCTATTGCCCCGTAACTCATTGTACTGCCCCATAACTCATCGTACTGCGCCATAACTCATCGTAGTGCTGTGTAACTCATCGTACTGCAAGGTAACTCATCGCACTGCCCTGTAACTCATCGTACTGCCCCATAACTCATCGTACTGCCGCGTAACTCATCGTACTGCCATGGAACACATAGTACTGCACCGTAATTCATCGTACTACCCCGTAATTCATCGTACTGCCGTGTAACTCATTGTACTGCCTTGTAACTCATCGTACTGCCCCGTTACTCATCATACTGCCGTGTAACTCATCCTACTGCCCCGTAACTCATCATACTGCCCTGTAACTCATCGTACTGCCGTGTAACTCATCATACTGCACCGTTACTCATCATACTGCCGCGTAACTCATCGTACTGCCCCGTAGCTCATTGTACTGCCCCGTAACTCATTGTACTGCCCCATAACTCATCGTACTGCGCCATAACTCATCATACTGCCGTGTAACTCATCGTACTGCCCCGTAACTCACGTACTGCGCCATAACTCATCATACTGCCGTGTAACTCATCGTACTGCCCTGGAAATCATCGTACTGCCTTGTAACTAATTGTACTGCCCCGTTACTCATCATACTGCCGTGTAACTCATCGTACTGCCCCGTAACTCATCGTACTGCCCCGTAACTAAACGCACTGCCGTGTAACTCATCGTACTGCCCCTTAACTCATCGTACTGCCGTGTAACTCATCCTACTGCCCCCAAACTCATCGTACTGCCCCGTAATTCATCGTACTGCCCCACAACTCATCGTACTGCCCCACAACTCATCATACTGCCGCGTAACTCATCGTACTGCCCCGTAACTCATCGTACTGCTCTGTAACTCATCGTAATGCCGTGTAACTAATCGTACTGCCCCATAACTCATCGTACTGCGGTGTAACTCATCCTTCCGCCCCATAACTCATCGTACTGCCCCGTAAACCATCGTACTGCCCCGTAACTCATCGTACTGCCCTGTAACTCATCGTACCACGCTGTAACTCATCGTACTGCCCTGTAACTCATCGTGCTGCCCTGTAACTCATCGTACTGCCCTGTAACTCATCGTAATGCTGTGTAACTCATCGTACTGCAAGGTAAATCATCGTACGGCCCTGTTACTCATCGTACTGCTCCTTAACTCATCGTACTGCCCTGTAACTCATCGTACTGCCCCATAACTCATCATACTGCTGCGTAACTCTTCGTATTGCCCCGTAACTCATCATACTGCTGTGTAACTCATCCTACTGCCCCGTAACTCATCGTACTGCCCTTTAACTCATCGTACTGCCGTGTAACTTATCGTACTGCCCCGTAACTCATCGTACTGCACCATAACTCATCATACTGCGGCGTAACTCATCGTACAGCCCCGTAACTCATCTTACTGCCCTCTAACTCATCGTACGGCCCCGTAACTCATTGTACTACCCTGTAAATCATCGTACTGCCCCGTAATTCATCGTACTGCCGTGTAACTCATTGTACTGCCCCGTAACTCATCGTACTGCACCGTAAGTAAATATACTGCCGTGTAACTCATCGTACTGCGCCGTAACTCATCGTACTGCCGTGTAAGTCATCGTACTGCCCCCTAACTCATCGTACTGCCGTGTAACTCATCGTAATGCACCATACCTTAACGTACTTTCCTGTAACTCTTCGGAATGCCGCGTAACTCAGCGTAATGCCCTGTAATTCATCATACAGCCCGGTAACTCATCGTACTGCTGTGTAACTCATCTTACTGCCCCGTAACTCATCGTACTGCCCCGTAACTAAACGCACTGCCGTGTAACTCATCGTACTGCCCCGTAACACATCGTACTGCCGTGTAACTCATCCTACTGCCCCCTAACTCATCATACTGCCCCGTAACTCATCGTACTGCCCCATAACTCATCATACTGCTGCGTAACTCATCGTATTGCCCCATAACTCATTGTACTGTCGTGTAACTCATCCAAATGCCCCGTAACTCTTCGTATTGCCCTGTAACTCATCGTACTGCCGTGTAAGTCATCGTACTGCCCTGTTACTCATCATACTGCCGCGTAACTCATCGTACTGCCCCGTAACTCATCGTACTGCCCCATAACTCATCATACTGCTGCGTAACTCATCGTATTGCCCCGTAACTCATCGTACTGTCGTGTAACTCATCCAACCGCCCCGTAACTCTTCGTATTGCCCTGTAACTCATCGTACTGCCATGTAACTCATCGTACTGCCCTGTTAGTCATCATACTCCCGCGTAACTCATCGTACTGCCCCGTAACTCATTGTACTGCCCCATAACTCATCGTACTGCCCCATAACTCATCGTATTGCACCATAACTCATCATACTGCTGCGTAACTCATCATTCTGCCCCATAACTTATCGTACAGCCCCGTAACTCATTGTACTGCCCCATAACTCATCGTAATGCGCCATAACTCATCGTACTGCCGTGTGATTCAGCGTAATGCACAGTAACTCATCATACTGCCCCGTAAATCATCATACTGCCGTGTAACTCATCGTACTGCCCTGTAACTCATCGTACTGCCGCGTAACTCGTCGTACTGCCCCGTAACTCATCGTACTGCCCCATAATTCATCGTACTGCGCCATAACTCATCATACTGCCCTGTAACTCATCGTACTGCCCCGTAACTCATCGTACTGCCCTGTAACTCATCGTTCCGCCCTGTAACTCATCGGACTGACGCATAACTCGTCGTACTGCACCGTAACTCATCGTAATGCCCCATAACTCATCGTACTGCCCCAAAACTCATCATACTGCTGCGTAACTCATCGTACTGCCCCGTAACTCATCGTACTGCCCTGTAACTCATCGTAATGCTGTGTAACTCATCGTACTGCCCTGTAACTCATCGTACTGCCCTTTAACTCATCGTACTGCCCTGTAACTCATTGTACTGCCGTGTAACTCATCGTACTGCCCCGTGCTTCATCGTAATGCCCCGTAACTCATCGTACTGCCGCATAACTCATCGTACTGCGCCATATCTCATCGTACTGCCCCGTAACTCATCGTACTACACCATAACTCATCATACTGCTGCGTAAATCATCATACTGCCCCATAACTCATCGTAATGCCTCGTAACTCAACATACTGCCGCGTAACTCATCATACTGCCCTGTAACTCATCGTACTGCCTCGTAACTCAACGTACTGCCGCGTAACTCATCATACTGCCGTGTAATACATCGTACTGCCCCATAACTCATCGTACTACCCTGTAACTCATTGTACTGCGCCGTAACTCATCGTACTGCTGTGTAACTCATCGTACTTCACCGTAACTCCTCGTACTGCACCATAACTAAACGGACTGCCGTGTAACTCATCGTACTGCCCCGTAACTCATCGTACTGCTGTGTAACTCATCGTACTGCCCCCTAACTCATCGTAATGCCGTGTAACTCATCGTAATGCACCATACCTTAACGTACTTCCCTGTAACTCTTCAGACTGCCGCGTAACTCAGCGTAATGCCCTGTAAATCATCATACAGCCCTGTAATTCATCGTACTGCCGTGTAACTCATCGTACTGCCCCGTAACTCATCGTACTGCCCTGTAACTAAACGCACTGCCGTGTAACTCATCATGTTGCCCCTTAACTCATCGTACTGCCGTGTAAATCATCGTACTGCCCCCAAACTCATCGTACTGCCCCGTAACTCATCGTACTGCCCCATAACTCATCGTACTGCCCCACAACTCTTCATACTGCCGCATAACGCATCGTACTGCCCCGTAACTCATCGTACTGCTCTGTAACTCATCGTAATGCCGTGTAACTCATTGTACTGCCCTGTAACTCATCATACTGCACTGTAACTCATCATACTGCCCCGTAACTCATCCTATTGCCCCGTAACTCATTGTACTGCCCCATAACTCATCGTACTGCGCCATAACTCATCGTAGTGCTGTGTAACTCATCGTACTGCAAGGTAACTCGTCGCACTGCCCTGTAACTCATCATACTGCCGAGAAACTCATCATACTGCCGTGTAACTCATCGAACCGCCCAGTAATTCATCGTACCACCGTATAACTCATCATACTGCCGTGTAACTCATCGTACTGCCGTGTAACTCATCATACTGCCCTGTACCTCATCGCACTGCCCTGTACCTCATCGTACTGCTCTGTAACTCATCGTACTGCCCCATAACTCATCGCACTGCCGCGTAACTCATCGTACTGCCCTGTAACACATAGTACTGCATCGTAATTCATCGTACTGCCCCGTAATTCATCGTACAGCCCTGTAAATCATCGTACTGCCTTGTAACTCATCGTACTGCCCCGTTACTCAAAATACTGCCGTGTAACTCATCCTACTGCCCCGTAACTCATCGTACTGCACTGTAACTCATCGTACTGCCCTGTAACTCATCGTCCTGCCGTGTAACTCATCATACTGCAGCGTTACTCATCGTACTGCCGCGTAACTCATCGTACTGCCCCGTAGCTCATTGTACTGCCCCGTAACTCATTGTACTGCCCCATAACTCATCGTACTACGCCATAACTCATCATACTGCCGTGTAACTCATCGTACTGCCCCGTAATTCATCGTACTGCCCTGTAAATCATTGTACTGCCTTGTAACTAATCGTACTGCCCCGTTACTCATCATACTGCCGTGTAACTCATCATACTGCCCCGTAACTCATCGTACTGCCCCGTAACTAAACGCACTGCCGTGTAACTCATCGTACTGCCCCTTAACTCATCGTACTGCCGTGTAACTCATCGTACTGCCACCAAACTCATCGTACTGCCCCGTAACTCATCGTACTGCCCCATAACTCATCGTACTGCCCCACAACTCATCATACTGCCGCATAACTCATCGTACTGCCCCGTCACTCATCGTACTGCTCTGTAACTCATTGTAATGACGTGTAACTCATCGTACTGCCCTGTAACTCATCATACTGCACTGTAACTCATCGTACTGCCCCGTAACTCATCCTATTGCCCCGTAACTCATTGTACTGCCCCATAACTCATCATACTGCGCCATAACTCATCGTAGTGCTGTGTAACTCATCGTACTGCAAGGTAACTCATCGCACTGCCCTGTAACTCATCATACTGCCGAGTAACTCATCGTACTGCCGTGTAACTCATCGAACCGCCCCGTAATTCATCATACCACCGTATAACTCATCATACTGCCGTGTAACTCATCGTACTGCAAGGTAACTCATCGCACTGCCCTGTAACTCATCGTACTGCCCTGTAACTCATCGTACTGCCCCATAACTCATCGTACTGCCGCGTAACTCATCGTACTGCCCTGGAACACATAGTACTGCACCGTAATTCATCGTACTGCCCCGTAATTCATTGTACTGCCCTGTAAATCATCGTACTGCCTTGTAACTCATCGTACTGCTCCGTTACTCATCATACTGCTGTGTAACTCATCCTACTGCCCCTTAACTCATCGTACTGCCCTGTAACTCATCATACTGCCGCGTAACTCATCGTACTGCTCCGTAGCTTATTGTACTGCCCCGTAACTCATTGTACTGCCCCATAACTCATTGTACTGCGCCATAACTCATCATACTGCCGTGTAACTCATCGTACTGCCCCGTAATTCATTGCACTGCCCTTTAAATCATCGTACTGCCGTGTAAATCATCCTACTGCCCCGTAACTCAGCATACTGCCCTGTAACTCATCGTACTGCAGTGTAACTCATCATACTGCACCGTTACTCATCATACTGCCGCGTAACTCATCGTACTGCTCATTGTACTGCTCATTGTACTCATTATACTGCCCCGTAACTCATTGTACTGCCCCATAACTCATCGTACTGTGCCATAACTCATCATACTGCACCGTTACTCATCATACTGCCGCGTAACTCATTGTACTGCCCCGTAACTCATTGTACTGCCCCGTAACTCATTGTACTGCCCCATAACTCATCGTACAGCCCCATAACTCATCGTACTGCCCCATAACTCATCGTACTGCCCCGTAACTCATCGTACTGCCCCGTAACTCATCGTACTGCGCCATAACTCATCATACTGCCGTGTAACACATCGTACTGCCCTGTAACTCATTGTACTGCGCCGTAACTCATCGTACTGCCGTGTAACTCATCGTACTTCCCCGTAAATCCTCGTACTGCACCATAACTAAACGTACTGCCGTGTAACTCATCGTACTGCCCCGTAACTCATTGTACTGCCGTGTAACTCATCGTACTGCCCCCTCACTCATCGTAATGCCGTGTAACTCATCGTAATGCACCATACCTTAACGTACTTCCATGTAACTCTTTGGACTGCCGCGTAACTCAGCGTAATGCCCTGTAAATCATCATACAGACCTGTAATTCATCGTACTGCTGTGTAACTCATCGTACTGCCCCGTAACTCATCGTACTGCCCTGTAACTAAACGCACTGCTGTGTAACTCATCAAACTGCCCCTTAAATCATCGTACTGCCGTGTAACTCATCGTACTGCCCCCAAACTCATCGTACTGCCCCGTAACTCATCGTACTGCCCCATAACTCATCGTACTGCCCCACAACTCATCATACTGCCACGTAACTCATCGTACTGCCCCGTAACTCATCGTACTGCTCTGTAACTCATCATAATGCCGTGTAACTCATTGTACTGCCCTGTAACTCATCATACTGCACTGTAACTCATCGTACTGCCCCGTAACTCATCCTATTGCCCCATAACTCATTGTACTGCCCCATAACTCATCGTACTGCGCCATAACTCATCGTAGTGCTGTGTAACTCAGCGTACTGCAAGGTAACTCATCACACTGCCCTGTAACTCATCGTACTGCCCAGTAATTCATCGTACTGCCGTGTAACTCATCGAACCGCCCAGTAATTCATCGTACCACCGTATAACTCATCATACTGCCGTGTAACTCATCGTACTGCCGTGTAACTCATCATACTGCCCTGTACCTCATCGTACTGCCCTGTAACTCATCGTACTGCCCCATAACTCATCGTACTGCCGCGTAACTCATCGTACTGCCCTGTAACACATAGTAATGCACCGTAATTCATCATACTGCCGCGTAACTCATCGTACTGCCCCGTAGCTCATTGTACTGCCGCGTAACTCATTGTACTGCACCATAACTCATCGTACTGCGCCATAACTCATCATACTGCCGTGTAACTCATCGTACTGCCCCGTAATTCATTGTACTGCCCTGTAAATCATCGTACTGCCTTGTAACTAATCGTACTGCCCCGTTACTCATCATACTGCCGTGTAACTCATCGTACTGCCCCGTAACTCATCGTACTGCCCCGTAACTAAACGCACTGCCGTGTAACTCATCGTACTGCCCCCAAACTCATCGTACTGCCCCGTAACTCATTATACTTCCCCGTATCTCATTGTACTGCCCCATAACTCATCGTACTGCGCCATAACTCATCATACTGCCGTGTAACTCATCGTACTGCCCCGTTACTCATCATACTGCTGCTTAACTCATCATACTGCCCTGTAACTCATTCTACTGCCCCGTAACTCATTATAATGCCCCATAACTCATCGTACTGCGCCATAACTCATCATACTGCCACGTAACTCATCGCAATGCCCCGTGACTCATCGTACTGCCCCGTAACTCATCGTACTGCCCTGTAACTCATCATACTGCCGCGTAACTCATCGTACTGCCCTGTAACTCATCGTACTGCCCTGTAACTCATCGTAATGCCGTGTAACTCATCGTACTGCCCTGTAACTCATCATACTGCACTGTGACTCATCGTACTGCCCCGTAACTCATCGTACTGCCCCATAACTCATCATACTGCCGCGTAACTCATCGTACTGCCCTGTAACTCATCGTACTGCCCTGTAACTCATCGTAATGCCGTGTAACTCATCGTACTGCCCTGTAACTCATCATACTGCACTGTGACTCATCGTACTGCCCCGTAACTCATCCTATTGCCCCGTAACTCATTGTACTGCCCCATAACTCATTGTACTGCGCCATAACTCATCGTAGTGGCATGCAACTCATCGTACTGCACGGTAACTCATCGCACTGCCCTGTAACTCATCGTACTGCCGCGTAACTCATCGTACTGCCGTGTAACTCATCGAACCGCCCCGTAATTCATCGTACCACCGTATAACTCATCGTACTGCCGAGTAACTCATCGTACAGCCGTGTAACACATCATACTGCCGCGTAACTCATCGTACTGCCCCATAACTCATTGTACTGCCCAGTAATTCATTGTACTGCCCCATAACTCATCGTACTGCGCCATAACTCATCATGCTGCCGTGTAACTCATCGTACTGCCCCGTAATTCATCGTACTGCCCTGTAAATCATCGTACTGCCTTGTAACTAATCGTACTGCCCCGTTACTCATCATACTGCCGTGTAACTCATCGTACTGCCCCGTAACTCATCGTACTGCAGTGTAAATCATCATACTGCACCGTTACTCATCATACTGCCGCGTAACTCATCGTACTGCCCCGTAACTCATTGTACTGCCCCGTAACTCATTGTACTGCCCCATAACTCATCGTACAGCCCCATAACTCATCGTACTGCCCCATAACTCATCGTACTGCCGTGTAACTCATCCTTCCGCCCCATAACTCATTGTACTACCCCGTAACTCATTGTACTGCGCCATAACTCATCATACTGCCGCGTAACTCATCGTACTGCCCCGTAACTCATTGTACTGCCCCGTAACACATCGTCCTGCACAGTAACTCATCGTACTGCCCCGTAAATCATCACACTGCCGTGTAACTCAACGTACTGCCCTGTAACTCATCATACTGCTGCGTAACTCATCATACTGCCCCGTAACTCATCGTAGTGCCCCATAACTCATCATACTGCTGCGTAACTCATCGTACTGCCCCGTATCACATCGTACTGCCCTGTAGCTCATCGTACTGCCCTGTAACTAATTGTACTGCCCTTTAACTCATCATACTGCCCCGTAACTCATCGTACTGCCCTGTAGCTCATCGTAATGCCCAGTAACTCATTGCATGCCGTGTAACTCATCGTACTGCCCCGTGCTTCATCGTACTGCCCCGTAACTCATCGTACTGCCCCATAACTCATCCTACTGGGCCATATCTCATCGTACTGCCCCGTAACTCATCGTACTGCCCCATAACTCATCAGACTGCTGCGTAACTCATCGTACTGCCCCGTAACTCATCGTACTGCCCTGTAACTCATCGTACTGCCCTGTAACTCATCATACTGCCCTGTAACTCATCGTACTGCCCCATAACTCATCAGACTGCTGCGTAACTCATCGTACTGCCCCGTAACTCATCGTACTGCCCTGTAACTCATCGTACTGCCCTGTAACTCATCGTACTGCCGGGTAACTCATCGTACTGCACCATAACTCATCGTACTGCACCGTAACTAAACGTACTGCTGTGTAACTCATCAAAATGCCCCGTAACTCATCGTACTGCTGTGTAACTCATCATACTGCCCCCTAACTCATCGTACTACCCCGTAACTCATCGTAATGCACCATACCTTAATGTACTTCCCTGTAACTCTTCGGACTGCCCTGTAACTCATCGTACTGCCCTGTAACTCATCGTAATGCCGTGTAACTCATCGTACTGCCCTGTAACTCATCATACTGCACTGTGACTCATCGTACTGCCCCGTAACTCATCCTATTGCCCCGTAACTCATTGTACTGCCCCATAACTCATTGTACTGCGCCATAACTCATCGTAGTGGCATGCAACTCATCGTACTGCACGGTAACTCATCGCACTGCCCTGTAACTCATCGTACTGCCGCGTAACTCATCGTACTGCCGTGTAACTCATCGAACCGCCCCGTAATTCATCGTACCACCGTATAACTCATCGTACTGCCGAGTAACTCATCGTACAGCCGTGTAACACATCATACTGCCGCGTAACTCATCGTACTGCCCCATAACTCATTGTACTGCCCAGTAATTCATTGTACTGCCCCATAACTCATCGTACTGCGCCATAACTCATCATACTGCCGTGTAACTCATCGTACTGCCCCGTAATTCATCGTACTGCCCTGTAAATCATCGTACTGCCTTGTAACTAATCGTACTGCCCCGTTACTCATCATACTGCCGTGTAACTCATCGTACTGCCCCGTAACTCATCGTACTGCAGTGTAAATCATCATACTGCACCGTTACTCATCATACTGCCGCGTAACTCATCGTACTGCCCCGTAACTCATTGTACTGCCCCGTAACTCATTGTACTGCCCCATAACTCATCGTACAGCCCCATAACTCATCGTACTGCCCCATAACTCATCGTACTGCCGTGTAACTCATCCTTCCGCCCCATAACTCATTGTACTACCCCGTAACTCATTGTACTGCGCCATAACTCATCATACTGCCGCGTAACTCATCGTACTGCCCCGTAACTCATTGTACTGCCCCGTAACACATCGTCCTGCACAGTAACTCATCGTACTGCCCCGTAAATCATCACACTGCCGTGTAACTCAACGTACTGCCCTGTAACTCATCATACTGCTGCGTAACTCATCATACTGCCCCGTAACTCATCGTAGTGCCCCATAACTCATCATACTGCTGCGTAACTCATCGTACTGCCCCGTATCACATCGTACTGCCCTGTAGCTCATCGTACTGCCCTGTAACTAATTGTACTGCCCTTTAACTCATCATACTGCCCCGTAACTCATCGTACTGCCCTGTAGCTCATCGTAATGCCCAGTAACTCATTGCATGCCGTGTAACTCATCGTACTGCCCCGTGCTTCATCGTACTGCCCCGTAACTCATCGTACTGCCCCATAACTCATCCTACTGGGCCATATCTCATCGTACTGCCCCGTAACTCATCGTACTGCCCCATAACTCATCAGACTGCTGCGTAACTCATCGTACTGCCCCGTAACTCATCGTACTGCCCTGTAACTCATCGTACTGCCCTGTAACTCATCATACTGCCCTGTAACTCATCGTACTGCCCCATAACTCATCAGACTGCTGCGTAACTCATCGTACTGCCCCGTAACTCATCGTACTGCCCTGTAACTCATCGTACTGCCCTGTAACTCATCGTACTGCCGGGTAACTCATCGTACTGCACCATAACTCATCGTACTGCACCGTAACTAAACGTACTGCTGTGTAACTCATCAAAATGCCCCGTAACTCATCGTACTGCTGTGTAACTCATCATACTGCCCCCTAACTCATCGTACTACCCCGTAACTCATCGTAATGCACCATACCTTAATGTACTTCCCTGTAACTCTTCGGACTGCCGTGTAACTCATCGTACTGGACCCCTAACTCATCGTACCGCCGCGTAACTCATCGTACTGCCCTGTAACTCATCGTAATGCCGTGTAACTCATCGTACTGCCCTGTAACTCATCGTACTGCACTGTAACTCATCGTACTGCCCCGTAACTCATCGTACTGCCCCATTTAGTCATCGTACTGCACCATAACTCATCGTAATGCCGTGTAACTCATCGTACTGCACGGTAACTCATCGTACTGCCCTGTAAATCATCGTACTGCCATGTAACTTATCGTACTACCCCATTACTCATCATACTGCCGTGTAACTCATCGTACTGCCCCATAACTCATCGTACTGCCCTGTAACTCATCGTACTGCAGTGTATCTCATCATACTGCACCGTCACTCATCATACTGCCGCGCAACTCATCGTACTGCCCCGTAACTCATTGTACTGTCCCGTATCTCATTGTACTGCCCCATAACTCATCGTACTGCGCCATAACTCATCATTCTGCCGTGTAACTCATCGTACTGCCCCGTTACTCATCATACTGCCGCTTAACTCATCGTACTGCCCTGTAACTCATTCTACTGCCCCGTAACTCATTGTAATGCCCCATAACTCATCGTACTGCGCCATAACTCATCATACTGCCGCGTAACTCATCGCAATGCCCCGTGACTCATCGTACTGCCCCATAACTCATCGTACTGCCCCATAACATATCGTACTGCCGTCTAACTCATCCTTCTGCCCCATAACTCATCCTACTGCGCCGTAACTCATCGTACTGCCCCGTAACTCGTCGTACTGCACCATAACTCATCATGCTGCCGCGTAACTCATCGTACTGCCCCGTAACTCTTCGTACTGCCCCATAACTCATCGTACTGCCCCGTAACTCATCGTACTGCCCCATAACTCATCGTACTGCCCCGTAACTCATCGTACTGCACCGTAACTAAACGTACTGCTGCGTAACTCATCGTACTGCCCCGTAACTCATCGTACTGCCCCGTAACTCATCGTACTGCACCGTAACTAAACGTACTGCTGCGTAACTCATCGTACTGCCCCGTAACTCATCGTACTGCGCCATAACTCATCATACTGCCGCGTAACTCATCGCAATGCCCCGTGACTCATCGTACTGCCCCATAACTCATCGTACTGCCCCATAACACATCGTACTGCCGTCTTACTCATCCTTCCGCGCCATAACTCATCCTACTGCGCCGTAACTCATCGTACTGCCCCGTAACTCGTCGTACTGCACCATAACTCATCATGCTGCCGCGTAACTCATCGTACTGCCCCGTAACTCTTCGTACTGCCCCATAACTCATCGTACTGCCCCGTAACTCATCGTACTGCCCCATAACTCATCGTACTGCCCCGTAACTCATCGTACTGCACCGTAACTAAACGTACTGCTGCGTAACTCATCGTACTGCCACATAACTCATCGTACTGCCCCGTAACTCATCGTACTGCACCGTAACTAAACGTACTGCTGCGTAACTCATCGTACTGCCCCGTAACTCATCGTACTGCCCCGTAACTCATCGTACTGCACCGTAACTCATCGTACTGCCCCATAACTCATCGTACTGCACCGTAACTCATCGTACTGCCCCGTAACTAAACGTACTGCTGTGTAACTCATCGTACTGCCCCCTAACTCATCAAACTGCCCCGTAACCCATCGTACTGCCACATAACTCATCATACTGCCCCATTCCTCATCTTAATGCCATATAACTCATCGTACTGCCCTGTAACTCATCGTACTGCACTGCAACTCATCGTACTGCCCCGTAACTCATCGTACTGCCCCTTAACTCATCGTAATGCCCCATAACTCATCGTACTTCCCTGTAACTCTTCGGACTGCCGCGTAACTCGGCGTATTGCCCTGTAAAACATCATACAGCCCTGTAAGTCATCGTACTGCCGTGTAACTCATCGTACTGCCCCGTAACTCATCGTACTGCCCTGTAACTAAACGTACTGCCGTGTAACTCATCGTACTGCCCCATAACGCATCATACTACCCCGTAACTAAACGTACTGCTGTGTAACTCATCGTACTGCCCCCTAACTCATCAAACTGCCCCGTAACTCATCGTACTGCCACATAACTCATTGTACTGCCCCATAACTCATCTCACTGCCGCGTAACTCATCCTACTGCCCCGTAACTCATCGTACTGCCCTGTAACTCATCGTAATGCCGTGTAACTCAACGTGCTGCCCTGTAACTCTTCGTACTGCACTGCAACTCATCGTACTGTCCCGTAACTCATCGTACTGCGCCATAACTCGTACTGCCCCGTAACTCATCGTACTGCCCTGTACATCATCGTACTGCCGCGTAACTCATCGTACTGCCCAGTAACTCATCGTAATACCCCGTAACTCATCCTACTGCCCCATAACTCATCGTTCTGCCGTGTAACCCATCGTACTGCCCCATAACTCATCGTACTGCTCCTTAACTCGTCGTACTGCCATGTAACTAATCGTACTGCAGCATAACTCATCGTACTGCCCCATAACTCATCGTACTGCTCCTTAACTCGTCGTACTGCCATGTAACATATCGTACTGCCCCATAACTCATCGTAATGCCCCATAACTCATCGTACTTCCCTGTAGCATTTCGGACTGCCTGGTAACTCAGCGTATTGCCCTGTAAATCATATTAGAGCCCTGTAACTCATGGTACTGCCGTGTAACTCATCATACTGCCCCGTAACGCATCGTACTGCCCCGTAACTAAACGTACTGCTGTGTAACTCATCGTACTGCCCCCTAACTCATCAAACTGCCCCGTAATTCATCGTACTGCCACATAACTCATCGTACTGCCACATAACTCATCGTACTGCCCCATAACTCATCGTACTGCCCTGTAACTCATCGTAATGCCGTGTAACTCATCGTACTGCCCTGTAACTCATCGTAATGCCGTGTAACTCATCATACTGCCCTGTAACTCATCGTACTGCCCCGTAACTCATCGTACTGCCCCATAACTCATCGTACTGCACCATAACTCATCGTACTGCCGTGTAACTCATCGTACTGCATGGTAACTCATCGTACTGCCCTGTACATCATCGTAATGCCATGTAACTCATCGTACTGCCCCGTTACTGAACATACTGCCGTGTAACTCATCGTACAGCCCCGTAACTCATCGTACTGCCCTGTAACTCATCGTACTGCTGCGTAACACATCGTACTGCAGTGTAACTCATCAAACCGCCCCGTAATTCATCGTACTGCCGTGCAACTCATCGTACTGCCCCGTAACTCATCGTACTTCCCTGTAACTCTTCCGACTGCCGCGTAACTCAGCGTATTGCCCTGTAAATCATCATACAGCCCTGTAACTCATCGTACTGCCGTGTAACTCATCGTACTGCCCCGTAAGGCATCGTACTGCCCCGTAACTAAACGTACTGCTGTGTAACTCATCGTACTGCCCCCGAACCCATCAAACCGCCCTATAATTCATCGTACTGCCGTGTAACTCATCGTACTGCCCCGTAACTCATCGTACTTCCCTGTAACTCTTCGGACTGCCGCGTAACTCAGCGTATTGCCCTGTAAATCATCGTACTGCCCTGTAACTCATCGTAATGCCGTGTAACTCATCATACTGCCCTGTAACTCATCGTACTGCCCCGTAACTCATCGTACTGCCCCATAACTCATCGTACTGCACCATAACTCATCGTACTGCCGTGTAACTCATCGTACTGCATGGTAACTCATCGTACTGCCCTGTACATCATCGTAATGCCATGTAACTCATCGTACTGCCCCGTTACTGAACATACTGCCGTGTAACTCATCGTACAGCCCCGTAACTCATCGTACTGCCCTGTAACTCATCGTACTGCTGCGTAACACATCGTACTGCAGTGTAACTCATCAAACCGCCCCGTAATTCATCGTACTGCCGTGCAACTCATCGTACTGCCCCGTAACTCATCGTACTTCCCTGTAACTCTTCCGACTGCCGCGTAACTCAGCGTATTGCCCTGTAAATCATCATACAGCCCTGTAACTCATCGTACTGCCGTGTAACTCATCGTACTGCCCCGTAAGGCATCGTACTGCCCCGTAACTAAACGTACTGCTGTGTAACTCATCGTACTGCCCCCGAACCCATCAAACCGCCCTATAATTCATCGTACTGCCGTGTAACTCATCGTACTGCCCCGTAACTCATCGTACTTCCCTGTAACTCTTCGGACTGCCGCGTAACTCAGCGTATTGCCCTGTAAATCATCATACAGCCCTGTAACTCATTGTACTGCCGTGTAACTCATCGTACTGCCCCGTAAGGCATCGTACTGCCCCGTAACTAAACGTACTGCTGTGTAACTCATCGTAATGCACCCTAACTCATCAAACTGCCCCGTAACTCATCGTACTGCCGTGTAACTCATAGTACTGCCCCGTAACTCATCGTACTGCCCTGTAACTCATCGTACTGCACTGCAACTCATCGTACTGCCCCGTAACTCATCGTACTGCCCCGTAACTCATCGTACTGCCCCATAACTCATCGTACTGCGCCATAACTCATCGTGCTGCCGTGTAACTCATCGTACAGCACGGTAACTCATCGTACTGCCCTGTACATCATCGTACTGCCGTGTAACTCATCGTACTGCCCCGTTACTCAAATATCGCCGTGTAACTCATCGTACAGCCCCGTAACTCATCGTACTGCCATGAAACTCATCGAACTGCACCGTTACTGATGATATTGTCGCTTAACTCATCGTACTGCCCCGTAACTCTTCGTACTGCCCCGTAACTCATCGTACTGCCCCATAACTCATCGTACTGCCCCGTAACTCATCGTACTGCACCGTAACTCATCGTACTGCCCTGTAACTAAACGTACTGCCGTGTAACTCATCGTATTGCCCCGTAACTCATCGTACTGCCCTGTAACTAAACGTACTGCCGTGTAACTCATCGTACTGCCCCGTAACACATCGTACTGCCCCGTAACTAAACGTACTGCTGTGTAACTCATCGTACTGCCCCACTAACTCATCGTACTGCCCCGTAACTCATCGTACTGCCACATAACTCATCGTACTGCCCCATAACTCAACTTACTGCCGCGTAACTCATCGTACAGCCCCGTAACTCATCGTACTGCCCTGTAACTCATCGTAATGCTGTGTAACTCAACGTACTACCCTGTAACTCTTCGTACTGCACTGCAACTCATCGTACTGCCCCGTAACTCATCGTGCTGCCCCGTAACTCATCGTACTGCCCCATAAATCATCGTACTGCGCCATAACTCGTACTGCCTTGTAACTCATTGTACTGCACGGTAACTCATTGTACTGCCCTATACATCATCGTACTGCCGCGTAACTCATCGTACCGCCCAGTAACTCATCGTAATACACCGTAACTCATCCTACTGCCCCATAACTCATCGTACTTCACTGTAACTCTTCGGACTGCCGCGTAACTCAGCGTATTGCCCTGTAAATCATATTAGAGCCCTGTAACTCATGGTACTGCCGTGTAACTCATCATACTGCCCCGTAACGCATCGTACTGCCCCATAACTAAACGTACTGCTGTGTAACTCATCGTACTGCCTCCTAACTCATCAAACTGCCCCGTAATTCATCGTACTGCCACATAACTCATCATAATGCCCCATAACTCATCGTACTGCCCTGTAACTCATCGTAATGCCGTGTAACTCATCGTACTGCACTGCAACTCATCGTACTGCCCTGTAACTCATCATACTGCACTGCAACTCATCGTATTGCCCTGTAACTCATCGTACTGCCACATAACTCATCGTACTGCCCCATAACTCATCGTACTGCCGTGTAACTCATCGTACTGCATGGTAACTCATCGTACTGCCCTGTACATCATCGTACTGCCGTGTAACTCAAGGTACTGCCCAGTTACTCAACATACTGCCGTGGAACTCATCGTACAGCCCCGTAACTCATCGTACTGCCCTGTAACTCATCATACTGCCGCGTAACTCATCATACTGCCGTGTAACTCATCAAACCGCCCCGTAATTCATCGTACTGCCGTGTAACTCATCGTACTGCCCCGTAACTCATCGTACTTCCCTGTAACTCTTCGGACTGCTGCGTAACTCAGCGTATTGCCCTGTAAATCATCATACAGCCCTGTAACTCATCGTACTGGCGTGTAACTCATCATACTGCCCCGTAAGGCATCGTACTGCCCCGTAACTAAACGTACTGCTGTGTAACTCATCGTACTCCCCCCTAACTCACCAAACTGCCCCGTAACTCATCGTACTGCCACATAACTCATCGTACTGCCCCATAACTCATCTTACTGCCGCGTAACTCATCGTACAGCCCCGTAACTCATCGTACTGCACTGTAACTCATCGTAATGCCCTGTAACTCATCATACTGCCCTGTAACTCATCGTAATGCACTGCAACTCATCGTACTGCCCCGTAACTCATCGTACTGCCCCGTAACTCATCGTACTGCCCCATAACTCATCGTACTGTGCCATAACTCATCGTACTGTCGTGTAACTCATCGTACTGCACGGTAACTCATCGTACTGCCCTGTACATCATCGTACTGCCGTGTAACTCATCGTACTGCCCCGTTACTCAAATACGCCGTGTAACTCATCGTACTGCCCCGTAACTCATCGTACTGCCATGAAACTCATCGTACTGCCCCGTAACTGATCATATTGCCGCTTAACTCATCGTACTGCCCCATACCTCTTCGTACTGCCCCGTAACTCATCGTACTGCCCCATAACTCATCGTACTGCCCCGTAACTCATCGTACTGCACCGTAACTCATCATACTGTGCCGTAACTCATCGTACTGCCCCGTAACTCATCGTACTCCCATATAACTCATCGAAACGCTGCGTAACTCATCGTACCGCCCTGTAACTCATAATAATACCCCGTAACTCATCCTACTGCCCCGTAACTAATAGTACTGCCCCATAACTCTTCGTACTGTGCCATAACTCATCGTACTGGCGTGTAACTCATCGTACTGCAGTGTAACTCATCGTACTGCCCCGTTACTCATCATACTGCCGTAGAACTCATCGTGCTGCCGTGTAACTCATCGTACTGCCCCGTAACTCATCGTAATGCCCCATAACTTAACGTACTGCCGTGCAACTCATCGTACTGCCCCGTAACTCATCGTACTGCCGTTTACCTCATCATACTGCCCCCTAACTCATCGTACTGCCACATAACTCATCATACTGCCGCGTAACCTATCGTACTGCCCCGTACCTCATCGTACTGCACTGTAGCTCATCGTAATGCCGTGTAACTCATCGTACAGGCCTGTAACTCATCGTACTGCACTGTAACTCATCGTACTGCCCCGTAACTCATCCTACTGCCCCATAACTCATCGTACTGCCCCATAACTCATCGTACTGCACCATAACTCATCGTACTGCCGTGTAACTCAGAGAACTGCACGGTAACTGATCATACTGCCCTGTAAATCATCGTACTGCCGTGTAACACATCGTCCTGCCCCATTACTCATCATAATGCCGTGTAACTCATCGAAATGCCCCGTAACTCATCGTAATGCCCCATAACTCATCGTACTTCCCTGTAACTCTTCGGACTGCCGCGTAACTCAGCGTATTGCCCTGTAAATCATCATACAGCCCTGTAACTCATCGTACTGCCGTGTAACTCATCGTACTGCCCCGTAACTCATCGTACTGCCCTGTAACTAAACGTACTGCCATGTAACTCATCGTACTGCCCCGTAACTCATCGTACTGCCCTGTAACTAAACGCACTGCCGTGTAACTCATCGTACTGCCCCGTAACGCATCGTACTGCCGCGTAACTCATCGTACGGCCCCGTAACTCATCGTACTGCCCTGTAACTCATCGTAATGCTGTGTAACTCAACGTACTGCCCTGTAACTCATCGTACTGCACTACAAATCATCGCACTGCCCCGTAACTCATCGTACTGCCCCGTAACTCATCGTACTGCCTCATAACTCATCGTACTGCGCCATAACTCGTACTGCCGTGTAACTCATCGTACTGCACGGTAACTCATCGTACCGCCCAATAACTCATCGTAATACCCCGTAACTCATCCTACTGCCCCGTAACTCATAGTACTGCCCCATAACTCATCGTACTGCGCCATAACTCATCGTACCGCCGTGTAACTCATCGTACTGCCCCCTAACTCATCATACTGCCCCGAAACTCATCGTAATGCCCCATAACTCATCGTACCTCCCTGTAACTCTTCGGACTGCCTGGTAACTCAGCGTATTGCCCTGTAAATCATAATAGAGCCCTATAACTCATGGTACTGCCCCCTAACTCATCAAACTGCCCCGTAATTCATCGTACTGCCACATAACTCATCGTACTGCCCCATAACTCATCGTACTGCCCTGTAACTCATCAAATGCCGTGTAACTCATCGTACGGCCCTGTAACTCATCGTACTGCACTGCAACTCATCGTACTGCCCCGTAACTCATCATATTGCCACATAACTCATCGTACTGCCCCATAACTCATCGTACTGCACCATAACTAATCGTACTGCCGTGTAACTCATCGTACTGTATGGTAACTCATCGCACTGCCCTGTACACCATCTTACTGCCGTGTAACTCATCGTACTGCCCCGTTACTCAACATACTGCCGTGTAACTCATCGTACAGCCCAGTAACTCATCGTACTGCCCTGTAACTCATCGTACTACCATGAAACTCATCGTAGTGCCCCGTTACTGATCATACTGCCGCTTAACTCATTGTACTGCCCCGTAACTCTTCGTACTGCCCTGTAACTCGTCGTACTGCCCCATAACTCATCGTACTGCCCCGTAACTCATCGTACTGCCCCGTAACTCATCGTACTGCCCCATAACTCATCGTACTGCCCCGTAACTCATCGTACTGCACCGTAACTCATCATACTGCCCTGTAACTAAACGTACTGCCGTGTAACTCATCGTATTGCCCCGTAACTCATCGTACTGCCCTGTCACTAAACGTACTGCCGTGTAACTCATCGTACTGCCCCGTAACACATCGTACTGCCCCGTAACTAAACGTACTGCTGTGTAACTCATCGTACTGCCCCACTAACTCATCGTACTGCCCCGTAACTCATCGTACTGCCCTGTAACTCATCGTAATGCTGTATAACTCAACATACTACCCTGTAACTCTTCGTTCTGCACTGCAACTCATCGTACTGCCCCGTAACTCATCGTACTGCCATGAAACTCATCGAACTGCACCGTTACTGATCATATTGTCGCTTAACTCATCGTACTACCCCGTAATTCTTCGTACTGCCCCGTAACTCATCGTACTGCCCCATAACTCATCGTACTGCCCCGAAACTCATCGTACTGCACCGTAACTCATCGTACTGCCCTGTAACTAAACGTACTGCCGTGTAACTCATCGTATTGCCCCGTAACTCATCGTACTGCCCTGTAGCTCATCGTAATGCCGTGTAACTCATCGTACTGCCCTGCAACTCATCATACTGCACTGCAACTCATCGTAATGCTCCGTAACTCATCGTACTGCCCCGTAACTCATCGTACTGCCCCATAACTCATCGTACTGCGCCATAACTCATCGTGCTGCCGTGTAACTCATCGTACAGCACGGTAACTCATCGTACTGCCCTGTACATCATCGTACTGCCGTGCAACTCATCGTACTGCCCCGTTACTCAAATATCGCCGTGTAACTCATCGTACAGCCCCGTAACTCATCGTACTGCCATGAAACTCATCGAACTGCACCGTTACTGATGATATTGTCGCTTAACTCATCGTACTGCCCCGTAACTCTTCGTACTGCCCCGTAACTCATCGTACTGCCCCATAACTCATCGTACTGCCCCGTAACTCATCGTACTGCACCGTAACTCATCGTACTGCCCTGTAACTAAACGTACTGCCGTGTAACTCATCGTATTGCCCCGTAACTCATCGTACTGCCCTGTAACTAAACGTACTGCCGTGTAACTCATCGTACTGCCCCGTAACACATCGTACTGCCCCGTAACTAAACGTACTGCTGTGTAACTCATCGTACTGCCCCACTAACTCATCGTACTGCCCCGTAACTCATCGTACTGCCACATAACTCATCGTACTGCCCCATAACTCAACTTACTGCCGCGTAACTCATCGTACAGCCCCGTAACTCATCGTACTGCCCTGTAACTCATCGTAATGCTGTGTAACTCAACGTACTACCCTGTAACTCTTCGTACTGCACTGCAACTCATCGTACTGCCCCGTAACTCATCGTGCTGCCCCGTAACTCATCGTACTGCCCCATAAATCATCGTACTGCGCCATAACTCGTACTGCCTTGTAACTCATTGTACTGCACGGTAACTCATTGTACTGCCCTATACATCATCGTACTGCCGCGTAACTCATCGTACCGCCCAGTAACTCATCGTAATACACCGTAACTCATCCTACTGCCCCATAACTCATCGTACTTCACTGTAACTCTTCGGACTGCCGCGTAACTCAGCGTATTGCCCTGTAAATCATATTAGAGCCCTGTAACTCATGGTACTGCAGTGTAACTCATCATACTGCCCCGTAACGCATCGTACTGCCCCATAACTAAACGTACTGCTGTGTAACTCATCGTACTGCCTCCTAACTCATCAAACTGCCCCGTAATTCATCGTACTGCCACATAACTCATCATAATGCCCCATAACTCATCGTACTGCCCTGTAACTCATCGTAATGCCGTGTAACTCATCGTACTGCACTGCAACTCATCGTACTGCCCTGTAACTCATCATACTGCACTGCAACTCATCGTATTGCCCTGTAACTCATCGTACTGCCACATAACTCATCGTACTGCCCCATAACTCATCGTACTGCCGTGTAACTCATCGTACTGCATGGTAACTCATCGTACTGCCCTGTACATCATCGTACTGCCGTGTAACTCAAGGTACTGCCCAGTTACTCAACATACTGCCGTGGAACTCATCGTACAGCCCCGTAACTCATCGTACTGCCCTGTAACTCATCATACTGCCGCGTAACTCATCATACTGCCGTGTAACTCATCAAACCGCCCCGTAATTCATCGTACTGCCGTGTAACTCATCCTACTGCCCCGTAACTCATCGTACTTCCCTGTAACTCTTCGGACTGCTGCGTAACTCAGCGTATTGCCCTGTAAATCATCATACAGCCCTGTAACTCATCGTACTGGCGTGTAACTCATCATACTGCCCCGTAAGGCATCGTACTGCCCCGTAACTAAACGTACTGCTGTGTAACTCATCGTACTCCCCCCTAACTCACCAAACTGCCCCGTAACTCATCGTACTGCCACATAACTCATCGTACTGCCCCATAACTCATCTTACTGCCGCGTAACTCATCGTACAGCCCCGTAACTCATCGTACTGCACTGTAACTCATCGTAATGCCCTGTAACTCATCATACTGCCCTGTAACTCATCGTAATGCACTGCAACTCATCGTACTGCCCCGTAACTCATCGTACTGCCCCGTAACTCATCGTACTGCCCCATAACTCATCGTACTGTGCCATAACTCATCGTACTGTCGTGTAACTCATCGTACTGCACGGTAACTCATCGTACTGCCCTGTACATCATCGTACTGCCGTGTAACTCATCGTACTGCCCCGTTACTCAAATACGCCGTGTAACTCATCGTACTGCCCCGTAACTCATCGTACTGCCATGAAACTCATCGTACTGCCCCGTAACTGATCATATTGCCGCTTAACTCATCGTACTGCCCCATACCTCTTCGTACTGCCCCGTAACTCATCGTACTGCCCCATAACTCATCGTACTGCCCCGTAACTCATCGTACTGCACCGTAACTCATCATACTGTGCCGTAACTCATCGTACTGCCCCGTAACTCATCGTACTCCCATATAACTCATCGAAACGCTGCGTAACTCATCGTACCGCCCTGTAACTCATAATAATACCCCGTAACTCATCCTACTGCCCCGTAACTAATAGTACTGCCCCATAACTCTTCGTACTGTGCCATAACTCATCGTACTGGCGTGTAACTCATCGTACTGCAGTGTAACTCATCGTACTGCCCCGTTACTCATCATACTGCCGTAGAACTCATCGTGCTGCCGTGTAACTCATCGTACTGCCCCGTAACTCATCGTAATGCCCCATAACTTAACGTACTGCCGTGCAACTCATCGTACTGCCCCGTAACTCATCGTACTGCCGTTTACCTCATCATACTGCCCCCTAACTCATCGTACTGCCACATAACTCATCATACTGCCGCGTAACTCATCGTACTGCCCCGTACCTCATCGTACTGCACTGTAGCTCATCGTAATGCCGTGTAACTCATCGTACAGGCCTGTAACTCATCGTACTGCACTGTAACTCATCGTACTGCCCCGTAACTCATCCTACTGCCCCATAACTCATCGTACTGCCCCATAACTCATCGTACTGCACCATAACTCATCGTACTGCCGTGTAACTCAGAGAACTGCACGGTAACTGATCATACTGCCCTGTAAATCATCGTACTGCCGTGTAACACATCGTCCTGCCCCATTACTCATCATAATGCCGTGTAACTCATCGAAATGCCCCGTAACTCATCGTAATGCCCCATAACTCATCGTACTTCCCTGTAACTCTTCGGACTGCCGCGTAACTCAGCGTATTGCCCTGTAAATCATCATACAGCCCTGTAACTCATCGTACTGCCGTGTAACTCATCGTACTGCCCCGTAACTCATCGTACTGCCCTGTAACTAAACGTACTGCCATGTAACTCATCGTACTGCCCCGTAACTCATCGTACTGCCCTGTAACTAAACGCACTGCCGTGTAACTCATCGTACTGCCCCGTAACGCATCGTACTGCCGCGTAACTCATCGTACGGCCCCGTAACTCATCGTACTGCCCTGTAACTCATCGTAATGCTGTGTAACTCAACGTACTGCCCTGTAACTCATCGTACTGCACTACAAATCATCGCACTGCCCCGTAACTCATCGTACTGCCCCGTAACTCATCGTACTGCCTCATAACTCATCGTACTGCGCCATAACTCGTACTGCCGTGTAACTCATCGTACTGCACGGTAACTCATCGTACCGCCGTGTAACTCATCGTACTGCCCCCTAACTCATCATACTGCCCCGAAACTCATCGTAATGCCCCATAACTCATCGTACCTCCCTGTAACTCTTCGGACTGCCTGGTAACTCAGCGTATTGCCCTGTAAATCATAATAGAGCCCTATAACTCATGGTACTGCCCCCTAACTCATCAAACTGCCCCGTAATTCATCGTACTGCCACATAACTCATCGTACTGCCCCATAACTCATCGTACTGCCCTGTAACTCATCAAATGCCGTGTAACTCATCGTACGGCCCTGTAACTCATCGTACTGCACTGCAACTCATCGTACTGCCCCGTAACTCATCATATTGCCACATAACTCATCGTACTGCCCCATAACTCATCGTACTGCACCATAACTAATCGTACTGCCGTGTAACTCATCGTACTGTATGGTAACTCATCGCACTGCCCTGTACACCATCTTACTGCCGTGTAACTCATCGTACTGCCCCGTTACTCAACATACTGCCGTGTAACTCATCGTACAGCCCAGTAACTCATCGTACTGCCCTGTAACTCATCGTACTACCATGAAACTCATCGTAGTGCCCCGTTACTGATCATACTGCCGCTTAACTCATTGTACTGCCCCGTAACTCTTCGTACTGCCCTGTAACTCGTCGTACTGCCCCATAACTCATCGTACTGCCCCGTAACTCATCGTACTGCCCCGTAACTCATCGTACTGCCCCATAACTCATTGTACTGCCCCGTAACTCATCGTACTGCACCGTAACTCATCATACTGCCCTGTAACTAAACGTACTGCCGTGTAACTCATCGTATTGCCCCGTAACTCATCGTACTGCCCTGTCACTAAACGTACTGCCGTGTAACTCATCGTACTGCCCCGTAACACATCGTACTGCCCCGTAACTAAACGTACTGCTGTGTAACTCATCGTACTGCCCCACTAACTCATCGTACTGCCCCGTAACTCATCGTACTGCCCTGTAACTCATCGTAATGCTGTATAACTCAACATACTACCCTGTAACTCTTCGTTCTGCACTGCAACTCATCGTACTGCCCCGTAACTCATCGTACTGCCATGAAACTCATCGAACTGCACCGTTACTGATCATATTGTCGCTTAACTCATCGTACTACCCCGTAATTCTTCGTACTGCCCCGTAACTCATTGTACTGCCCCATAACTCATCGTACTGCCCCGAAACTCATCGTACTGCACCGTAACTCATCGTACTGCCCTGTAACTAAACGTACTGCCGTGTAACTCATCGTATTGCCCCGTAACTCATCGTACTGCCCTGTAACTAAACGTACTACCGTGTAACTCATCGTACTGCCCCGTAACACATCGTACTGCCCCGTAACTAAACGTACTGCTGTGTAACTCATCGTACTGCCCCACTAACTCATCGTACTGCCCCGTAACTCATCGTACTGCCACATAACTCATCGTACTGCCCCATAACTCAACTTACTGCCGCGTAACTCATCGTACTGCCCCGTAACTCATCGTACGGCCCTGTAACTCATCGTAATGCTGTGTAACTCAACGTACTACCCTGTAACTCTTCATACTGCACTGCAACTCATCGTACTGCCCCATAACTCATCGTACTGCCCCGTAACTCATCGTACTGCCCCATAACTCATCGTACTGCGCCATAACTCGTACTGCCTTGTAACTCATTGTACTGCACGGTAACTCATTGTACTGCCCTGTACATCATCATACTGCCGCGTGACTCATCGTACCGCCCAGTAACTCATCGTAATACCCCGTAACTCATCCTACTGCCCCATAACTCATCGTACTTCACTGTAACTCTTCGGACTGCCGTGTAACTCAGCGTATTGCCCTGTAAATCATATTAGAGTCCTGTAACTCATGGTACTGCCGTGTAACTCATCATACTGCCCCATAACGCATCATACGGCCCCGTAACTAAACGTACTGCTGTGTAACTCATCGTACTGCCCCCTAACTCATCAAACTGCCCCGTAACTCATCGTACTGCCACATAACTCATCGTACTGCCCCATAACTCATCGTACTGCCCTGTAACTCAGCGTAATGCCGTGTAACTCATCGTACTGCACTGCAACTCATCGTACTGCCCTGTAACTCATCATACTGCACTGCAACTCATCGTATTGCCCTGTAACTCATCGTACTGCCACATAACTCATCGTACTGCCCCATAACTCATCGTACTGCCCCATAACTCATCGTACTGCCGTGTAACTCATCGTACTGCATGGTAACTCATCGTACTGCCCTGTACATCATCGTACTGCCGTGTAACTCAAGGTACTGCCCAGTTAATCAACATACTGCCGTGTAACTCATCGTACAGCCCCATAACTCATCGTACTGCCCTGTAACTCATCGTAGTGCCGTGTAACTCATCGTACTGCCCTGTAACTCATCATACTGCACTGCAACTCATCGTACTGCCCTGTAACTCATCGTACTGCCACATAACACATCGTACTGCCCCATAATTCATCGTACTGCCGTGTAAATCATCGTGCTGCATGGTAACTCATCGTACTGCCCTGTACATCATCGTACTGCCGTGTAACTCAAGGTACTGCCCCGATACTCAACATACTGCCGTGTAACTCATCGTACAGCCCCGTAACTCATCGTACTGCCATGTAACTCATCATACTGCCACGTAACTCATCATACTGCAGTGTAACTCATCAAACCGCCCCGTAATTCATCGTACTGCCGTGTAACTCATCGTACTGCCCCGTAACTCATCGTACTTCCCTGTAACTCTTTGGACTGCCGCGTAACTCAGCGTATTGCCCTGTAAATCATCATACAGCCCTGTAACTCATCGTACTGCCGTGTAACTCATCGTACTGCCCCGTAAGGCATCGTACTGCCCCGTAACTAAACGTACTGCTGTGTAACTCATCGTACTCCCCCCTAACTCATCAAACTGCCCCGTAACTCATCGTACTGCCACATAACTCATCGTACTGCCCCATAACTCATCTTACTGCCGCGTAACTCATCGTACAGCCCCGTAACTCATCGTACTGCCCTGTAACTCATCGTAATGCCCTGTAACTCATCGTACTGCTCTGTAACTCATCGTAATGCACTGCAACTCATCGTACTGCCCCGTAACTCATCGTACTGCCCCGTAACTCATCGTACTGCCCCATAACTCATCGTACTGTGCCATAACTCATCGTACTGTTGTGTAACTCATCGTACTGCACGGTAACTCATCGTACTGCCCTGTACATCATCGTACTGCCGTGTAACTCATCGTACTGCCCCGTTACTCAAATACGCCGTGTAACTCATCGTACTGCCCCGTAACTCATCGTACTGCCATGAAACTCATCGTACTGCCCCGTAACTGATCATATTGCCGCTTATCTCATCGTACTGCCCCATAACTCTTCGTACTGCCCTGTAACTCATCGTACTGCCCCATAACTCATCGTACTGCCCCGTAACTCATCGTACTGCACCGTAACTCATCATACTGTGCCGTAACTCATCGTACTGCCCCGTAACTCATCGTACTCCCATATAACTCATCGAACCGCTGCGTAACTCATCGTACTGCCCTGTAACTCATAATAATGCCCCGTAACTCATCCTACTGCCCCGTAACTAATAGTACTGCCCCATAACTCTTCGTACTGCGCCATAACTCATCGTACTGGCGTGTAACTCATCGTACTGCAGTGTAACTCATCGTACTGCCCCGTTACTCATCATACTGCCGTAGAACTCATCGTACTGCCGTGTAACTCATCGTACTGCCCCGTAACTCATCGTACTGCCCCGTAACTTAACGTACTGCCGTGCAACTCATCGTACTGCCCCGTAACTCATCGTACTGCCGTGTACCTCATCATACTGCCCCCTAACTCATCATACTGCCACATAACTCATCATACTGCCGCGTAACTCATCGTACTGCCCAGTACCTCATCGTACTGCACTGTAGCTCATCGTAATGCCGTGTAACTCATCGTACAGGCCTGTAACTCATCGTACTGCACTGTAACTCATCGTACTGCCCCGTAACTCATCCTACTGCCCCATAACTCATCGTACTGCCCCATAACTCATCGTACTGCACCATAACTCATCGTACTGCCGTGTAACTCAGAGAACTGCACGCTAACTGATCATACTGCCCTGTAAATCATCGTACTGCCGTGTAACACATCGTCCTGCCCCATTACTCATCATAATGCCGTGTAACTCATCGAAATGCCCCGTAACTCATCGTAATGCCCCATAACTCATCGTACTTCCCTGTAACTCTTCGGACTGCCGCGTAACTCAGCGTATTGCCCTGTAAATCATCATACAGCCCTGTAATTCATCGTACTGCCGTGTAACTCATCGTAAGGCCCCGTAACTCATCGTACTGCCCTGTAACTAAACGTACTGCCGTGTAACTCATCGTACTGCCCCGTAACTCATCGTACTGCCCTGTAACTAAACGCACTGCCGTGTAACTCATCGTACTGCCCCGTAACGCATCGTACTGCCGCGTAACTCATCGTACGGCCCCGTAACTCATCGTACTGCCCTGTAACTCATCGTAATGCTGTGTAACTCAACGTACTGCCCTGTAACTCATCGTACTGCACTACAAATCATCGCACTGCCCCGTAACTCATTGTACTGCCCCGTAACTCATCGTACTGCCTCATAACTCATCGTACTGCGCCATAACTCGTACTGCCGTGTAACTCATCGTACTGCATGGTAACTCATCGTACCGCCCAGTAACTCATCGTAATACCCCGTAAGGCATCCTACTGCCCCGTAACTCATAGTACTGCCCCATAACTCATCGTACTGCGCCATAACTCATCGTACCGCCGTGTAACTCATCGTACTGCCCCCTAACTCATCATACTGCCCCGAAACTCATCGTAATGCCCCATAACTCATCGTACCTCCCTGTAACTCTCCGGACTGCCTGGTAACTCAGCGTATTGCCCTGTAAATCATAATAGAGCCCTATAAATCATGGTACTGCCGTGTAACTCATCAAACTGCCCCGTAACACATCGTACTGCCCCATAACTAAACGTACTGCTGTGTAACTCATCGTACTGCCCCCTAACTCATCAAACTGCCCCGTAATTCATCGTACTGCCACATAACTCCTCGTACTGCCCCATAACTCATCGTACTGCCCTGTAACTCATCAAATGCCCTGTAACTCATCGTACTGCCCTGTAACTCATCGTACTGCACTGCAACTCATCGTATTGCCCCGTAACTCATCATATTGCCACATAACTCATCGTACTGCCCCATAACTCATCGTACTGCACCATAACTAATCGTACTGCCGTGTAACTCATCGTACTGTATGGTAACTCATCGCACTGCCCTGTACACCATCTTACTGCCGTGTAACTCATCGTACTGCCCCGTTACTCAACATACTGCCGTGTAACTCATCGTACAGCCCTGTAACTCATCGTACTGCCCTGTAACTCATCGTACTACCATGAAACTCATCGTAGTGCCCCGTTACTGATCATACTGCCGCTTAACTCATTGTACTGCCCCGTAACTCTTCGTACTGCGCCATAACTCATCGTACTGCCCCATAACTCATCGTACTGCGCCATAACTCATCGTACTGCCGTGTAACTCATCGTACTGCCCTGTACATCATAGTACTGCCGTGTAACTCATCGTACTGCCCCGTTACTGATCATATTGCCGCTTAACTCATCGTACTGCCCCGTAACTCTTCGTACTGCCCTGTAACTCAACATACTGCCGCGTAACTCATCATACTGCAGTGTAACTCATCAAACAGCCCAGTAATTCATCGTACTGCCGTGTAAATCAACGTACTGCCCCGTAACTCATCGTACTGCCCCGTAACTCATCGTATTTCCTTGTAACTCTTCGGACTGCCGCGTAACTCAGCGTATTGCCCTGTAAATCATCATACAGCCCTGTAACTCATCGTACTGCCGTGGAACACATCGTACTGCCCCGTAAGGCATCATACTGCCCTGTAACTCATCGTAACGCCGTGTAACTCATTGTAATGCCCTGTAACTCATCGTACTGCACTGCAACTCATCGTAATGCCCCGTAACTCATCGTACTGCCCCATAACTCATCGTACTGCCGTGTAACTCATCGTACTGCCCTATAACTCATCGTACTTCCCTGTAACTCTTCGGACTGCTGCGTAACTCAGCGTATTGCCCTGTAAATCATCATACAGCCCTGTAACTCATTGTACTGCTGTGTAACTCATAGTACTGCCCCGTAACTCATCGTACTGCCCTGTAACTAAACGTACTGCTGTGTAACTTATCGTACTGCCCCCTAACTCATCAAACTGCCCCGTAACTCATCGTACTGCCACATAACTCATCGTACTGCCCCATAACTCATCTTACTGCCGCGTAACTCATCGTACTGCCCCATAACTCATCGTACTGCCCCGTAACTCATCGGACTGCACCGTAACTCTTCGTACTCCCATATAACTCATCGTACCGCTGCGTAACTCATCGCACCGCCCCCTAACTCATCGTAATACCCTGTAACTCATCGTAATGCCGCGTAACTCATCGTACGGCAGTGTAACTCATCAAACCGCCCCGTAATTCATCGTACTGCCGTGTAACTCATCGTACTGCGCCGTAACTCATCGTACTTCCCTGTAACTCTTCGGACTGCCGTGTAACTCAGCGTATTGCCCTGTAAATCATCATACAGCCCTGTAACTCATCGTACAGCCGTGTAACTCATCGTACTGCCCCGTAAGGCATCGTACTGCCCCGTAACTAAATGTACTGCTGTGTAACTCATCATACTGCCCCCTAACTCATCAAACTGCCCCGTAACTCATCGTACTGCCGTGTAACTCATAGTAATGCCCCGTAACTCATCATACTGCCCTGTAATTAAACGTACTGCTGTGTAACTCATCGTACTGCCCTGTAACTCATTGTACTGCCCTGTAACTCATCGTAATGCCCTGTAACTCATCGTATTGCCCTGTAACTCATCGTACTGCACTGCAACTCATCGTACTGCCCCGTAACTCATCGTACTGCCCTGTAACTCATCGTACTGCCACATAACTCATCGTACTGTGCCATAACTCATCGTACTGCCGTGTAACTCATCGTACTGCACGGTAACTCATCGTACTGCCCTGTACATCATCGTACTGCCGTGTAACTCATCGTACTGCCCCGTAACTCATCGTACTGCCATGAAACTCATCGTACTGCCCCGTTACTGATCATATTGCCACTTAACTTATCGTACTGCCCCGTAACTCATCGTACTTCCCTGTAACTCTTCGGACTGACGCGTAACTCAGCGTATTGCCCTGTAAATCATCATACAGCCCTGTAACTCATCGTACTGCCGTGTAACTCATCGTACTGCCCCGTAAGGCATCATACTGCCCCGTAACTAAACGTACTGCTGTGTAACTCATCGTACTGCCCCCTAACTCATCAAACTGCCCCGTAACTCATCTTACTGCCGCGTAACTCATCGTACTGCCCCATAACTCATCGTACTGCCCTGTAACTCATCGTAACGCCGTGTAACTCATCGTACTGCCCTGTAACTCATCGTACTTCCCTGTAACTCTTCGGACTGACGCGTAACTCAGCGTATTGCCCTGTAACTCATCGTACTGCCCCATAACTCATCGTACTGCCGTGTAACTCATCGTACTGCCCCATAACTCATCGTACTTCCCTGTAACTCTTCGGACTGCCGTGTAACTCAGCGTATTGCCCTGTAAATCATCATACAGCCCTGTAACTCATTTTACTGCCGTGTAACTCATAGTACTGCCCCGTAACTCATCGTACTGCCCTGTAACTAAACGTACTGCTGTGTAACTCATCGTACTGCCCCCTAACTCATCAATCTGCACCGTAACTCATCGTACTGCCACATAACTCATCGTACTGCCCCATAACTCATCTTACTGCCGCGTAACTCATCGTACTGCCCCGTAACTCATCGTACTGCCCTGTAACTCATCGTACTGCCCTGTAACTCTTTGTACTGCACTGCAACTCATCGTACTGCCCCCTAACTCATCAAACTGCCCCTTAAATCATCGTACGGCCTCATAAATCATCGTACCGCCCCATAACTCATCGTACTGCCCTGTAACTCATCGTAATGCCGTGTAACTCAACGTACTGCCCTGTAACTCATCGTACTGCACTGCAACTCATCGTACTGCCCTGTAACTCATCGTACTGCCACATAACTCATCGTACTGCCCCATAACTCATCGTACTGCACGGTAACTCATCGTACTGCCCTGTACATCATCGTACTGCCATGTAACACATCGTACTGCCCTGTTACTCAAATACCGCCGTGTAACTCATCGTACTGCCCCGCAACTCATCGTACTGCCATGAAACTCATCGTACTGCCCCGTTACTGATCATATTGCCGCTTAACTCATCGTACTGCCCCGTAACTCTTCGTACTGCCCTGTAACTCAACGTACTGCCGCGTAACTCATCATGCTGCAGTGTAACTCATCAAACCGCCCAGTAATTCATTGTACTGCCGTGTAACTCATTGTACTGCCCCGCAACTCATCGTACATCCCTGTAACTCTTCGGACTGCCGCGTAACTCAGCGTATTGCCCTGTAAATCATCATACAGCCCTGTAACTCATCGTACTGCCGTGTAACTCATCGTACTGCCCCGTAAGGCATCATACGGCCCCGTAACTAAACGTACTGCTGTGTAACTCATCGTACTGCCCCCTAACTCATCAAACTGCCCCGGAACTCATCTTACTGCCGCGTAACTCATCGTACTGCCCCATAACTCATCGTACTGCCCTGTAACTCATCGTAACACCGTGTAACTCATCGTACTGCCCTGTAACTCATCGTACCGCACTGCAACTCATCGTACTGCCCCGTAACTCATCGTACTGCCCCATAACTCATCGTACTGCCCCATAACTCATCGTACTTCCCTGTAACTCTTCGGACTGCCGCGTAACTCAGCGTATTGCCCTGTAAATCATCATACAGCCCTGTAACTCATTGTACTGCTGTGTAACTCATAGTACTGCACCGTAACTCATCGTACTGCCCTGTAACTAAACGTACTGCTGTGTAACTCATCGTACTGCCCCCTAACTCATCAAACTGCCCCGTAACTCATCGTACTGCCACATAACTCATCGTACTGCCCCATAACTCATCTTACTGCCGCGTAACTCATCGTACTGCCCCGTAACTCATCGTACTGCCCTGTAACTCATCGTAATGCCGTGTAACTCAACGTACTGCCCTGTAACTCTTCCTACTGCACTGCAACTCATCGTACTGCCCCGTAACTCATCGTACTGCCCTGTAACTCATCGTAATGCCATGTAACTCAACGTACTGCCCTGTAACTCTTCGTACTGCACTGCAACTCATCGTACTGCCCCCTAACTCATCAAACTGCCCCGTAAATCATCGTACGGCCTCATAACTCATCGTAATGCCCCATAACTCATCGTACTGCCCTGTAACTCATCGTAATGCCGTGTAACTCATCGTACTGCCCTGTAATTCATCATACTGCACTGCAACTCATCGTACTGCCCCGTAACTCATCGTACTGCGCCATATCTCGTACTGCCGTGTAACTCATCGTACTGCACGGTAACTCATTTTACTGCCCTGTACATCATCGTACTGCCGCGTAACTCATCATACCGCCCAGTAACTCATCGTAATACCCCGTAACTCATCCTACTGCCCCGTAACTCATAGTACTGCCCCATAACTCATCGTACTGCGCCATAACTCATCGTACCGCCGTGTAACTCATCGTACTGCCCCCTAACTCATCGTACTGCCCCGAAACTCATCGTAATGCCCCATAACTCATCGTACCTCCCTGTAACTCTTCGGACTGCCTGGTAACACAGCGTATTGCCCTGTAAATCATAATAGAGCCCTATAACTCATGGTACTGCCGTGTAACTCATCAAACTGCCCCGTAACGCATCGTACTGCCCCGTAACTAAACGTACTGCTGTGTAACTCATCGTACTGCCCCCTAACTCATCAAACTGCCCCGTAATTCATCGTACTGCCACATAACTCATCGTACTGCCCCGTAACTCATCATATTGCCACATAACTCATCGTACTGCCCCATAACTCATCGTACTGCACCATAACTAATCGTACTGCCGTGTAACTCATCGTACTGTATGGTAACTCATCGCACTGCCCTGTACACCATCGTACTGCCGTGTAACTCATCGTACTGCCCCGTTACTCAACATACTGCCGTGTAACTCATCGTACAGCCCTGTAACTCATCGTACTGCCCTGTAACTCATCGTACTACCATGAAACTCATCGTAGTGCCCCGTTACTGATCATACTGCCGCTTAACTCATTGTACTGCCCGTATCTCTTCGTACTGCCCCGTAACTCATCGTACTGCCCCATAACTCATCGTACTGCCCCATAACTCATCGGACTGCACCGTAACTCTTCGTACTCCCATATAACTCATCGTACCGCTGCGTAACTCATCGCACCGCCCTGTAACTCATCGTAATACCCTGTAACTCATCGTAATGCCGCGTAACTCATCGTACTGCAGTGTAACTCATCAAACCGCCCCGTAATTCATTGTACTGCCGTGTAACTCATCGTACTGCGCCGTAACTCATCGTACTTCCCTGTAACTCTTCGGACTGCCGCGTAACTCAGCGTATTGCCCTGTAAATCATCATACAGCCCTGTAACTCATCGTACTGCCGTGTAACTCATCGTACTGCCCCGTAAGGCATCGTACTGCCCCGTAACTAAACGTACTGCTGTGTAACTCATCATACTGCCCCCTAACTCATCAAACTGCCCCGTAACTCATCGTACTGCCACATAACTCATCGTTATGACCCATAACTCATCTTACTGCCGCGTAACTCATCGGACTGCCCCGTAACTCATCGTACTGCCCTGTAACTCATTGTACTGCCCTGTAACTCATCGTAATGCCCTGTAACTCATCGTACTGCCCTGTAACTCATCGTACTGCACTGCAACTCATCGTACTGCCCCGTAACTCATCGTACTGCCCTGTAACTCATCGTACTGCCCCATAACTCATCGTACTGCGCCATAACTCATCGTACTGCCGTGTAACTCATCGTACTGCACGGTAACTCATCGTACTGCCCTGTACATCATCGTACTGCCGTTTAACTCATCGTACTGCCCCGTAACTCATCCTACTGCCATGAAACTCATCGTACTGCCCCGTTACTGATCATATTGCCGCTTAACTCATCGTACTGCCCCGTAACTCATACCTCCCTGTAACTCTTCGGACTGATGCATAACTCAGCGTATTGCCCTGTAAATCATCATACAGCCCTGTAACTCATCATACTGCCGTGTAACTCATCGTACTGCCCCGTAAGGCATCATACTGCCCCGTAACTAAACGTACTGCTGAGTAACTCATCGTACTGCCCCCTAACTCATCAAACTGCCCCGTAACTCATCTTACTGCCGCATAACTCATCGTACTGCCCCATAACTCATCTTCCTGCCCTGTAACTCATCGTAATGCCGTGTAACTCATCGTACTGTCCTGTAACTCATCGTACTGCACTGCAACTCATCGTACTGCCCCGTAACTAAGCGTACTGCCCCATAACTCATCGTACTGCCATGTAACTCATCGTACTGCCCCATGACTCATCGTACTTCCCTGTAACTTTTCGGACTGCCGCGTAACTCAGCGTATTGCCCTGTAAATCATCATACTGCCCCGTAACTCATCGTACTGCCCTGTAATTCATCGTACTGCACTGCAACTCATCGTACTGCCCCGTAACTCATCGTACTGCGCCATATCTCGTACTGCCGTGTAACTCATCGTACTGCACGGTAACTCATTTTACTGCCCTGTACATCATCGTACTGCCGCGTAACTCATCGTACCGCCCAGTAACTCATCGTAATACCCCGTAACTCATCCTACTGCCCCGTAACTCATAGTACTGCCCCATAACTCATCGTACTGCGCCATAACTCATCGTACCGCCGTGTAACTCATCGTACTGCCCCCTAACTCATCGTACTGCCCCGAAAGTCATCGTAATGCCCCATAACTCATCGTACCTCCCTGTAACTCTTCGGACTGCCTGGTAACACAGCGTATTGCCCTGTAAATCATAATAGAGCCCTATAACTCATGGTACTGCCGTGTAACTCATCAAACTGCCCCGTAACGCATCGTACTGCCCCGTAACTAAACGTACTGCTGTGTAACTCATTGTACTGCCCCCTAACTCATCAAACTGCCCCGTAATTCATCGTACTGCCACATAACTCATCGTACTGCCCTGTAACTCATCGTACTGCCCTGTAACTCATCAAATGCCGTGTAACTCATCGTACGGCCCTGTAACTCATCGTACTGCACTGCAACTCATCGTACTGCCCCGTAACTCATCATATTGCCACATAACTCATCGTACTGCCCCATAACTCATCGTACTGCACCATAACTAATCGTACTGCCGTGTAACTCATCGTACTGTATGGTAACTCATCGCACTGCCCTGTACACCATCGTACTGCCGTGTAACTCATCGTACTGCCCCGTTACTCAACATACTGCCGTGTAACTCATCGTACAGCCCTGTAACTCATCGTACTGCCCTGTAACTCATCGTACTACCATGAAACTCATCGTAGTGCCCCGTTACTGATCATACTGCCGCTTAACTCATTGTACTGCCCGTATCTCTTCGTACTGCCCCGTAACTCATCGTACTGCCCCATAACTCATCGTACTGCCCCATAACTCATCGGACTGCACCGTAACTCTTCGTACTCCCATATAACTCATCGCACCGCCCTGTAACTCATCGTAATACCCTGTAACTCATCGTAATGCCGCGTAACTCATCGTACTGCAGTGTAACTCATCAATCCGCCCCGTAATTCATTGTACTGCCGTGTAACTCATCGAACTGCGCCGTAACTCATCGTACTTCCCTGTAACTCTTCGGACTGCCGCGTAACTCAGCGTATTGCCCTGTAAATCATCATACAGCCCTGTAAATCATCGTACTGCCGTGTAACTCATCGTACTGCCCCGTAAGGCATCGTACTGCCCCGTAACTAAACGTACTGCTGTGTAACTCATCATACTGCCCCCTAACTCATCAAACTGCCCCGTAACTCATCGTACTGCCACATAACTCATCGTTATGACCCATAACTCATCTTACTGCCGCGTAACTCATCGGACTGCCCCGTAACTCATCGTACTGCCCTGTAACTCATTGTACTGCCCTGTAACTCATCGTAATGCCCTGTAACTCATCGTACTGCCCTGTAACTCATCGTACTGCACTGCAACTCATCGTACTGCCCCGTAACTCATCGTACTGCCCTGTAACTCATCGTACTGCCCCATAACTCATCGTACTGCGCCATAACTCATCGTACTGCCGTGTAACTCATCGTACTGCACGGTAACTCATCGTACTGCCCTGTACATCATCGTACTGCCGTGTAACTCATCGTACTGCCCCGTAACTCATCCTACTGCCATGAAACTCATCGTACTGCCCCGTTACTGATCATATTGCCGCTTAACTCATCGTACTGCCCCGTAACTCATCATACTTCCCTGTAACTCTTCGGACTGATGCATAACTCAGCGTATTGCCCTGTAAATCATCATACAGCCCTGTAACTCATCATACTGCCGTGTAACTCATCGTACTGCCCCGTAAGTCATCATACTGCCCCGTAACTAAACGTACTGCTGAGTAACTCATCGTACTGCCCCCTAACTCATCAAACTGCCCCGTAACTCATCTTACTGCCGCATAACTCATCGTACTGCCCCATAACTCATCGTACTGTTCTGTAACTCATCGTACTGCACTGCAACTCATCGTACTGCCCCGTAACTCAGCGTACTGCCCCATAACTCATCGTACTGCCATGTAACTCATCGTACTGCCCCATAACTCATCGTACTTCCCTGTAACTTTTCGGACTGCCGCGTAACTCAGCGTATTGCCCTGTAAATCATCATACTGCCCCGTAACTCATCGTACTGCCCTGTAACTAAACGTACTGCTGTGTAACTCATCGTACTGCCCCCTAACTCAGCAAACTGCCCCGTTACTCATCGTACTGCCACATAACTCATCGTACTGCCCCATAACTCATCTTACTGCCGCGTAACTCATCGTACTGCCCCATAACTCATCGTACTGCCCTGTAACTCATCGTACTGCCCTGTAACTCTTCGTACTGCACTGGAACTCATGGTACTGCCCCGTAACTCATCAAACTGGCCCGTAGATTATCGTACGGCCTCATAACTCATCGTACTGCCCCATAACTCATCGTACTGCCCTGTAACTCATCGTAATGCCGTGCAACTCATCGTACTGCCCTGTAACTCATCGTACTGCACTGCAACTCATCGTACTGCCCCGTAACTCATCGTACTGCCACATAACTCATCGTACTGCCCCATAACTCATCGTACTGCACCATAACTCATCGTACTGCCGTGTGACTCATCGTACTGCCCTGTACATCATCGTACTGCCCCGTAACTCATCGTACTGCCATGAAAAGCGTCGTACTGCCCCGTTACTGATCATATTGCCGCTTAACTCATCGTACTGCCCCGTAACTCTTCGTACTGCCCTGCAACTCAACGTACTGCCGCGTAACTCATCATACTGCAGTGTAACTCATCAAACCGCCCAGTAATTCATCGTCCTGCCGTGTAACACATGGTACTGCCCCGTAACTCATTGTACTTCCCTGTAACTCTTCGGACTGTCGCGTAACTCAGCGTATTGCCCTGTAAATCATCATACAGCCCTGTAACTCATCGTACTGCCGTGTAACTCATCGTACTGCCCCGTAAGGCATCATACTGCCCCGTAACTAAACGTACTGCTGTGTAACTCATTGTACTGCCCCATAACTCATCAAACTGCCCCGTAACTCATCTTACTGCCGCGTAACTCATCGTACTGCCCCATAACTCATCGTACTGCCCTGTAACTCATCGTAACGCCGTGTAACTCATCGTACTGCCCTGTAACTCATTGTACCGCACTGCAACTCATTGTACTGCCCGGTAACTCATCGTACTGCCACATAACTCATCGTACTGCCGTGTAACTCATCGTACTGCCCCGTAAGGCATCGTACTGCCCCGTAACTAAACGTACTGCTGTGTAACTCATCATACTGCCCCCTAACTCATCAAACTGCCCCGTAACTCATCGTACTGCCACATAACTCATCGTTATGACCCATAACTCATCTTACTGCCGCGTAACTCATCGGACGGCCCCGTAACTCATCGTACTGCCCTGTAACTCATTGTACTGCCCTGTAACTCATCGTAATGCCCTGTAACTCATCGTACTGCCCTGTAACTCATCGTACTGCACTGCAACTCATCGTACTGCCCCGTAACTCATCGTACTGCCCTGTAACTCATCGTACTGCCCCATAACTCATCGTACTGCGCCATAACTCATCGTACTGCCGTGTAACTCATCGTACTGCACGGTAACTCATCGTACTGCCCTGTACATCATCGTACTGCCGTGTAACTCATCGTACTGCCCCGTAACTCATCGTACTGCCATGAAACTCATCGTACTGCCCCGTTACTGATCATATTGCCGCTTAACTCATCGTACTGCCCCGTAACTCATCATACTTCCCTGTAACTCTTCGGACTGATGCGTAACTCAGCGTATTGCCCTGTAAATCATCATACAGCCCTGTAACTCATCATACTGCCGTGTAACTCATCGTACTGCCCCGTAAGGCATCATACTGCCCCGTAACTAAACGTACTGCTGTGTAACTCATCGTACTGCCCCCTAACTCATCGTACTGCCCCATAACTCATCGTACTGCCCTGTAACTCATCGTAATGCCGTGTAACTCATCGTACTGTCCTGTAACTCATCGTACTGCACTGCAACTCATCGTACTGCCCCGTAACTCAGCGTACTGCCCCATAACTCATCGTGCTGCCATGTAACTCATCGTACTGCCCCATAACTCATCGTACTTCCCTGTAACTTTTCGGACTGCCGCGTAACTCAGCGTATTGCCCTGTAAATCATCATACTGCCCCGTAACTCATCGTACTGCCCTGTAACTAAACGTACTGCTGTGTAACTCATCGTACTGCCCCCTAACTCAGCAAACTGCCCCGTTACTCATCGTACTGCCACATAACTCATCGTACTGCCCCATAACTCATCTTACTGCCGCGTAACTCATCGTACTGCCCCATAACTCATCGTACTGCCCTGTAACTCATCGTACTGCCCTGTAACTCTTCGTACTGCACTGCAACTCATGGTACTGCCCCGTAACTCATCAAACTGGCCCGTAGATTATCGTACGGCCTCATAACTCATCGTACTGCCCCATAACTCATCGTACTGCCCTGTAACTCATCGTAATGCCGTGCAACTCATCGTACTGCCCTGTAACTCATCGTACTGCACTGCAACTCATCGTACTGCCCCGTAACTCATCGTACTGCCACATAACTCATCGTACTGCCCCATAACTCATCGTACTGCACCATAACTCATCGTACTGCCGTGTGACTCATCGTACTGCCCTGTACATCATCGTACTGCCCCGTAACTCATCGTACTGCCATGAAAAGCGTCGTACTGCCCCGTTACTGATCATATTGCCGCTTAACTCATCGTACTGCCCCGTAACTCTTCGTACTGCCCTGCAACTCAACGTACTGCCGCGTAACTCATCATACTGCAGTGTAACTCATCAAACCGCCCAGTAATTCATCGTCCTGCCGTGTAACACATGGTACTGCCCTGTAACTCATTGTACTTCCCTGTAACTCTTCGGACTGCCGCGTAACTCAGCGTATTGCCCTGTAAATCATCATACAACCCTGTAACTCATCGTACTGCCGTGTAACTCATCGTACTGCCCCGTAAGGCATCATACTGCCCCGTAACTAAACGTACTGCTGTGTAACTCATTGTACTGCCCCGTAACTCATCAAACTGCCCCGTAACTCATCTTACTGCCGCGTAACTCATCGTACTGCCCCATAACTCATCGTACTGCCCTGTAACTCATCGTAACGCCGTGTAACTCATCGTACTGCCCTGTAACTCATTGTACCGCACTGCAACTCATTGTACTGCCCCGTAACTCATCGTACTGCCCCATAACTCATCGTACTGCCGTGTAACTCATCGTACTGCCCCGTAAGGCATCGTACTGCCCCGTAACTAAACGTACTGCTGTGTAACTCATCATACTGCCCCCTAACTCATCAAACTGCCCCGTAACTCATCGTACTGCCACATAACTCATCGTTATGACCCATAACTCATCTTACTGCCGCGTAACTCATCGGACTGCCCCGTAACTCATCGTACTGCCCTGTAACTCATTGTACTGCCCTGTAACTCATCGTAATGCCCTGTAACTCATCGTACTGCCCTGTAACTCATCGTACTGCACTGCAACTCATCGTACTGCCCCGTAACTCATCGTACTGCCCTGTAACTCATCGTACTGCCCCATAACTCATCGTACTGCGCCATAACTCATCGTACTGCCGTGTAACTCATCGTACTGCACGGTAACTCATCGTACTGCCCTGTACATCATCGTACTGCCGTGTAACTCATCGTACTGCCCCGTAACTCATCCTACTGCCATGAAACTCATCGTACTGCCCCGTTACTGATCATATTGCCGCTTAACTCATCGTACTGCCCCGTAACTCATCATACTTCCCTGTAACTCTTCGGACTGATGCATAACTCAGCGTATTGCCCTGTAAATCATCATACAGCCCTGTAACTCATCATACTGCCGTGTAACTCATCGTACTGCCCCGTAAGGCATCATACTGCCCCGTAACTAAACGTACTGCTGAGTAACTCATCGTACTGCCCCCTAACTCATCAAACTGCCCCGTAACTCATCTTCCTGCCGCATAACTCATCGTACTGCCCCATAACTCATCGTACTGCCCTGTAACTCATCGTAATGCCGTGTAACTCATCGTACTGTCCTGTAACTCATCGTACTGCACTGCAACTCATCGTACTGCCCCGTAACTCAGCGTACTGCCCCATAACTCATCGTACTGCCATGTAACTCATCGTACTGCCCCATAACTCATCGTACTTCCCTGTAACTTTTCGGACTGCCGCGTAACTCAGCGTATTGCCCTGTAAATCATCATACTGCCCCGTAACTCATCGTACTGCCCTGTAACTAAACGTACTGCTGTGTAACTCATCGTACTGCCCCCTAACTCAGCAAACTGCCCCGTTACTCATCGTACTGCCACATAACTCATCGTACTGCCCCATAACTCATCTTACTGCCGCGTAACTCATCGTACTGCCCCATAACTCATCGTACTGCCCTGTAACTCATCGTACTGCCCCATAACTCATCGTACTTCCCTGTAACTCTTCGGACTGCCGCGTAACTCAGCGTATTGCCCTGTAAATCATCATACAGCCCTGTAACTCATCATACTGCCACATAACTCATCGTACGGCCCCATAACTCATCTTACTGACGCGTAACTCATCGTACTGCCTCCTAACTCATCGTACTGCCCTGTAACTCAACGTACTGCCCTGTAACTCTTCGTACTGCACTGCAACTCAGCGTACTGCCCCGTAACTCAACGTACTGCCCTGTAACTCTTCGAACTGCTCTGCAACTCATCGTACTGCCCCCTAACTCATCAAACTGCCCCGTAAATCATCGTACTGCCACATAACTCATCGTACTGCCCCATAACTCATCGTACTGCCCCGTAACTCATCGTAATGCCGTGTAACTCATCGTACTGCCCTGTAAGTGATCGTACTGCACTGCAACTCATCGTACTGCCCTGTAACTCATCGTACTTCCCTGTAACTTTTCGGACTGACGCGTAACTCAGCGTATTGCCCTGTAACTCATCGTACTGCCCCATAACTCATCGTACTGCCGTGTAACGCATCGTACTGCCCCATAACTCATCGTACTTCCCTGTAACTCTTCGGACTGCCGCGTAACTCAGCGTATTGCCCTGTAAATCATCATACAGCCCTGTAACTCATTTTACTGCCGTGTAACTCATAGTACTGCCCCGTAACTCATCGTACTGCCCTGTAACTAAACGTACTGCTGTGTAACTCATCGTACTGCCCCCTAACTCATCAATCTGCACCGTAACTCATCGTACTGCCACATAACTCATCGTACTGCCCCATAACTCATCTTACTGCCGCGTAACTCATCGTACTGCCCCGTAACTCATCGTACTGCCCTGTAACTCATCGTACTGCCCTGTAACTCTTTGTACTGCACTGCAACTCATCGTACTGCCCCCTAACTCATCAACCTGCCCCTTAAATCATCGTACGGCCTCATAAATCATCGTACCGCCCCATAACTCATCGTACTGCCCTGTAACTCATCGTAATGCCGTGTAACTCAACGTACTGCCCTGTAACTCATCGTACTGCACTGCAACTCATCGTACTGCCCCGTAACTCATCGTACTGCCACATAACTCATCGTACTGCCCCATAACTCATCGTACTGCACCATAACTCATCGTACTGCAGTGTGACTCATTGTACTGCACGGTAACTCATCGTACTGCCCTGTACATCATCGTACTGCCATGTAACACATCGTACTGCCCTGTTACTCAAATACCGCCGTGTAACTCATCGTACTGTCCCGTAACTCATCGTACTGCCATGAAACTCATCGTACTGCCCCGTTACTGATCATATTGCCGCTTAACTCATCGTACTGCCCCGTAACTCATCGTACTGCCCCGTAAGGCATCGTACTGCCCCATAACTCATCATACTGCGCCATAACTCATCGTACTGCCCCCTAACTCATCAAACTGCCCCGTAACTCATCGTACTGCCACATAACTCATCGTTATGACCCATAACTCATCTTACTGCCGCGTAACTCATCGGACTGCCCCGTAACTCATCGTACTGCCCTGTAACTCATTGTACTGCCCTGTAACTCATCGTAATGCCCTGTAACTCATCGTACTGCCCTGTAACTCATCGTACTGCACTGCAACTCATCGTACTGCCCCGTAACTCATCGTACTGCCCTGTAACTCATCGTACTGCCCCATAACTCATCGTACTGCGCCATAACTCATCGTACTGCCGTGTAACTCATCGTACTGCCCTGTACATCATCGTACTGCCGTGTAACTCATCGTACTGCCCCGTAACTCATCCTACTGCCATGAAACTCATCGTACTGCACCGTTACTGATCATATTGCCGCTTAACTCATCGTACTACCCCGTAACTCATCATACTTCCCTGTAACTCTTCGGACTGATGCGTAACTCAGCGTATTGCACTGTAAATCATCATACAGCCCTGTAACTCATCATACTGCCGTGTAACTCATCGTACTGCCCCGTAAGGCATCATACTGCCCCGTAACTAAACGTACTGCTGAGTAACTCATCGTACTGCCCCCTAACTCATCAAACTGCCCCGTAACTCATCTTACTGCCGCATAACTCATCGTACTGCCCCATAACTCATCGTACTGCCCTGTAACTCATCGTAATGCCGTGTAACTCATCGTACTGTCCTGTAACTCATCGTACTGCACTGCAACTCATCGTACTGCCCCGTAACTCAGCGTACTGCCCCATAACTCATCGTACTGCCATGTAACTCATCGTACTGCCCCATAACTCATCGTACTTCCCTGTAACTTTTCGGACTGCCGCGTAACTCAGCGTATTGCCCTGTAAATCATCATACTGCCCCGTAACTCATCGTACTGCCCTGTAACTAAACGTACTGCTGTGTAACTCATCGTACTGCCCCCTAACTCAGCAAACTGCCCCGTTACTCATCGTACTGCCACATAACTCATCGTACTGCCCCATAACTCATCTTACTGCCGCGTAACTCATCGTACTGCCCCATAACTCATCGTACTGCCCTGTAACTCATCGTACTGCCCTGTAACTCTTCGTACTGCACTGCAACTCATGGTACTGCCCCGTAACTCATCAAACTGGCCCGTAGATTATCGTACGGCCTCATAACTCATCGTACTGCCCCATAACTCATCGTACTGCCCTGTAACTCATCGTAATGCCGTGCAACTCATCGTACTGCCCTGTAACTCATCGTACTGCACTGCAACTCATCGTACTGCCCCGTAACTCATCGTACTGCCACATAACTCATCGTACTGCCCCATAACTCATCGTACTGCACCATAACTCATCGTACTGCCGTGTGACTCATCGTACTGCCCTGTACATCATCGTACTGCCCCGTAACTCATCGTACTGCCATGAAAAGCGTCGTACTGCCCCGTTACTGATCATATTGCCGCTTAACTCATCGTACTGCCCCGTAACTCTTCGTACTGCCCTGCAACTCAACGTACTGCCGCGTAACTCATCATACTGCAGTGTAACTCATCAAACCGCCCAGTAATTCATCGTACTGCCGTGTAACACATGGTACTGCCCCGTAACTCACTGTACTTCCCTGTAACTCTTCGGACTGCCGCATAACTCAGCGTATTGCCCTGTAAATCATCATACAGCCCTGTAACTCATCGTACTGCCGTGTAACTCATCGTACTGCCCCGTAAGGCATCATACTGCCCCGTAACTAAACGTACTGCTGTGTAACTCATTGTACTGCCCCGTAACTCATCAAACTGCCCCGTAACTCATCTTACTGCCGCGTAACTCATCGTACTGCCCCATAACTCATCGTACTGCCCTGTAACTCATCGTAATGCCGTGTAACTCATCGTACTGCCCTGTAACTCATCGTACCGCACTGCAACTCATTGTACTGCCCCGTAACTCATCGTACTGCCCCATAACTCATCGTACTGCCGTGTAACTCATCGTACTGCCCCATAACTCATCGTACTTCCCTGTAACTCTTCGGACTGCCGCGTAACTCAGCGTATTGCCCTGTAAATCATCATACAGCCCTGTAACTCATCATACTGCCACATAACTCATCGTACGGCACCATAACTCATCTTACTGACGCGTAACTCATCGTACTGCCTCCTAACTCATCGTACTGCCCTGTAACTCAACGTACTGCCCTGTAACTCTTCGTACTGCACTGCAACTCAGCGTACTGCCCCGTAACTCAACGTACTGCCCTGTAACTCTTCGAACTGCACTGCAACTCATCGTACTGCCCCCTAACTCATCAAACTGCCCCGTAAATCATCGTACTGCCACATAACTCATCGTACTGCCCCATAACTCATCGTACTGCCCCGTAACTCATCGTAATGCCGTGTAACTCATCGTACTGCCCTGTAAGTCATCGTACTGCACCGCAACTCATCGTACTGCCCTGTAACTCATCGTACTTCCCTGTAACTTTTCGGACTGACGCGTAACTCAGCGTATTGCCCTGTAACTCATCGTACTGCCCCATAACTCATCGTACTGCCGTGTAACTCATCGTACTGCCCCATAACTCATCGTACTTCCCTGTAACTCTTCGGACTGCCGCGTAACTCAGCGTATTGCCCTGTAAATCATCATACAGCCCTGTAACTCATTTTACTGCCGTGTAACTCATAGTACTGCCCCGTAACTCATCGTACTGCCCTGTAACTAAACGTACTGCTGTGTAACTCATCGTACTGCCCCCTAACTCATCAATCTGCACCGTAACTCATCGTACTGCCACATAACTCATCGTACTGCCCCATAACTCATCTTACTGCCGCGTAACTCATCGTACTGCCCCGTAACTCATCGTACTGCCCTGTAACTCATCGTACTGCCCTGTAACTCTTTGTACTGCACTGCAACTCATCGTACTGCCCCCTAACTCATCAAACTGCCCCTTAAATCATCGTACGGCCTCATAAATCATCGTACCGCCCCATAACTCATCGTACTGCCCTGTAACTCATCGTAATGCCGTGTAACTCAACGTACTGCCCTGTAACTCATCGTACTGCACTGCAACTCATCGTACTGCCCCGTAACTCATCGTACTGCCACATAACTCATCGTACTGCCCCATAACTCATCGTACTGCACGGTAACTCATCGTACTGCCCTGTACATCATCGTACTGCCATGTAACACATCGTACTGCCCTGTTACTCAAATACCGCCGTGTAACTCATCGTACTGCCCCGTAACTCATCGTACTGCCATGAAACTCATCGTACTGCCCCGTTACTGATCATATTGCCGCTTAACTCATCGTACTGCCCCGTAACTCTTCGTACTGCCCTGTAACTCAACGTACTGCCGCGTAACTCATCATGCTGCAGTGTAACTCATCAAACCGCCCAGTAATTCATTATACTGCCGTGTAACTCATTGTACTGCCCCGCAACTCATCGTATATCCCTGTAACTCTTCAGACTGCCGCGTAACTCAGCGTATTGCCCTGTAAATCATCATACAGCCCTGTAACTCATCGTACTGCCGTGTAACTCATCGTACTGCCCCGTAAGGCATCATACGGCCCCGTAACTAAACGTACTGCTGTGTAACTCATCGTACTGCCCCCTAACTCATCAAACTGCCCCGTAACTCATCTTACTGCCGCGTAACTCATCGTACTGCCCCATAACTCATCGTACTGCCCTGTAACTCATCGTAACACCGTGTAACTCATCGTACTGCCCTGTAACTCATCGTACCGCACTGCAACTCATCGTACTGCCCCGTAACTCATCGTACTGCCCCATAACTCATCGTACTGCCCCATAACTCATCGTACTTCCCTGTAACTCTTCGGACTGCCGCGTAACTCAGCGTATTGCCCTGTAAATCATCATACAGCCCTGTAACTCATTGTACTGCTGTGTAACTCATAGTACTGCACCGTAACTCATCGTACTGCCCTGTAACTAAACGTACTGCTGTGTAACTCATCGTACTGCCCCCTAACTCAGCAAACTGCCCCGTAACTCATCGTACTGCCACATAACTCATCGTACTGCCCCATAACTCATCTTACTGCCGCGTAACTCATCGTACTGCCCCGTAACTCATCGTACTGCCCTGTAACTCATCGTAATGCCGTGTAACTCAACGTACTGCCCTGTAACTCTTCCTACTGCACTGCAACTCATCGTACTGCCCCCGTAACTCATTGTACTGCCCTGTAACTCATCGTAATGCCATGTAACTCAACGTACTGCCCTGTAACTCTTCGTACTGCACTGCAACTCATCGTACTGCCCCCTAACTCATCAAACTGCCCCGTAAATCATCGTACGGCCTCATAACTCATCGTAATGCCCCATAACTCATCGTACTGCCCTGTAACTCATCGTAATGCCGTGTAACTCATCGTACTGCCCTGTAATTCATCGTACTGCACTGCAACTCATCGTACTGCCCCGTAACTCATCGTACTGCACCGTAACTCATCGTACTGCGCCATATCTCGTACTGCCGTGTAACTCATCGTACTGCACGGTAACTCATTTTACTGCCCTGTACATCATCGTACTGCCGCGTAACTCATCGTACCGCCCAGTAACTCATCGTAATACCCCGTAACTCATCCTACTGCCCCGTAACTCATAGTACTGCCCCATAACTCATCGTACTGCGCCATAACTCATCGTACCGCCGTGTAACTCATCGTACTGCCCCCTAACTCAACGTACTGCCCCGAAACTCATCGTAATGCCCCATAACTCATCGTACCTCCCTGTAACTCTTCGGACTGCCTGGTAACACAGCGTATTGCCCTGTAAATCATAATAGAGCCCTATAACTCATGGTACTGCCGTGTAACTCATCAAACTGCCCCGTAACGCATCGTACTGCCCCGTAACTAAACGTACTGCTGTGTAACTCATCGTACTGCCCCCTAACTCATCAAACTGCCCCGTAATTCATCGTACTGCCACATAACTCATCGTACTGCCCTGTAACTCATCGTACTGCCCTGTAACTCATCAAATGCCGTGTAACTCATCGTACGGCCCTGTAACTCATCGTACTGCACTGCAACTCATCGTACTGCCCCGTAACTCATCATATTGCCACATAACTCATCGTACTGCCCCATAACTCATCGTACTGCACCATAACTAATCGTACTGCCGTGTAACTCATCGTACTGTATGGTAACTCATCGCACTGCCCTGTACACCATCGTACTGCCGTGTAACTCATCATACTGCCCCGTTACTCAACATACTGCCGTGTAACTCATCGTACAGCCCTGTAACTCATCGTACTGCCCTGTAACTCATCGTACTACCATGAAACTCATCGTAGTGCCCCGTTACTGATCATACTGCCGCTTAACTCATTGTACTGCCCGTATCTCTTCGTACTGCCCCGTAACTCATCGTACTGCCCCATAACTCATCGTACTGCCCCGTAACTCATCGGACTGCACCGTAACTCTTCGTACTCCCATATAACTCATCGTACCGCTGCGTAACTCATCGCACCGCCCTGTAACTCATCGTAATACCCTGTAACTCATCGTAATGCCGCGTAACTCATCGTACTGCAGTGTAACTCATCAAACCGCCCCGTAATTCATTGTACTGCCGTGTAACTCATCGTACTGCGCCGTAACTCATCGTACTTCCCTGTAACTCTTCGGACTGCCGCGTAACTCAGCGTATTGCCCTGTAAATCATCATACAGCCCTGTAAATCATCGTACTGCCGTGTAACTCATCGTACTGCCCCGTAAGGCATCGTACTGCCCCGTAACTAAACGTACTGCTGTGTAACTCATCATACTGCCCCCTAACTCATCAAACTGCCCCGTAACTCATCGTACTGCCACATAACTCATCGTTATGACCCATAACTCATCTTACTGCCGCGTAACTCATCGGACTGCCCCGTAACTCATCGTACTGCCCTGTAACTCATTGTACTGCCCTGTAACTCATCGTAATGCCCTGTAACTCATCGTACTGCCCTGTAACTCATCGTACTGCACTGCAACTCATCGTACTGCCCCGTAACTCATCGTACTGCCCTGTAACTCATCGTACTGCCCCATAACTCATCGTACTGCGCCATAACTCATCGTACTGCCGTGTAACTCATCGTACTGCACGGTAACTCATCGTACTGCCCTGTACATCATCGTACTGCCGTGTAACTCATCGTACTGCCCCGTAACTCATCGTACTGCCATGAAACTCATCGTACTGCCCCGTTACTGATCATATTGCCGCTTAACTCATCGTACTGCCCCGTAACTCATCATACTTCCCTGTAACTCTTCGGACTGATGCGTAACTCAGCGTATTGCCCTGTAAATCATCATACAGCCCTGTAACTCATCATACTGCCGTGTAACTCATCGTACTGCACTGTAACTCATCGTACTGCCCCGTAACTCATCCTACTGCCCCATAACTCATTGTACTGCCACATAACTCATCGTGCTGCACCATAACTCATCGTACTGCCGTGTAAATCAGAGAAATGCACGGTCACTCATCATACTGCCCTGTAAATCATCGTACTGCCGTGTAACACATCGTCCTGCCCCGTCACTCATCATAATGCCGTGTAACTCATCGAAATGCCCCGTAACTCATCGTAATGCCCCATAACTCATCGTACTTCCCTGTAACTCTTCGGACTGCCGCGTAACTCAGCGTATTGCCCTGTAAGTCATCATACAGCCCTGTAACTCATCGTACTGCCGTGTAACTCATCGTACTGCCCCGTAACTCATCGTACTGCCCTGTAACTAAACGTACTGCCGTGTAACTCATCGTACTGCCCCGTAACTCATCGTACTGCCCTGTAACTAAACGTACTGCCCCGTAACTCATCGTACTTCCCTGTAACTCTTCGGACTGCCGCGTAACTCATCGTAATGCCCTATAACTCATCGTAATGCCGTGTAACTTATCGTACTGCCCTGTAACTCATCGTACTGCACTGCAACTCATTGTACTGCCCCGTAACTCATCGTACTGCCCCATTACTCATCGTACTGCCCCATAACTCATCGTCCTGCGCCATAACTCATCGTACTGCACGGTATCTCATCGTACTGCCCTGTAAATCATCGTACTGCCGTGTAACTCATCGTACTGCCCCGTTACATAAATACCGCCGTGTAACTCATCGTACTGCCCCATAACTAATCGTACTGCCACATAACTCATCGTACTGCCCCATAACTCATCGTACTGCACCATAACTCATCGTACTGCCATGTGACTCATCGTACTGCACGGTAACTCATCGTACTGCCCTGTACATCATCGTACTGCCATGTAACACATCGTACTGCCCTGTTACTCAAATACCGCCGTGTAACTCATCGTACTGCCCCGTAACTCATCGTACTGCCATGAAACTCATCGTACTGCCCCGTTACTGATCATATTGCCGCTTAACTCATCGTACTGCCCCGTAACTCTTCGTACTGCCCTGCAACTCAACGTACTGCCGCGTAACTCATCATGCTGCAGTGTAACTCATCAAACCGCCCAGTAATTCATCGTACTGCCGTGTAACTCATCGTACTGCCCCGCAACTCATCGTACTTCCCTGTAACTCTTCGGACTGCCGCGTAACTCAGCGTATTGCCCTGTAAATCATCATACAGCCCTGTAACTCATCGTACCGCCGTGTAACTCATCGTACTGCCCCGTAAGGCATCATACGGCCCCGTAACTAAACGTACTGCTGTGTAACTCATCGTACTGCCCCCTAACTCATCAAACTGCCCCGTAACTCATCTTACTGCCGCGTAACTCATCGTACTGCCCCATAACTCATCGTACTGCCCTGTAACTCATCGTAACGCCGTGTAACTCATTGTACTGCCCTGTAACTCATCGTACCGCACTGCAACTCATCGTACTGCCCCGTAACTCATCGTACTGCCCCATAACTCATCGTACTGCCGTGTAACTCATCGTACTGCCCCATAACTCATCGTACTTCCCTGTAACTCTTCGGACTGCCGCGTAACTCAGCGTATTGCCCTGTAAATCATCATACAGCCCTGTAACTCATTGTACTGCTGTGTAACTCATAGTACTGCACCGTAACTCATCGTACTGCCCTGTAACTAAACGTACTGCTGTGTAACTCATGGTACTGCCCCCTAACTCAGCAAACTGCCCCGTAACTCATCGTACTGCCACATAACTCATCGTACTGCCCCATAACTCATCTTACTGCCGCGTAACTCATCGTACTGCCCCGTAACTCATCGTACTGCCCTGTAACTCATCGTAATGCCGTGTAACTCAACGTACTGCCCTGTAACTCTTCCTACTGCACTGCAACTCATCGTACTGCCCCGTAACTCATCATATTGCCACATAACTCATCGTACTGCCCCATAACTCATCGTACTGCACCATAACTAATCGTACTGCCGTGTAACTCATCGTACTGTATGGTAACTCATCGCACTGCCCTGTACACCATCGTACTGCCGTGTAACTCATCGTACTGCCCCGTTACTCAACATACTGCCGTGTAACTCATCGTACAGCCCTGTAACTCATCGTACTGCCCTGTAACTCATCGTAATGCCATGTAACTCAACGTACTGCCCTGTAACTCTTCGTACTGCACTGCAACTCATCGTACTACCCCCTAACTCATCAAACTGCCCCGTAAATCATCGTACGGCCTCATAACTCATCGTAATGCCCCATAACTCATCGTACTGCCCTGTAACTCATCGTAATGCCGTGTAACTCATCGTACTGCCCTGTAACTCATCGTACTGCACTGCAACTCATCGTACTGCCCCGTAACTCATCGTACTGCACCGTAACTCATCGTACTGCGCCATATCTCGTACTGCCGTGTAACTCATCGTACTGCACGGTAACTCATTTTACTGCCCTGTACATCATCGTACTGCCGCGTAACTCATCGTACCGCCCAGTAACTCATCGTAATACCCCGTAACTCATCCTACTGCCCCGTAACTCATAGTACTGCCCCATAACTCATCGTACTGCGCCATAACTCATCGTACCGCCGTGTAACTCATCGTACTGCCCCCTAACTCAACGTACTGCCCCGAAACTCATCGTAATGCCCCATAACTCATCGTACCTCCCTGTAACTCTTCGGACTGCCTGGTAACACAGCGTATTGCCCTGTAAATCATAATAGAGCCCTATAACTCATGGTACTGCCGTGTAACTCATCAAACTGCCCCATAACGCATCGTACTGCCCCGTAACTAAACGTACTGCTGTGTAACTCATCGTACAGCCCCCTAACTCATCAAACTGCCCCGTAATTCATCGTACTGCCACATAACTCATCGTACTGCCCTGTAACTCATCGTACTGCCCTGTAACTCATCAAATGCCGTGTAACTCATCGTACGGCCCTGTAACTCATCGTACTGCACTGCAACTCATCGTACTGCCCCGTAACTCATCATATTGCCACATAACTCATCGTACTGCCCCATAACTCATCGTACTGCACCATAACTAATCGTACTGCCGTGTAACTCATCGTACTGTATGGTAACTCATCGCACTGCCCTGTACACCATCGTACTGCCGTGTAACTCATCGTACTGCCCCGTTACTCAACATACTGCCGTGTAACTCATCGTACAGCCCTGTAACTCATCGTACTGCCCTGTAACTCATCGTACTACCATGAAACTCATCGTAGTGCCCTGTTACTGATCATACTGCCGCTTAACTCATTGTACTGCCCGTATCTCTTCGTACTGCCCCGTAACTCATCGTACTGCCCCATAACTCATCGTACTGCCCCGTAACTCATCGGACTGCACCGTAACTCTTCGTACTCCCATATAACTCATCGTACCGCTGCGTAACTCTTCGCACCGCCCTGTAACTCATCGTAATACCCTGTAACTCATCGTAATGCCGCGTAACTCATCGTACTGCAGTGTAACTCATCAAACCGCCCCGTAATTCATTGTACTGCCGTGTAACTCATCGTACTGCCCCGTAACTCATCGTACTGCCCCTTAACTCATCGTACTGCCGTGTAACTCATCGTACTGCCCCATAACTCATCGTACTTCCCTGTAACTCTTCGGACTGCCGCGTAACTCAGCGTATTGCCCTGTAAATCATCATACAGCCCTGTAACTCATTGTACTGCTGTGTAACTCATAGTACTGCCCCGTAACTCATCGTACTGCCCTGTAACTAAACGTACTGCTGTGTAACTCATCGTACTGCCCCCTAACTCAGCAAACTGCCCCGTAACTCATCGTACTGCCACATAACTCATCGTACTGCCCCATAACTCATCTTACTGCCCCGTAAATCATTGTACTGCCCTGTAACTCATCGTAATGCCGTGTAACTCAACGTACTGCCCTGTAACTCTTCCTACTGCACTGCAACTCATCGTACTGCCCCGTAACTCATCGTACTGCCCTGTAACTCATCGTAATGCCATGTAACTCAACGTACTGCCCTGTAACTCATCGTACTGCACTGCAACTCATCGTACTGCCCCCTAACTCATCAAACTGCCCCGTAAATCATCGTACGGCCTCATAACTCATCGTAATGCCCCATAACTCATCGTACTGCCCTGTAACTCATCGTAATGCCGTGTAACTCATCGTACTGCCCTGTAACTCATCGTACTGCACTGCAACTCATCGTACTGCCCCGTAACTCATCGTACTGCACCGTAACTCATCGTACTGCGCCATATCTCGTACTGCCGTGTAACTCATCGTACTGCACGGTAACTCATTTTACTGCCCTGTACATCATCGTACTGCCGCGTAACTCATCGTACCGCCCAGTAACTCATCGTAATACCCCGTAACTCATCCTACTGCCCCGTAACTCATAGTACTGCCCCATAACTCATCATACTGCGCCATAACTCATCGTACCGCCGTGTAACTCATCGTACTGCCCCCTAACTCATTGTACTGCCCCGAAACTCATCGTAATGCCCCATAACTCATCGTACCTCCCTGTAACTCTTCGGACTGCCTGGTAACACAGCGTATTGCCCTGTAAATCATAATAGAGTCCTATAACTCATGGTACTGCTGTGTAACTCATCAAACTGCCCCGTAACGCATCGTACTGCCCCGTAACTAAACGTACTGCTGTGTAACTCATCGTACTGCCCCCTAACTCATCAAACTGCCCCGTAATTCATCGTAATGCCACATAACTCATCGTACTGCCCTGTAACTCATCGTACTGCCCTGTAACTCATCAAATGCCGTGTAACTCATCGTACGGCCCTGTAACTCATCGTACTGCACTGCAACTCATCGTACTGCCCCGTAACTCATCATATTGCCACATAACTCATCGTACTGCCCCATAACTCATCGTACTGCACCATAACTAATCGTACTGCCGTGTAACTCATCGTACTGTATGGTAACTCATCGCACTGCCCTGTACACCATCGTACTGCCGTGTAACTCATCGTACAGCCCTGTAACTCATCGTACTGCCCTGTAACTCATCGTACTACCATGAAACTCATCGTAGTGCCCTGTTACTGATCATACTGCCGCTTAACTCATTGTACTGCCCGTATCTCTTCGTACTGCCCCGTAACTCATCGTACTGCCCCATAACTCATCGTACTGCCCCGTAACTCATCGGACTGCACCGTAACTCTTCGTACTCCCATATAACTCATCGTACCGCTGCGTAACTCATCGCACCGCCCTGTAACTCATCGTAATACCCTGTAACTCATCGTAATGCCGCGTAACTCATCGTACTGCAGTGTAACTCATCAAACCGCCCCGTAATTCATTGTACTGCCGTGTAACTCATCGTACTGCCCCGTAACTCATCGTACTTCCCTGTAACTCTTCGGACTGCCGCGTAACTCAACGTATTGCCCTGTAAATCATCATACAGCCCTGTAAATCATCGTACTGCCGTGTAACTCATCGTACTGCCCCGTAAGGCATCGTACTGCCCCGTAACTAAACGTACTGCTGTGTAACTCATCATACTGCCCCCTAACTCATCAAACTGCCCCGTAACTCATCGTACTGCCACATAACTCATCGTTATGACCCATAACTCATCTTACTGGCGCGTAACTCATCGGACTGCCCCGTAACTCATCGTACTGCCCTGTAACTCATTGTACTGCCCTGTAACTCATCGTAATGCCCTGTAACTCATCGTACTGCCCTGTAACTCATCGTACTGCACTGCAACTCATCGTACTGCCCCGTAACTCATCGTACTGCCCTGTAACTCATCGTACTGCCCCATAACTCATCGTACTGCGCCATAACTCATCGTACTGCCGTGTAACTCATCGTACTGCCCTGTACATCATCGTACTGCCGTGTAACTCATCGTACTGCCCCGTAACTCATCGTACTGCCATGAAACTCATCGTACTGCCCCGTTATTGATCATATTGCCGCTTAACTCATCGTATTGCCCCGTAACTCATCATACTTCCCTGTAACTCTTCGGACTGATGCGTAACTCAGCGTATTGCCCTGTAAATCATCATACAGCCCTGTAACTCATCATACTGCCGTGTAACTCATCGTACTGCCCCGTAAGGCATCATACTGCCCCGTAACTAAACGTACTGCTGTGTAACTCATCGTACTGCCCCCTAACTCATCAAACTGCCCCGTAACTCATCTTACTGCCGCGTAACTCATCGTACTGCCCCATAACTCATCGTACTGCCCTGTAACTCATCATAATGCCGTGTAACTCATCATACTGTCCTGTAACTCATCGTACTGCACTGCAACTCATCGTACTGCCCCGTAACTCAGCGTACTGCCCCATAACTCATCGTACTGCCATGTAACTCATCGTACTGCCCCATAACTCATCGTACTTCCCTGTAACTCTTCGGACTGCTGCGTAACTCAGCGTATTGCCCTGTAAATCATCATACAGCCCTGTAACTCATTGTACTGCCGTGTAACTCATAGTACTGCCCCATAACTCATCGTACTGCCCTGTAACTAAACGTACTGCTGTGTAACTCATCGTACTGCCCCCTAACTCAGCAAACTGCCCCGTAACTCATCGTACTGCCACATAACTCATCGTACTGCCCCATAACTCATCTTACTGCCGCGTAACTCATCGTACTGCCCCATAACTCATCGTACTGCCCTGTAACTCATCGTACTGCCCTGTAACTCTTCGTACTGCACTGCAACTCATGGTACTGCCCCGTAACTCATCAAACTGCCCCGTAGATTATCGTACGGCCTCATAACTCATCGTACTGCCCCATAACTCATCGTACTGACCTGTAACTCATCGTAATGCCGTGCAACTCATCCTAATGCCCTGTAACTCATCGTACTGCACTGCAACTCATCGTACTGCCCCGTAACTCATCGTACTGCCACATAACTCATCGTACTGCCCCATAACTCATCGTACTGCACCATAACTCATCGTACTGCCGTGTGACTCATCGTACTGCACGGTAACTCATCGTACTGCCCTGTACATCATCGTACTGCCGTGTAACTCATCGTACTGCCCCGTTACTCAAATACCGCCATGTAACTCATCGTACTGCCCCGTAACTCATCGTACTGCCATGAAAATCGTCGTACTGCCCCGTTACTGATCATATTGCCGCTTAACTCATCGTACTGCCCCGTATCTCTTCGTACTGCCCTGCAACTCAACGTACTGCCGCGGAACTCATCATAATGCAGTGTAACTCATCAAACCGCCCAGTAATTCATCGTACTGCCGTGTAACTCATGGTACTGCCCCGTAACTCATTGTACTTCCCTGTAACTCTTCGGACTGCCGCGTAACTCAGCGTATTGCCCTGTAAATCATCATACAGCCCTGTAACTCATCATACTGCCGTGTAACTCATCGTACTGCCCCGTAAGGCATCATACTGCCCCGTAACTAAACGTACTGCTGTGTAACTCATTGTACTGCCCCCTAACTCATCAAACTGCCCCGTAACTCATCTTACTGCCGCGTAACTCATCGTACTGCCCCATAACTCATCGTACTGCCCCGTAACTCATCGTAACGCCGTGTAACTCATCGTACTGCCCTGTAACTCATCGTACCGCACTGCAACTCATCGTACTGCCCCGTAACTCATCGTACTGCGCCATAACTCATCGTACTGCCGTGTAACTCATCGTACTGCCCCATAACTCATCGTACTTCCCTGTAACTCTTCGGACTGCCGCGTAACTCAGCGTATTGCCCTGTAAATCATCATACAGCCCTGTAACTCATCATACTGCCACGTAACTCATCGTACGGCCCCATAACTCATCTTACTGACGCGTAACTCATCGTACTGCCTCCTAACTCATCGTACTGCCCTGTAACTCAACGTACTGCCCTGTAACTCTTCGTACTGCACTGCAACTCAGCGTACTGCCCCGTAACTCATCGTACTGCCCTGTAACTCATCATAATGCCATGTAACTCAACGTACTGCCCTGTAACTCTTCGTACTGCACTGCAACTCATCGTACTGCCCCCTAACTCATCAAACTGCCCCGTAAATCATCGTACTGCCACATAACTCATCGTACTGCCCCATAACTCATCGTACTGCCCCGTAACTCATCGTAATGCCGTGTAACTCATCGTACTGCCCTGTAAGTCAGCTTACTGCACTGCAACTCATCGTACTGCCCCGTAACTCATCGTACTGCACCATAACTCATCGTACTGCCCCGTAACTTATCGTACTGCCACATAACTCAACCTACTGCCCCATAACTCATCGTACTGCACCATAACTAATCGTACTGCCATGTAACTCATCGTACTGCACGGTAACGCATCGTACTGCCCTGTACATCATCGTACTGCCGTGTAACTCATCGTACTGCCCCGTTACTCAACATACTGCCGTGTAACTCATCATCCAGCCCCGTAACTCATCGTACTGCCCTGTAACTAATCGTACTGCCGCGTAACTCATCGTACTGCAGTGTTACTCATCAAACCGCCCCGTAATTCATTGTACTGCCGTGTAACTCATTGTACTGCCCCGTAACTCATCGTACTTCCCTGTAACTCTTCGGACTGACGCGTAACTCAGCGTATTGCCCTGTAAATCATCATACAGCCCTGTAACTCATCGTACTGCTGTGTAACTCATCGTACTGCCCCGTAAGGCATCGTACTGCCCCGTAACTAAACGTACTGCTGTGTAACTCATCGTACTGCCACATAACTCATCGTACTGCCCCATAACTCATCTTACTGCCGCGTAACTCATCGTACTGCCCCATAACTCATCGTACTGCCCTGTAACTCATCGTACTGCCCTGTAACTCATCGTACTGCACTGCACCTCATCGTACTGCCCTGTAACTCATCGTACTGTCCCATAACTCATCGTACTGCGCCATAACTCATCGTACTGCGCCATAACTCATCGTACTGCGCCATAACTCATCGTACTGCCCTGTACATCATCGTACTGCCGTGTAACTCTTCGTACTGCCCCGTTACTCAAATACCGCCGTGTAACTCATCGTACTGCCCTGTAACGCATCGTACTGCCATGAAACTCATCGTACTGCCCCGTTACTGATCATATTGCCGCTTAACTCATCGTACTGCCCCGTAACTCTTCGTACTGCCCCGTAACTCATCATACTGCCCCATAACTCATCGTACTGCCCCGTAACTCATTGTACTGCACTGTAACTCATCATACTGTGCCATAACTCATCATACTGCCCCTTAACTCATCGTACTCCCATATAACTCATCGTACCGCTGCGTAACTCATCGTACCGCCCTGTAACTCATCGTAATACGCCGTAACTCATCCTACTGCCCCGTAACTCATAGTCCTGCCTCATAACTCTTCGTACTGCGCCATAACTCATCGTACTGCCGTGTAACTCAACGTACTGCCCCGTTACTCATCATACTTCCGTATAACTCATCGTTCTGCTGTGTAACTCATCGTACTGCCCCGTAACTCATCGTAATGCCCCGTAACTAAATGTACTACCGTGTAACTCATCGTACTGCCCCTTAACTCATCGTACTGCCGTGTAACTCATCATACTGCCCCCTAACTCATCATACTGCCACATAACTCATCATACTGCCGCGTAACTCATCGTACTGCCCCGTAACTCATCGTACTGCACTGTAGCTCATCGTAATGCCGTGTAACTCATCGTACATGCCTGTAACTCATCGTACTGCACTGTAACTCATCGTACTGCCCCGTAACTCATCCTACTGCCCCATAACTCATTGTACTGCCACATAACTCATCGTGCTGCACCATAACTCATCGTACTGCCGTGTAAATCAGAGAAATGCACGGTCACTCATCATACTGCCCTGTAAATCATCGTACTGCCGTGTAACACATCGTCCTGCCCCGTTACTCATCATAATGCCGTGTAACTCATCGAAATGCCCCGTAACTCATCGTAATGCCCCATAACTCATCGTACTTCCCTGTAACTCTTTGGACTGCCGCGTAACTCAGCGTATTGCCCTGTAAGTCATCATACAGCCCTGTAACTCATCGTACTGCCGTGTAACTCATCGTACTGCCCCGTAACTCATCGTACTGCCCTGTAACTAAACGTACTGCCGTGTAACTCATCGTACTGCCCTGTAACTCATCGTACTGCCCTGTAACTAAACGTACTGCCCCGTAACTCATCGTACTTCCCTGTAACTCTTCGGACTGCCGCGTAACTCATCGTAATGCCCTATAACTCATCGTAATGCCGTGTAACTCATCGTACTGCCCTGTAACTCATCGTACTGCACTGCAACTCATTGTACTGCCCCGTAACTCATCGTACTGCCCCATTACTCATCGTACTGCCCCATAACTCATCGTCCTGCGCCATAACTCATCGTACTGCACGGTATCTCATCGTACTGCCCTGTACATCATCGTACTGCCGTGTAACTCATCGTACTGCCCCGTAACTCATCGTACTGCTCCGTTACTGAACATATTGCCGCTTAACTCATCGTACTGCCCCGTAACTCTTCGTACTGCCCCGTAACTCATCGTACTGCCCCATAACTCATCATACTGCCCCGTAACTCATCGTACTGCCATGAAACTCATCGTACTGCCCCGTTACTGATCATATTGCCGCTTAACTCATATTACTGCCCCGAAACTCTTGGTACTGCCCTGTAACACATCGTACTGCCGCGTAACTCATCGTACTGCAGTGTAACTCATCAAACCGCCCCGTAATTCATCTTACTGCCTTGTAACTCATCGTACTGCCCCGTAACTCATCGTACTTCCCTGTAACTCTTCGGACTGCCGCGTAACTCAGCGTATTGCCCTGTAAATCATCATACAGCCCTGTAACTCATCATACTGCCGTGTAACTCATCGTACTGCCCCGTAAGGCATCATACTGCCCCGTAACTAGACGTACTGCTGTGTAACTCATTGTACTGCCCCCTAACTCATCAAACTGCCCCGTAACTCATCTTACTGCCGCGTAACTCATCGTACTGCCCCATAACTCATCGTACTGCCCCGTAACTCATCGTAACGCCGTGTAACTCATCGTACTGCCCTGTAACTCATCGTACCGCACTGCAACTCATTGTACTGCCCCGTAACTCATCGTACTGCGCCATAACTCATCGTACTGCCGTGTAACTCATCGTACTGCCCCATAACTCATCGTACTTCCCTGTAACTCTTCGGACTGCCGCGTAACTCAGCGTATTGCCCTGTAAATCATCATACAGCCCTGTAACTCATCATACTGCCACGTAACTCATCGTACGGCCCCATAACTCATCTTACTGACGCGTAACTCATCGTACTGCCTCCTAACTCATCGTACTGCCCTGTAACTCAACGTACTGCCCTGTAACTCTTCGTACTGCACTGCAACTCAGCGTACTGCCCCGTAACTCATCGTACTGCCCTGTAACTCATCATAATGCCATGTAACTCAACGTACTGCCCTGTAACTCTTCGTACTGCACTGCAACTCATCGTACTGCCCCCTAACTCATCAAACTGCCCCGTAAATCATCGTACTGCCACATAACTCATCGTACTGCCCCATAACTCATCGTACTGCCCCGTAACTCATCGTAATGCCGTGTAACTCATCGTACTGCCCTGTAAGTCAGCTTACTGCACTGCAACTCATCGTACTGCCCCGTAACTCATCGTACTGCACCATAACTCATCGTACTGCCCCGTAACTTATCGTACTGCCACATAACTCAACCTACTGCCCCATAACTCATCGTACTGCACCATAACTAATCGTACTGCCATGTAACTCATCGTACTGCACGGTAACGCATCGTACTGCCCTGTACATCATCGTACTGCCGTGTAACTCATCGTACTGCCCCGTTACTCAACATACTGCCGTGTAACTCATCATCCAGCCCCGTAACTCATCGTACTGCCCTGTAACTAATCGTACTGCCGCGTAACTCATCGTACTGCAGTGTTACTCATCAAACCGCCCCGTAATTCATTGTACTGCCGTGTAACTCATTGTACTGCCCCGTAACTCATCGTACTTCCCTGTAACTCTTCGGACTGACGCGTAACTCAGCGTATTGCCCTGTAAATCATCATACAGCCCTGTAACTCATCGTACTGCTGTGTAACTCATCGTACTGCCCCGTAAGGCATCGTACTGCCCCGTAACTAAACGTACTGCTGTGTAACTCATCGTACTGCCACATAACTCATCGTACTGCCCCATAACTCATCTTACTGCCGCGTAACTCATCGTACTGCCCCATAACTCATCGTACTGCCCTGTAACTCATCGTACTGCCCTGTAACTCATCGTACTGCACTGCACCTCATCGTACTGCCCTGTAACTCATCGTACTGTCCCATAACTCATCGTACTGCGCCATAACTCATCGTACTGCGCCATAACTCATCGTACTGCGCCATAACTCATCGTACTGCCCTGTACATCATCGTACTGCCGTGTAACTCTTCGTACTGCCCCGTTACTCAAATACCGCCGTGTAACTCATCGTACTGCCCTGTAACGCATCGTACTGCCATGAAAGTCATCGTACTGCCCCGTTACTGATCATATTGCCGCTTAACTCATCGTACTGCCCCGTAACTCTTCGTACTGCCCCGTAACTCATCATACTGCCCCATAACTCATCGTACTGCCCCGTAACTCATTGTACTGCACTGTAACTCATCATACTGTGCCATAACTCATCATACTGCCCCTTAACTCATCGTACTCCCATATAACTCATCGTACCGCTGCGTAACTCATCGTACCGCCCTGTAACTCATCGTAATACGCCGTAACTCATCCTACTGCCCCGTAACTCATAGTCCTGCCTCATAACTCTTCGTACTGCGCCATAACTCATCGTACTGCCGTGTAACTCAACGTACTGCCCCGTTACTCATCATACTTCCGTATAACTCATCGTTCTGCTGTGTAACTCATCGTACTGCCCCGTAACTCATCGTAATGCCCCGTAACTAAATGTACTACCGTGTAACTCATCGTACTGCCCCGTAACTCATCGTACTGCCGTGTAACTCATCATACTGCCCCCTAACTCATCATACTGCCACATAACTCATCATACTGCCGCGTAACTCATCGTACTGCCCCGTAACTCATCGTACTGCACTGTAGCTCATCGTAATGCCGTGTAACTCATCGTACATGCCTGTAACTCATCGTACTGCACTGTAACTCATCGTACTGCCCCGTAACTCATCCTACTGCCCCATAACTCATTGTACTGCCACATAACTCATCGTGCTGCACCATAACTCATCGTACTGCCGTGTAAATCAGAGAAATGCACGGTCACTCATCATACTGCCCTGTAAATCATCGTACTGCCGTGTAACACATCGTCCTGCCCCGTTACTCATCATAATGCCGTGTAACTCATCGAAATGCCCCGTAACTCATCGTAATGCCCCATAACTCATCGTACTTCCCTGTAACTCTTCGGACTGCCGCGTAACTCAGCGTATTGCCCTGTAAGTCATCATACAGCCCTGTAACTCATCGTACTGCCGTGTAACTCATCGTACTGCCCCGTAACTCATCGTACTGCCCTGTAACTAAACGTACTGCCGTGTAACTCATCGTACTGCCCCGTAACTCATCGTACTGCCCTGTAACTAAACGTACTGCCCCGTAACTCATCGTACTTCCCTGTAACTCTTCGGACTGCCGCGTAACTCATCGTAATGCCCTATAACTCATCGTAATGCCGTGTAACTCATCGTACTGCCCTGTAACTCATCGTACTGCACTGCAACTCATTGTACTGCCCCGTAACTCATCGTACTGCCCCATTACTCATCGTACTGCCCCATAACTCATCGTCCTGCGCCATAACTCATCGTACTGCACGGTATCTCATCGTACTGCCCTGTACATCATCGTACTGCCGTGTAACTCATCGTACTGCCCCGTAACTCATCGTACTGCTCCGTTACTGAACATATTGCCGCTTAACTCATCGTACTGCCCCGTAACTCTTCGTACTGCCCCGTAACTCATCGTACTGCCCCATAACTCATCATACTGCCCCGTAACTCATCGTACTGCCATGAAACTCATCGTACTGCCCCGTTACTGATCATATTGCCGCTTAACTCATATTACTGCCCCGAAACTCTTGGTACTGCCCTGTAACACATCGTACTGCCGCGTAACTCATCGTACTGCAGTGTAACTCATCAAACCGCCCCGTAATTCATCTTACTGCCTTGTAACTCATCGTACTGCCCCGTAACTCATCGTACTTCCCTGTAACTCTTCGGACTGCCGCGTAACTCAGCGTATTGCCCTGTAAATCATCATACAGCCCTGTAACTCATCATACTGCCACGTAACTCATCGTACGGCCCCATAACTCATCTTACTGACGCGTAACTCATCGTACTGCCTCCTAACTCATCGTACTGCCCTGTAACTCAACGTACTGCCCTGTAACTCTTCGTACTGCACTGCAACTCAGCGTACTGCCCCGTAACTCATCGTACTGCCACATAACTCATCGTACTGCCCCATAACTCATCGTACTGCACGGTAACTCATTGTACTGCCGTGTAACTCATCGTCCTGCTCGGTAACTCATCGTACTGCCCTTTACATCATCGTACTGCCGTGTAACTCATCGTACTGCCCCGTAACTCATCGTACTGCTCCGTTACTGAACATATTGCCGCTTAACTCATCGTACTGCCCCGTAACTCTTCGTACTGCCCCGTAACTCATCGTACTGCCCCATAACTCATCATACTGCCCCGTAACTCATCGTACTGCCATGAAACTCATCGTACTGCCCCGTTACTGATCATATTGCCGCTTAACTCATATTACTGCCCCGAAACTCTTGGTACTGCCCTGTAACACATCGTACTGCCGCGTAACTCATTGTACTGCCCCGTAACTCATCGTACTGCGCCATAACTCATCGTACTGCCGTGTAACTCATCGTACTGCCCCATAACTCATCGTACTTCCCTGTAACTCTTCGGACTGCCGCGTAACTCAGCGTATTGCCCTGTAAATCATCATACAGCCCTGTAACTCATCATACTGCCACGTAACTCATCGTACGGCCCCATAACTCATCTTACTGACGCGTAACTCATCGTACTGCCTCCTAACTCATCGTACTGCCCTGTAACTCAACGTACTGCCCTGTAACTCTTCGTACTGCACTGCAACTCAGCGTACTGCCCCGTAACTCATCGTACTGCCCTGTAACTCATCATAATGCCATGTAACTCAACGTACTGCCCTGTAACTCTTCGTACTGCACTGCAACTCATCGTACTGCCCCCTAACTCATCAAACTGCCCCGTAAATCATCGTACTGCCACATAACTCATCGTACTGCCCCATAACTCATCGTACTGCCCCGTAACTCATCGTAATGCCGTGTAACTCATCGTACTGCCCTGTAAGTCAGCTTACTGCACTGCAACTCATCGTACTGCCCCGTAACTCATCGTACTGCACCATAACTCATTCGTACTGCCCCGTAACTTATCGTACTGCCACATAACTCAACCTACTGCCCCATAACTCATCGTACTGCACCATAACTAATCGTACTGCCATGTAACTCATCGTACTGCACGGTAACGCATCGTACTGCCCTGTACATCATCGTACTGCCGTGTAACTCATCGTACTGCCCCGTTACTCAACATACTGCCGTGTAACTCATCATCCAGCCCCGTAACTCATCGTACTGCCCTGTAACTAATCGTACTGCCGCGTAACTCATCGTACTGCAGTGTTACTCATCAAACCGCCCCGTAATTCATTGTACTGCCGTGTAACTCATTGTACTGCCCCGTAACTCATCGTACTTCCCTGTAACTCTTCGGACTGACGCGTAACTCAGCGTATTGCCCTGTAAATCATCATACAGCCCTGTAACTCATCGTACTGCTGTGTAACTCATCGTACTGCCCCGTAAGGCATCGTACTGCCCCGTAACTAAACGTACTGCTGTGTAACTCATCGTACTGCCACATAACTCATCGTACTGCCCCATAACTCATCTTACTGCCGCGTAACTCATCGTACTGCCCCATAACTCATCGTACTGCCCTGTAACTCATCGTACTGCCCTGTAACTCATCGTACTGCACTGCACCTCATCGTACTGCCCTGTAACTCATCGTACTGTCCCATAACTCATCGTACTGCGCCATAACTCATCGTACTGCGCCATAACTCATCGTACTGCGCCATAACTCATCGTACTGCCCTGTACATCATCGTACTGCCGTGTAACTCTTCGTACTGCCCCGTTACTCAAATACCGCCGTGTAACTCATCGTACTGCCCTGTAACGCATCGTACTGCCATGAAAGTCATCGTACTGCCCCGTTACTGATCATATTGCCGCTTAACTCATCGTACTGCCCCGTAACTCTTCGTACTGCCCCGTAACTCATCATACTGCCCCATAACTCATCGTACTGCCCCGTAACTCATTGTACTGCACTGTAACTCATCATACTGTGCCATAACTCATCATACTGCCCCTTAACTCATCGTACTCCCATATAACTCATCGTACCGCTGCGTAACTCATCGTACCGCCCTGTAACTCATCGTAATACGCCGTAACTCATCCTACTGCCCCGTAACTCATAGTCCTGCCTCATAACTCTTCGTACTGCGCCATAACTCATCGTACTGCCGTGTAACTCAACGTACTGCCCCGTTACTCATCATACTTCCGTATAACTCATCGTTCTGCTGTGTAACTCATCGTACTGCCCCGTAACTCATCGTAATGCCCCGTAACTAAATGTACTACCGTGTAACTCATCGTACTGCCCCGTAACTCATCGTACTGCCGTGTAACTCATCATACTGCCCCCTAACTCATCATACTGCCACATAACTCATCATACTGCCGCGTAACTCATCGTACTGCCCCGTAACTCATCGTACTGCACTGTAGCTCATCGTAATGCCGTGTAACTCATCGTACATGCCTGTAACTCATCGTACTGCACTGTAACTCATCGTACTGCCCCGTAACTCATCCTACTGCCCCATAACTCATTGTACTGCCACATAACTCATCGTGCTGCACCATAACTCATCGTACTGCCGTGTAAATCAGAGAAATGCACGGTCACTCATCATACTGCCCTGTAAATCATCGTACTGCCGTGTAACACATCGTCCTGCCCCGTTACTCATCATAATGCCGTGTAACTCATCGAAATGCCCCGTAACTCATCGTAATGCCCCATAACTCATCGTACTTCCCTGTAACTCTTCGGACTGCCGCGTAACTCAGCGTATTGCCCTGTAAGTCATCATACAGCCCTGTAACTCATCGTACTGCCGTGTAACTCATCGTACTGCCCCGTAACTCATCGTACTGCCCTGTAACTAAACGTACTGCCGTGTAACTCATCGTACTGCCCCGTAACTCATCGTACTGCCCTGTAACTAAACGTACTGCCCCGTAACTCATCGTACTTCCCTGTAACTCTTCGGACTGCCGCGTAACTCATCGTAATGCCCTATAACTCATCGTAATGCCGTGTAACTCATCGTACTGCCCTGTAACTCATCGTACTGCACTGCAACTCATTGTACTGCCCCGTAACTCATCGTACTGCCCCATTACTCATCGTACTGCCCCATAACTCATCGTCCTGCGCCATAACTCATCGTACTGCACGGTATCTCATCGTACTGCCCTGTACATCATCGTACTGCCGTGTAACTCATCGTACTGCCCCGTAACTCATCGTACTGCTCCGTTACTGAACATATTGCCGCTTAACTCATCGTACTGCCCCGTAACTCTTCGTACTGCCCCGTAACTCATCGTACTGCCCCATAACTCATCATACTGCCCCGTAACTCATCGTACTGCCATGAAACTCATCGTACTGCCCCGTTACTGATCATATTGCCGCTTAACTCATATTACTGCCCCGAAACTCTTGGTACTGCCCTGTAACACATCGTACTGCCGCGTAACTCATCGTACTGCAGTGTAACTCATCAAACCGCCCCGTAATTCATCTTACTGCCTTGTAACTCATCGTACTGCCCCGTAACTCATCGTACTTCCCTGTAACTCTTCGGACTGCCGCGTAACTCAGCGTATTGCCCTGTAAATCATCATACAGCCCTGTAACTCATCGTACTGCTGTGTAACTCATCGTACTGCCCCGTAAGGCATCGTACTGCCCCGTAACTTAACGTACTGCTGTGTAACTCATCGTATTGCCCCCTAACTCATCAAACTGCCCCGTAACTCATCGTACTGCGCCATAACTCATCGTACTGCCGTGTAACTCATCGTACTGCCCTGTACATCATCGTACTGCCGTGTAACTCATCATACTGCCCCGTTACACAAATACCGCCGTGTAACTCATCGTACTGCCCCATAACTCATCGTACTGCCATGAAACTCATCGTACTGCCCCGTTTCTGAACATATTGCCGCTTAACTCATCGTACTGCCCCGTAACTGTTCGTACTGCCCCGTAACTCATCGTACTGCCCCATAACTCATCGTACTGCCCCGTAACTCATCGTACTGCACCGTAACTCATCATACTGTGCCGTGACTCATCCTACTGCCCCGTAACACATCGTACTCCCATATAACTCATCGTACCGCGGCGTAACTCATCGTACCGCTCTGTAACTCATCGTAATACCCCGTAACTCATCCTACTGCCCCGTAACTCATAGTACTGCCCCATAACTCAATCTACTGCGCCATAACTCATCGTACTGCCGTGTAACTCATCGTACTGCACGGTAACTCATCGTACTGCCCTGTAACTCATCGTACTGCCCCGTAACGCATTGTACTGCCACATAACTCATCGTACTGCCCCATAACTCATCGTACTGCACCATAACTCATTGTACCGCCGTGTAACTCATCGTACTGCATGGTAACTCATCGTACTGCCCTGTACATCATCGTACTGCCGTGTAACTCATCATACAGCCCCGTAACTCATCATACTGCCCTGTAACTCATCGTACTGCCATGAAACTCATCGTAGTGCACCGTTACTGTTCATACAGCCGCTTAACTCATTGTACTGCCCCGTAACTCTTCGTACTGCCCCGTAACTCATCGTACTGCCCCATAACTCATCATACTGCCCCATAACTCATCGTACTGCACCATAACTCATTGCACTGCCGTGTAACTCATCGTACTGCATGGTAACTCATCGTACTGCCCTTTACATCATCGTACTGCCGTGTAACTCATCTTACTGCCCCGTTACTCAGCATACTGCCGTGTAACTCATCGTACAGCCCCGTAACTCATCATACTGCCCTGTAACTCATCGTACTGCCATGAAGCTCATCGTAGTGCACCGTTACTGATCATACTGCCGCTTAACTCATTCTACTGCCCTGTAACTCTTCGTACTGCCCCGTAACTCATCGTACTGCCCCATAACTCATCATACTGCCCCGTACCTCATCGTACTGCACCGTAACTCATCGTACTCCCATATAACTCATCGTACCGCTGCGTAACTCATCGTACTGCCCTGTAACTTATCGTAATACCCTGTAACTCATCGTAATGCCGCGTAACTCATCGTACTGCAGTGTAACTCATCAAACCGCCCCGTAATTCATCGTACTGCCGTGTAACTCATCGTACTGCCCCGTAACTCATCGTACATCCATGTCACTCTTCGGACTGCCGCGTAACTCATCGTACTGCCCTGTAACTCATCGTAATGCCGTGTAACTCAACGTACTGCCCTGTAACTCTTCTTACTGCACTGCAACTCATCGTACTGCCCCGTAACTCATCGTACTGCCCCGTAACTCATCGTACTGCCCCGTAACTCATCGTAATGCCCCGTAACTCATCGTACTGCCCCATAACTCATCGTTCTGCGCCATAACTCGTACTGCCTTGTAATTCATCATACTGCCCTGTACATCATCGTACTGCCGCGCAACTCATCGTACTGCCCCGTAACTCAACGTACTACCCTGTAACTCTTCGTACTGCCCCGTAACTCATCGTACTGCCCCATAACTCATCATACCGCCCCGTACCTCATCGTACTGCACCGTAACTCATCGTACTCCCATATAACTCATCGTACCGCTGCGTAACTCATCGTACCGCCCTGTAACTCATCGTAATACCCTGTAACTCATCGAAATGCTGCGTAACTCATCGTACTGCAGTGTAACTCATCAAACCGCCCCGTAATTCATCGTACTGCCGTGTAATCCATCGTACTGCCCCGTAACTCATCGTACATCCCTGTAACTCTTCGTACTGCCGCGTAACTCATCTTACTGCCGCGTAACTCATCGTACTGCCCTGTAACTCATCGTAATGCCGTGTAACTCAACGTACTGCACTGCAACTCATCGTACTGCCGCGTAACTCATCATACTGCCCTGTAACTCATCGTAATGCCGTGTAACTCAACGTACTGCCCTGTAACTCTTCGTACTGCACTGCAACTCATCGTACTTCTCCGTAACTCATCGTACTACCCCGTAACTCATTGTACTTCCCTGTACATCATCGTACTGCCGCGTAACTCATCGTACCGCCCAGTAACTCATCGTAATACCCCGTAACTCATCCTACTGCCCCGTAACTCATAGTACTGCGCCATAACTCATCGTACCGCCGTGTAACCCATTGTACTGCCCCATAACTCATCGTACTGCCCCTTAACTCCTCGTACTGCCGTGTAACTCATCGTACTGCTCCCTAACTCATCAAACTGCCCCGTAACTCATCGTACTGCGCCATAACTCATCAAACTGCCCCGTAACTCATCGTACTGCCACATAACTGATCGTACTGCCCCATAACTCATCTTACTGCCGCGTAACTCATCGTACTGCCCCGTAACTAATCGTACTACCCTATAACTCATCGTACTGCCCTGTAACTCATCGTACTGGCCCGTAACTCATCGTACTGCCACATAACTCATCGTACTGCCCCATAACTCATCGTACTGCACGGTAACTCATTGTACTGCCGTGTAACTCATCGTACTGCACGGTAACTCATCGTACTGCCCTGTAACTCATCGTCCTGCTCGGTAACTCATCGTACTGCCCTTTACATCATCGTACTGCCGTGTAACTCATCGTACTGCACGGTAACTCATCGTACTGCCCTGTAACTCATCGTACTGCACGGTAACTCATCGTACTGCCCTTTACATCATCGTACTGCCGTGTAACTCATCGTACTGCACGGTAACTCATCGTACTGCCCTTTACATCATCGTACTGCCGTGTAACTCATCGTACTGCCCCGTTACTCAGCATACTGCCGTGTAACTCATCGTACAGCCCTGTAACTCATCATACTGCCCTGTAACTCATCGTGCTGCCATGAAGCTCATCGTAGTGCACCGTTACTGATAATACTGCCGCTTAACTCATTGTACTGCCCTGTAACTCTTCGTACTGCCCCGTAACTCATCGTACTGCCCCATAACTCATCATACTGCCCGGTACCTCATCGTACTGCACCGTAACTCATCGTACTGCCCTGTAACTCATCGTACTGCCCTGTAATTCATCGTACTACCCTGTAACTCTTTGTACTGCACTGCAACTCATCGTACTGCCCTGTAACTCATCGTGCTGCCCCGTAACTCATCGTACTGCCCCATAACTCATCGTTCTGCGCCATAACTCGTACTGCCGTGTAACTCATCGTACTGCATGGTAACTCATCGTACTGCCCTGTACATCATCGTACTGCCGCGTAACTCATCGTACCGCCCAGTAACTCATCGTAATACCCCGTAACTCATCCTACTGCCCCGTAACTCATAGCACTGCCCCGTAACTCATCGTACTGCGCCATAACTCATCATACCGCCGTTTAACCCATCGTACTGCCCCATAACTCATCGTACAGCCCCTTAACTCCTCGTACTGCCCCGTAACTCATCGTACTGCCCCCTAACTAAACAAACTGCCCCGTAACTCATCGTACTGCCGCATAACTCATCGTACTGCACCATAACTCATCTTACTGCTGCGTAACTCATCGTACTGCCCCATAACTAATCGCACTGCCCTGTAACTCATCGTACTGCCCTGTAACTCATCGTACTGCACTGCAACTCATTGTACTGCCCCGTAACTGATCGTACTGCCCCGTAACTCATCGTACTGCCCCATAACTCATCGTACTGCGCCATAACTCATCGTACTGCCGTGTGACTCATCGTACTGCACAGTAACTCATCGTACTGCCGCATAACTCATCGTACTGCCCCCTAACTCATCAAACTGCCCCGTAACTCATCGTACTGCCCCGTTACACAAATACCGCCGTGTAACTCATCGTACTGCCCCGTAACTCATCGTACTGCCATGAAATTCATCGTACTGCCCCATTACTGATCATATTGCCGCTTAACTGATCGTGCTGCCCAGTAACTCTTCGTACTGCCCCGTAGCTCATCGTACTGCCCCATAACTCATCGTACTGCCCCGTAACTCATCGTACTGCACCGTAACTCATCACACTGTGCCGTAACTCATCGTACTGCCCCGTAACTCATCGTACTCCCATATAACTCATCGTACTGCTGCGTAACTCATCGTACCGCTCTGTAACTCATCGTAATACCCGTAAATCATCCGACTGCTCCGTAACTCATAGTACTGCCCCATAACTCATCGTACTGCGCCATAACTCATCGTACTGCCGTGTAACTCATCGTACTGCATGGTAACTCATCGTACTGCCCTGTAATTCATCGTAATGACCTGTAACTCATCGTACTGCCCTGTAACTCATCGTACTGCACTGCAACTCATCATACTGCCCCGTAACTGATCATACTGCCCCGTAACTCATCGTACTGCCCCATAACTCATCGTACTGAGCCATAACTCATCGTACTGTCGTGTAACTCATCGTACTGCACGGTAACTCATCGTACTGCCCTGTACATCATCGTACTGCCGTGTAACTCATCGTACTGCCCCGTTACACAAATACCGCCGTGTAACTCATCGTACTGCCCCGTAACTCATCGTACTGCCATGAAATTCATCGTACTGCCCCGTTACTGATCATATTGCCGCTTAACTCATCGTACTGCCCCCTAACTCTTCGTACTGCCCGTAGCTCATCGTATTGCCCCATAACTCATCGTACTGCCCCGTAACTCATCGTACTGCCCCGTAACTCATCGTACTCCCATATAACTCATCGTACTGCTGCGTAACACATCGTACCGCTCTGTAACTCATCGTAATACCCCGTAACTCATCCTACTGCCCCGTAACTCATAGTACTGCCCCATAACTCATCGTACTGCGCCATAACTCATCGTACTGCCGTGTAACTCATCGTACTGCCCTGTAATTCATCGTAATGACCTGTAACTCATCGTACTGCCCTGTAACTCATCGTACTGCACTGCAACTCATCATACTGCCCCGTAACTGATCATACTGCCCCGTAACTCATCGTACTGCCCCATAACTCATCGTACTGAGCCATAACTCATCGTACTGTCGTGTAACTCATCGTACTGCACGGTAACTCATCGTACTGCCCTGTACATCATCGTACTGCCGTGTAACTCATCGTACTGCCCCGTTACACAAATACCGCCGTGTAACTCATCGTACTGCCCCGTAACTCATCGTACTGCCATGAAATTCATCGTACTGCCCCGTTACTGATCATATTGCCGCTTAACTCATCGTACTGCCCCCTAACGCTTCGTACTGCCCGTAGCTCATCGTATTGCCCCATAACTCATCGTACTGCCCCGTAACTCATCGTACTGCCCCGTAACTCATCGTACTACCATATAACTCATCGTACTGCTGCGTAACACATCGTACCGCTCTGTAACTCATCGTAATACCCCGTAACTCATCCTACTGCCCCGTAACTCATAGTACTGCCCCATAACTCATCGTACTGCGCCATAACTCATCGTACTGCCGTGTAACTCACCGTACTGCACGGTAACTCATCGTACTGCCCTGTAACTCATCGTACTGCACTGCAACTCATCGTACTGCCCCCTAACTCATCAAACTGCCCCGTAATTCATCGTACTGCCACATAACTCATCGTACTGCCCCATAACTCATCGTACTGCCCTGTAACTCATCGTAATGCCGTGTAACTCATCGTACTGCCCTGTAACTCATCATACTGCACTGCAGCTCATCGTACTGCCCCGTAACTCATCGTACTGCCACATAACTCATCGTACTGCCCCATAACGCATCGTACTGCACCATAACTCATCGTACTGCCGTGTAACTCATCGTACTGCATGGTAACTCATCGTACTGCCCTGTACATCATCGTACTGCCGTGTAACTCATCGTACTGCCCCGTTACTCAGCATACTGCCGTGTAACTCATCGTACAGCCCCGTTACTCAACATACTGCCGTGTAACTCATCGTACAGCCCCGTAACTCATCGTACTGCCGCGTAACTCATCATACTGCAGTTTAACTGATCAAACCGCCCCGTAATTCATCGTACTGCCGTGTAACTCATCGTACTGCCCCGTAACTCATCGTACTTCCCTGTAACTCTTCGGACTGCCGCATAACTCAGCGTATTGCCCTGTAAATCATCATACAGCCCTGTAACTCATCGTACTGCCGTGTAACTCATCGTACTGCCCCGTAAGGCATCATACTGCCCCGTAACTAAACGTACTGCTGTGTAACTCATCGTACTCCCCCCTAACTCATCGTACTGCCCCGTAACTCATCGTACTGCCACATAACTCATCGTACTGCCCCATAACTCATCTTACTGCCGCGTAACTCATCGTACTGCCCCGTAACTCATCGTACTGCCCTGTAACTCATCGTAATGCCCTGTAACTCATCATACTGCCCTGTAACTCATCGTACTGCACTGCAACTCATCGATCTGCCCCGTAACTCATCGTACTGCCCCGTAACTCATCGTACTGCCCCGTAACTCATCGTACTGCCCCGTAACTCATCGTACTGTGCCATAACTCATCGTACTGTCGTGTAACTCATCGTACTGCACGGTAACTCATCGTACTGCCCTGTACATCATCGTACTGCCATGTAACTCATCGTACTGCCCCGTTACTCAAATACCGCCGTGTAACTCATCGTACTGCCCCGTAACTCATCGTTCTGCCATGAAACTCATCGTACTGCCCCGTTACTGATCATATTGCCGCTTAACTCATCGTACTGCCCCGTAACTCTTCGTACTGCCCCGTAACTCATCGTACTGCCCCATAACTCATCGTACTGCCCCATAACTCATCGTACTGCACCGTAACTCATCATACTGTGCCGTAACTCATCGTACTGCCCCGTAACTAAACGTACTGCTGTGTAACTCATCGTACTCCCCCCTAACTCATCGTACTGCCCCGTAACTCATCGTACTGCCACATAACTCATCGTACTGCCCCATAACTCATCTTACTGCCGCGTAACTCATCGTACTGCCCCGTAACTCATCGTACTGCCCTGTAACTCATCGTAATGCCCTGTAACTCATCATACTGCCCTGTAACTCATCGTACTGCACTGCAACTCATCGTACTGCCCCGTAACTCATCGTACTGCCCCGTAACTCATCGTACTGCCCCGTAACTCATCGTACTACCCCGTAACTCATCGTACTGCGCCATAACTCATCGTACTGTCGTGTAACTCATTGTACTGCACGGTAACTCATCGTACTGCCCTGTACATCATCGTACTGCCATGTAACTCATCGTACTGCCCCGTTACTCAAATACCGCCGTGTAACTCATCATACTGCCCCGTAACTCATCGTTCTGCCATGAAACTCATCGTACTGCCCCGTTACTGATCATATTGCCGCTTAACTCATCGTACTGCCCCGTAACTCTTCGTACTACCCCGTAACTCATCGTACTGCCCCATAACTCATCGTACTGCCCCATAACTCATCGTACTGCACCGTAACTCATCATACTGTGCCGTAACTCATCGTACTGCCCCGTAACTCATCGTACTCCCATATAACTCATCGTACCGCTGCATAACTCATCGTACCGCCCTGTACCTCATCGTAATACCCCGTAAATCATCCGACTGCTCCGTAACTCATCGTACTGCCCCATAACTCATCGTACTGCGCCATAACTCATCGTACTGCCGTGTAACTCATCGTACTGCACGGTAACTCATCGTACTGCCCCGTAATTCATCGTACTGCCGTGTAACTCATCGTACTGCCCCGTAACTCATCGTACTTCCCTGTAACTCTTCGGACTGCCGCATAACTCAGCGTATTGCCCTGTAAATCATCATACAGCCCTGTAACTCATCGTACTGCCGTGTAACTCATCGTACAGCCCCGTAACTCATCATACTGCCCTGTAACTCATCGTACTGCCATGAAGCTCATCGTAGTGCACCGTTACTGATCATACTGCCGCTTAACTCATTCTACTGCCCTGTAACTCTTCGTACTGCCCCGTAACTCATCGTACTGCCCCATAACTCATCATACTGCCCCGTACCTCATCGTACTGCACCGTAACTCATCGTACTCCCATATAACTCATCGTACCGCTGCGTAACTCATCGTACTGCCCTGTAACTTATCGTAATACCCTGTAACTCATCGTAATGCCGCATAACTCATCGTACTGCAGTGTAACTCGTCAAACCGCCCCGTAATTCATCGTACTGCCATGTAACTCATCGTACTGCCCCGTAACTCATCGTACATCCATGTAACTCTTCGGACTGCCGCGTAACTCAGCGTACTGCCCCATAACTCATCTTACTGCCGCGTAACTCATCGTACTGCCCTGTAACTCATCGTAATGCCGTGTAACTCAACGTACTGCCCTGTAACTCTTCTTACTGCACTGCAACTCATCGTACTGCCCCGTAACTCATCGTACTGCCCCGTAACTCATCGTACTGCCCCGTAACTCATCGTAATGCCCCGTAACTCATCGTACTGCCCCATAACTCATCGTTCTGCGCCATAACTCGTACTGCCTTGTAATTCATCATACTGCCCTGTACATCATCGTACTGCCGCGCAACTCATCGTACTGCCCCGTAACTCAACGTACTACCCTGTAACTCTTCGTACTGCCCCGTAACTCATCGTACTGCCCCATAACTCATCATACCGCCCCGTACCTCATCGTACTGCACCGTAACTCATCGTACTCCCATATAACTCATCGTACCGCTGCGTAACTCATCGTACCGCCCTGTAACTCATCGTAATACCCTGTAACTCATCGAAATGCTGCGTAACTCATCGTACTGCAGTGTAACTCATCAAACCGCCCCGTAATTCATCGTACTGCCGTGTAATCCATCGTACTGCCCCGTAACTCATCGTACATCCCTGTAATTCTTCGTACTGCCGCGTAACTCATCTTACTGCCGCGTAACTCATCGTACTGCCCTGTAACTCATCGTAATGCCGTGTAACTCAACGTACTGCACTGCAACTCATCGTACTGCCGCGTAATTCATCGTACTGCCCTGTAACTCATCGTAATGCCGTGTAACTCAACGTACTGCCCTGTAACTCTTCGTACTGCACTGCAACTCATCGTACTTCCCCGTAACTCATCGTACTGCCCCGTAACTCATCGTACTTCCCTGTACATCATCGTACTGCCGCGTAACTCATCGTACCGCCCAGTAACTCATCGTAATACCCCGTAACTCATCCTACTGCCCCGTAACTCATAGTACTGCGCCATAACTCATCGTACCGCCGTGTAACCCATTGTACTGCCCCATAACTCATCGTACTGCCCCTTAACTCCTCGTACTGCCGTGTAACTCATCGTACTGCTCCCTAACTCATCAAACTGCCCCGTAACTCATCGTACTGCGCCATAACTCATCAAACTGCCCCGTAACTCATCGTACTGCCACATCACTGATCGTACTGCCCCATAACTCATCTTACTGCCGCGTAACTCATCGTACTGCCCCGTAACTAATCGTACTACCCTATAACTCATCATACTGCCCCGTAACTCATCGTACTGCCACATAACTCATCGTACTGCCCCATAACTCATCGTACTGCACGGTAACTCATTGTACTGCCGTGTAACTCATCGTACTGCACGGTAACTCATCGTACTGCCCTGTAACTCATCGTACTGCTCGGTAACTCATCGTACTGCCCTTTACATCATCGTACTGCCGTGTAACTCATCGTACTGCACGGTAACTCATCGTACTGCCCTGTAACTCATCGTACTGCACGGTAACTCATCGTACTGCCCTTTACATCATCGTACTGCCGTGTAACTCATCGTACTGCACGGTAACTCATCGTACTGCCCTTTACATCATCGTACTGCCGTGTAACTCATCGTACTGCCCCGTTACTCAGCATACTGCCGTGTAACTCATCGTACAGCCCTGTAACTCATCATACTGCCCTGTAACTCATCGTGCTGCCATGAAGCTCATCGTAGTGCACCGTTACTGATAATACTGCCGCTTAACTCATTGTACTGCCCTGTAACTCTTCGTACTGCCCCGTAACTCATCGTACTGCCCCATAACTCATCATACTGCCCGGTACCTCATCGTACTGCACCGTAACTCATCGTACTGCCCTGTAACTCATCGTACTGCCCTGTAATTCATCGTACTACCCTGTAACTCTTCGTACTGCACTGCACCTCATCGTACTGCCCTGTAACTCATCGTGCTGCCCCGTAACTCATCGTACTGCCCCATAACTCATCGTTCTGCGCCATAACTCGTACTGCCTTGTAACTCATCGTACTGCACGGTAACTCATCGTACTGCCCTGTACATCATCGTACTGCCGCGTAACTCATCGTACCGCCCAGTAACTCATCGTAATACCCCGTAACTCATCCTACTGCCCCGTAACTCATAGCACTGCCCCATAACTCATCGTACTGCGCCATAACTCATCATACCGCCGTGTAACCCATCATACTGCCCCATAACTCATCGTACTGCCCCGTAGCTCATCGTACTCCCATATAACTCATCGTACCGCTGCGTAACTCATCGTACCGCCCTGTAACTCATCATAATACCCGTAAATCATCCGACTGCTCCGTAACTCATAGTACTGCCCCATAACTCATCGTACTGCGCCATAACTCATCGTACTGCCGTGTAACTCATCGTACTGCACCGTAACTCATCGTACTGCCCTGTAATTCATCGCAATGACCTGTAACTCATCGTACTGCCCTGTAACTCATCGTACTGCACTGCAACTCATCATACTGCCCCGTAACTGATCGTACTGCCCCGTAACTCATCGTACTGCCCCATAACTCATCGTACTGAGCCATAACTCATCGTACTGTCGTGTAACTCATCGTACTGCACGGTAACTCATCGTACTGCCCTGTACATCATCGTACTGCCGTGTAACTCATCGTACTGCCCCGTTACACAAATACCGCCGTGTAACTCATCGTACTGCCCCGTAACTCATCGTACTGCCATGAAATTCATCGTACTGCCCCGTTACTGATCATATTGCCGCTTAACTCATCGTACTGCCCCGTAACTCTTCGTACTGCCCCGTAGCTCATCGTATTGCCCCATAACTCATCGTACTGCCCCGTAACTCATCGTACTGCCCCGTAACTCATCGTACTCCCATATAACTCATCGTACTGCTGCGTAACACATCGTACCGCTCTGTAACTCATCGCAATACCCCGTAACTCATCCTACTGCCCCGTAACTCATAGTACTGCCCCATAACTCATCGTACTGCGCCATAACTCATCGTACTGCCGTGTAACTCACCGTACTGCACGGTAACTCATCGTACTGCCCTGTAACTCATCGTACTGCACTGCAACACATCGTACTGCCCCCTAACTAAACAAACTGCCCCGTAACTCATCGTACTGCCGCATAACTCATCGCACTGCCCCATAACTCATCTTACTGCTGCGTAACTCATCGTACTGCCCCATAACTAATCGCACTGCCCTGTAACTCATCGTACTGCCCTGTAACTCATCGTAATGCACTGCAACTCATTGTACTGCCCCGTAACTGATCGTACTGCCCCGTAACTCATCGTACTGCCCCATAACTCATCGTACTGCGCCATAACTCATCGTACTGCCGTGTAACTCATCGTACTGCACAGTAACTCATCGTACTGCCCTGTACATCATCGTACTGCCGTGTAACTCATCGTACTGCCCCGTTACACAAATACCGCCGTGTAACTCATCGTACTGCCCCGTAACTCATCGTACTGCCATGAAATTCATCGTACTGCCCCATTACTGATCATATTGCCGCTTAACTGATCGTAATGCCCAGTAACTCTTCGTACTGCCCCGTAGCTCATCGTACTGCCCCATAACTCATCGTACTGCCCCGTAACTCATCGTACTGCACCGTAACTCATCACACTGTGCCGTAACTCATCGTACTGCCCCGTAACTCATCGTACTCCCATATAACTCATCGTACTGCTGCGTAACTCATCGTACCGCTCTGTAACTCATCGTAATACCCCGTAACTCATCCTACTGCCCCGTAACTCATAGTACTGCCCCATAACTCATCGTACTGCGCCATAACTCATCGTACTGCCGTGTAACTCATCGTACTGCACGGTAACTCATCGTACTGCCCTGTAACTCATCGTACTGCACTGCAACTCATCGTACTGCCCCCTAACTCATCTAACTGCCCCGTAATTCATCGTACTGCCACATAACTCATCGTACTGCCCCATAACTCATCGTACTGCCCTGTAGCTCATCGTAATGCCGTGTAACTCATCGTACTGCCCTGCAACTCATCATACTGCACTGCAACTCATCGTACTGCTCCGTAACTCATCGTACTGCCACATAACTCATCGTACTGCCCCATAACGCATCGTACTGCACCATAACTCATCGTACTGCCGTGTAACTCATCGTACTGCATGGTAACTCATCGTACTGCCCTGTACATCATCGTACAGCCGTGTAACTCATCGTACTGCCCCGTTACTCAACATACTGCCGTGTAACTCATCGTACAGCCCCGTTACTCAACATACTGCCGTGTAACTCATCGTACAGCCCCGTAACTCATCGTACTGCCGCGTAACTCATCATACTGCAGTGTAACTCATCAAACCGCCCCGTAATTCATCGTACTGCCGTGTAACTCATCGTACTGCCCCGTAACTCATCGTACTTCCCTGTAACTCTTCGGACGGCCGCATAACTCAGCGTATTGCCCTGTAAATCATCATACAGCCCTGTAACTCATCGTAATGCCGTGTAACTCATCGTACTGCCCCGTAAGGCATCGTACTGCCCCGTAACTAAACGTACTGCTGTGTAACTCATCGTACTCCCCCTTAACTCATCGTACTGCCCCGTAACTCATCGTACTGCCACATAACCCATCGTACTGCCCCGTAACTCATCGTACTGCCCTGTAACTCATCGTAATGCCCTGTAACTCATCGTACTGCCCTGTAACTCATCGTACTGCACTGCAACTGATCGTACTGCCCCGTAACTCATCGTACTGCCCCGTAACTCATCGTACTGCCCCGTAACTCATCGTACTGCCCCGTAACTCATCATACTGCGCCATAACTCATCGTACTGTCGTGTAACTCATCGTACTGCACGGTAACTCATCGTACTGCCCCGTAGCTCATCGTACTCCCATATAACTCATCGTACCGCTGCGTAACTCATCGTACCGCCCTGTAACTCATCGTAATACCCGTAAATCATCCGACTGCTCCGTAACTCATAGTACTGCCCCATAACTCATCATACTGCGCCATAACTCATCGTACTGTCGTGTAACTCATCGTACTGCACGGTAACTCATCGTACTGCCCCGTAGCTCATCGTACTCCCATATAACTCATCGTACCGCTGCGTAACTCATCGTACCGCCCTGTAACTCATCATAATACCCGTAAATCATCCGACTGCCCCGTAACTCATAGTACTGCCCCATAACTCATCGTACTGCGCCATAACTCATCGTACTGCCGTGTAACTCACCGTACTGCACGGTAACTCATCGTACTGCCCTGTAACTCATCGTACTGCACTGCAACACATCGTACTGCCCCCTAACTAAACAAACTGCCCCGTAACTCATCGTACTGCCGCATAACTCATCGCACTGCCCCATAACTCATCTTACTGCTGCGTAACTCATCGTACTGCCCCATAACTAATCGCACTGCCCTGTAACTCATCGTACTGCCCTGTAACTCATCGTAATGCACTGCAACTCATTGTACTGCCCCGTAACTGATCGTACTGCCCCGTAACTCATCGTACTGCCCCATAACTCATCGTACTGCGCCATAACTCATCGTACTGCCGTGTAACTCATCGTACTGCACAGTAACTCATCGTACTGCCCTGTACATCATCGTACTGCCGTGTAACTCATCGTACTGCCCCGTTACACAAATACCGCCGTGTAACTCATCGTACTGCCCCGTAACTCATCGTACTGCCATGAAATTCATCGTACTGCCCCATTACTGATCATATTGCCGCTTAACTGATCGTAATGCCCAGTAACTCTTCGTACTGCCCCGTAGCTCATCGTACTGCCCCATAACTCATCGTACTGCCCCGTAACTCATCGTACTGCACCGTAACTCATCACACTGTGCCGTAACTCATCGTACTGCCCCGTAACTCATCGTACTCCCATATAACTCATCGTACTGCTGCGTAACTCATCGTACCGCTCTGTAACTCATCGTAATACCCCGTAACTCATCCTACTGCCCCGTAACTCATAGTACTGCCCCATAACTCATCGTACTGCGCCATAACTCATCGTACTGCCGTGTAACTCATCGTACTGCACGGTAACTCATCGTACTGCCCTGTAACTCATCGTACTGCACTGCAACTCATCGTACTGCCCCCTAACTCATCTAACTGCCCCGTAATTCATCGTACTGCCACATAACTCATCGTACTGCCCCATAACTCATCGTACTGCCCTGTAGCTCATCGTAATGCCGTGTAACTCATCGTACTGCCCTGCAACTCATCATACTGCACTGCAACTCATCGTACTGCTCCGTAACTCATCGTACTGCCACATAACTCATCGTACTGCCCCATAACGCATCGTACTGCACCATAACTCATCGTACTGCCGTGTAACTCATCGTACTGCATGGTAACTCATCGTACTGCCCTGTACATCATCGTACAGCCGTGTAACTCATCGTACTGCCCCGTTACTCAACATACTGCCGTGTAACTCATCGTACAGCCCCGTTACTCAACATACTGCCGTGTAACTCATCGTACAGCCCCGTAACTCATCGTACTGCCGCGTAACTCATCATACTGCAGTGTAACTCATCAAACCGCCCCGTAATTCATCGTACTGCCGTGTAACTCATCGTACTGCCCCGTAACTCATCGTACTTCCCTGTAACTCTTCGGACGGCCGCATAACTCAGCGTATTGCCCTGTAAATCATCATACAGCCCTGTAACTCATCGTAATGCCGTGTAACTCATCGTACTGCCCCGTAAGGCATCGTACTGCCCCGTAACTAAACGTACTGCTGTGTAACTCATCGTACTCCCCCTTAACTCATCGTACTGCCCCGTAACTCATCGTACTGCCACATAACCCATCGTACTGCCCCGTAACTCATCGTACTGCCCTGTAACTCATCGTAATGCCCTGTAACTCATCGTACTGCCCTGTAACTCATCGTACTGCACTGCAACTGATCGTACTGCCCCGTAACTCATCGTACTGCCCCGTAACTCATCGTACTGCCCCGTAACTCATCGTACTGCCCCGTAACTCATCATACTGCGCCATAACTCATCGTACTGTCGTGTAACTCATCGTACTGCACGGTAACTCATCGTACTGCCCCGTAGCTCATCGTACTCCCATATAACTCATCGTACCGCTGCGTAACTCATCGTACCGCCCTGTAACTCATCGTAATACCCGTAAATCATCCGACTGCTCCGTAACTCATAGTACTGCCCCATAACTCATCATACTGCGCCATAACTCATCGTACTGTCGTGTAACTCATCGTACTGCACGGTAACTCATCGTACTGCCCCGTAGCTCATCGTACTCCCATATAACTCATCGTACCGCTGCGTAACTCATCGTACCGCCCTGTAACTCATCATAATACCCGTAAATCATCCGACTGCTCCGTAACTCATAGTACTGCCCCATAACTCATCGTACTGCGCCATAACTCATCGTACTGCCGTGTAACTCATCGTACTGCACCGTAACTCATCGTACTGCCCTGTAATTCATCGTAATGACCTGTAACTCATCGTACTGCCCTGTAACTCATCGTACTGCACTGCAACTCATCATACTGCCCCGTAACTGATCGTACTGCCCCGTAACTCATCGTACTGCCCCATAACTCATCGTACTGAGCCATAACTCATCGTACTGTCGTGTAACTCATCGTACTGCACGGTAACTCATCGTACTGCCCTGTACATCATCGTACTGCCGTGTAACTCATCGTACTGCCCCGTTACACAAATACCGCCGTGTAACTCATCGTACTGCCCCGTAACTCATCGTACTGCCATGAAATTCATCGTACTGCCCCGTTACTGATCATATTGCCGCTTAACTCATCGTACTGCCCCGTAACACTTCGTACTGCCCCGTAGCTCATCGTATTGCCCCATAACTCATCGTACTGCCCCGTAACTCATCGTACTGCCCCGTAACTCATCGTACTCCCATATAACTCATCGTACTGCTGCGTAACACATCGTACCGCTCTGTAACTCATCGCAATACCCCGTAACTCATCCTACTGCCCCGTAACTCATAGTACTGCCCCATAACTCATCGTACTGCGCCATAACTCATCGTACTGCCGTGTAACTCACCGTACTGCACGGTAACTCATCGTACTGCCCTGTAACTCATCGTACTGCACTGCAACACATCGTACTGCCCCCTAACTCATCAAACTGCCCCGTAATTCATCGTACTGCCACATAACTCATCGTACTGCCCCATAACTCATCGTACTGCCCTGTAACTCATCGTAATGCCGTGTAACTCATCGTACTGCCCTGTAACTCATCATACTGCACTGCAGCTCATCGTACTGCCCCGTAACTCATCGTACTGCCACATAACTCATCGTACTGCCCCATAACGCATCGTACTGCACCATAACTCATCGTACTGCCGTGTAACTCATCGTACTGCATGGTAACTCATCGTACTGCCCTGTACATCATCGTACTGCCGTGTAACTCATCGTACTGCCCCGTTACTCAGCATACTGCCGTGTAACTCATCGTACAGCCCCGTTACTCAACATACTGCCGTGTAACTCATCGTACAGCCCCGTAACTCATCGTACTGCCGCGTAACTCATCATACTGCAGTTTAACTGATCAAACCGCCCCGTAATTCATCGTACTGCCGTGTAACTCATCGTACTGCCCCGTAACTCATCGTACTTCCCTGTAACTCTTCGGACTGCCGCATAACTCAGCGTATTGCCCTGTAAATCATCATACAGCCCTGTAACTCATCGTACTGCCGTGTAACTCATCGTACTGCCCCGTAAGGCATCATACTGCCCCGTAACTAAACGTACTGCTGTGTAACTCATCGTACTCCCCCCTAACTCATCGTACTGCCCCGTAACTCATCGTACTGCCACATAACTCATCGTACTGCCCCATAACTCATCTTACTGCCGCGTAACTCATCGTACTGCCCCGTAACTCATCGTACTGCCCTGTAACTCATCGTAATGCCCTGTAACTCATCATACTGCCCTGTAACTCATCGTACTGCACTGCAACTCATCGTACTGCCCCGTAACTCATCGTACTGCCCCGTAACTCATCGTACTGCCCCGTAACTCATCGTACTGCCCCGTAACTCATCGTACTGCGCCATAACTCATCGTACTGTCGTGTAACTCATCGTACTGCACGGTAACTCATCGTACTGCCCTGTACATCATCGTACTGCCATGTAACTCATCGTACTGCCCCGTTACTCAAATACCGCCGCTAAACTCATCGTACTGCCCCGTAACTCTTCGTACTGCCCCGTAACTCATCGTACTGCCCCATAAATCATCGTACTGCCCCCTAACTCATCTAACTGCCCCGTAATTCATCGTACTGCCACATAACTCATCGTACTGCCCCATAACTCATCGTACTGCCCTGTAGCTCATCGTAATGCCGTGTAACTCATCGTACTGCCCTGCAACTCATCATACTGCACTGCAACTCATCGTAATGCTCCGTAACTCATCGTACTGCCACATAACTCATCGTACTGCCCCATAACGCATCGTACTGCACCATAACTCATCGTACTGCCGTGTAACTCATCGTACTGCATGGTAACTCATCGTACTGCCCTGTACATCATCGTACAGCCGTGTAACTCATCGTACTGCCCCGTTACTCAACATACTGCCGTGTAACTCATCGTACAGCCCCGTTACTCAACATACTGCCGTGTAACTCATCGTACAGCCCCGTAACTCATCGTACTGCCGCGTAACTCATCATACTGCAGTGTAACTCATCAAACCGCCCCGTAATTCATCGTACTGCCGTGTAACTCATCGTACTGCCCCGTAACTCATCGTACTACCCTGTAACTCTTCGGACTGCCGCATAACTCAGCGTATTGCCCTGTAAATCATCATACAGCCCTGTAACTCATCGTAATGCCGTGTAACTCATCGTACTGCCCCGTAAGGCATCGTACTGCCCCGTAACTAAACGTACTGCTGTGTAACTCATCGTACACCCCCTTAACTCATCGTACTGCCCCGTAACTCATCGTAATGCCACATAACCCATCGTACTGCCCCGTAACTCATCGTACTGCCCTGTAACTCATCGTAATGCCCTGTAACTCATCGTACTGCCCTGTAACTCATCGTACTGCACTGCAACTGATCGTACTGCCCCGTAACTCATCGTACTGCCCCGTAACTCATCGTACTGCCCCGTAACTCATCGCACTGCCCCGTAACTCATCATACTGCGCCATAACTCATCGTACTGTCGTGTAACTCATCGTACTGCACGGTAACTCATCGTACTGCCCCGTAGCTCATCGTACTCCCATATAACTCATCGTACCGCTGCGTAACTCATCGTACCGCCCTGTAACTCATCGTAATACCCGTAAATCATCCGACTGCTCCGTAACTCATAGTACTGCCCCATAACTCATCATACTGCGCCATAACTCATCGTACTGTCGTGTAACTCATCGTACTGCACGGTAACTCATCGTACTGCCCCGTAGCTCATCGTACTCCCATATAACTCATCGTACCGCTGCGTAACTCATCGTACCGCCCTGTAACTCATCATAATACCCGTAAATCATCCGACTGCTCCGTAACTCATAGTACTGCCCCATAACTCATCGTACTGCACCATAACTCATCGTACTGCCGTGTAACTCATCGTACTGCACGGTAACTCATCGTACTGCCCTGTAATTCATCGTAATGACCTGTAACTCATCGTACTGCCCTGTAACTCATCGTACTGCACTGCAACTCATCATACTGCCCCGTAACTGATCGTACTGCCCCGTAACTCATCGTACTGCCCCATAACTCATCGTACTGAGCCATAACTCATCGTACTGTCGTGTAACTCATCGTACTGCACGGTAACTCATCGTACTGCCCTGTACATCATCGTACTGCCGTGTAACTCATCGTACTGCCCCGTTACACAAATACCGCCGTGTAACTCATCGTACTGCCCCGTAACTCATCGTACTGCCATGAAATTCATCGTACTGCCCCGTTACTGATCATATTGCCGCTTAACTCATCGTACTGCCCCGTAACACTTCGTACTGCCCCGTAGCTCATCGTATTGCCCCATAACTCATCGTACTGCCCCGTAACTCATCGTACTGCCCCGTAACTCATCGTACTCCCATATAACTCATCGTACTGCTGCGTAACACATCGTACCGCTCTGTAACTCATCGCAATACCCCGTAACTCATCCTACTGCCCCGTAACTCATAGTACTGCCCCATAACTCATCGTACTGCGCCATAACTCATCGTACTGCCGTGTAACTCACCGTACTGCACGGTAACTCATCGTACTGCCCTGTAACTCATCGTACTGCACTGCAACACATCGTACTGCCCCCTAACTCATCAAACTGCCCCGTAATTCATCGTACTGCCACATAACTCATCGTACTGCCCCATAACTCATCGTACTGCCCTGTAACTCATCGTAATGCCGTGTAACTCATCGTACTGCCCTGTAACTCATCATACTGCACTGCAGCTCATCGTACTGCCCCGTAACTCATCGTACTGCCACATAACTCATCGTACTGCCCCATAACGCATCGTACTGCACCATAACTCATCGTACTGCCGTGTAACTCATCGTACTGCATGGTAACTCATCGTACTGCCCTGTACATCATCGTACTGCCGTGTAACTCATCGTACTGCCCCGTTACTCAGCATACTGCCGTGTAACTCATCGTACAGCCCCGTTACTCAACATACTGCCGTGTAACTCATCGTACAGCCCCGTAACTCATCGTACTGCCGCGTAACTCATCATACTGCAGTTTAACTGATCAAACCGCCCCGTAATTCATCGTACTGCCGTGTAACTCATCGTACTGCCCCGTAACTCATCGTACTTCCCTGTAACTCTTCGGACTGCCGTATAACTCAGCGTATTGCCCTGTAAATCATCATACAGCCCTGTAACTCATCGTACTGCCGTGTAACTCATCGTACTGCCCCGTAAGGCATCATACTGCCCCGTAACTAAACGTACTGCTGTGTAACTCATCGTACTCCCCCCTAACTCATCGTACTGCCCCGTAACTCATCGTACTGCCACATAACTCATCGTACTGCCCCATAACTCATCTTACTGCCGCGTAACTCATCGTACTGCCCCGTAACTCATCGTACTGCCCTGTAACTCATCGTAATGCCCTGTAACTCATCATACTGCCCTGTAACTCATCGTACTGCACTGCAACTCATCGTACTGCCCCGTAACTCATCGTACTGTCCCGTAACTCATCGTACTGCCCCGTAACTCATCGTACTGCCCCGTAACTCATCGTACTGCGCCATAACTCATCGTACTGTCGTGTAACTCATCGTACTGCACGGTAACTCATCGTACTGCCCTGTACATCATCGTACTGCCATGTAACTCATCGTACTGCCCCGTTACTCAAATACCGCCGTGTAACTCATCGTACTGCCCCGTAACTCATCGTTCTGCCATGAGACTCATCGTACTGCCCCGTTACTGATCATATTGCCGCTTAACTCATCGTACTGCCCCGTAACTCTTCGTACTGCCCCGTAACTCATCGTACTGCCCCATAACTCATCGTACTGCCCCATAACTCATCGTACTGCACCGTAACTCATCATAATGTGCCGTAACTCATCGTACTGCCCCGTAACTCATCGTACTGCCACATAACTCATCGTACTGCGCCATAACTCATCGTACTGCCGTGTAACTCATCGTACTGCACGGTAACTCATCGTACCGCCCCGTAATTCATCGTACTGCCGTGTAACTCATCGTACAGCCCCGTAACTCATCGTACTTCCCTGTAACTCTTCGGACTGCCGCATAACTCAGCGTATTGCCCTGTAAATCATCATACAGCCCTGTAACTCATCGTACTGCCGTGTAACTCATCGTACTGCCCCGTAAGGCATCATACTGCCCCGTAACTAAATGTACTGCTGTGTAACTCATCGTACTCCCCCCTAACTCATCGTACTGCCCCGTAACTCATCGTACTGCCACATAACTCATCGTACTGCCCCATAACTCATCTTACTGCCGCGTAACTCATCGTACTGCCCCGTAACTCATCGTACTGCCCTGTAACTCATCGTAATGCCCTGTAACTCATCATACTGCCCTGTAACTCATCGTACTGCACTGCAACTCATCGTACTGCCCCGTAACTCATCGTACTGCCCCGTAACTCATCGTACTGCCCCATAACTCATCGTACTGCGCCATAACTCATCGTACTGTCGTGTAACTCATCGTACTGCACGGTAACTCATCGTACTGCCCTGTACATCATCGTACTGCCATGTAACTCATCGTACTGCCCCGTTACTCAAATACCGCCGTGTAACTCATCGTACTGCCCCGTAACTCATCGTTCTGCCATGAAACTCATCGTACTGCCCCGTTACTGATCATATTGCCGCTTAACTCATCGTACTGCCCCGTAACTCTTCGTACCGCCCCGTAACTCATCGTACTGCCCCATAACTCATCGTACTGCCCCATAACTCATCGTACTGCACCGTAACTCATCATACTGTGCCGGAACTCATTGTACTGCCCCGTAACTCATCGTACTCCCATATAACTCATCGTACCGCTGCATAACTCATCGTACCGCCCTGTACCTCATCGTAATACCCCGTAAATCATCCGACTGCTCCGTAACTCATCGTACTGCCCCATAACTCATCGTACTGCGCCATAACTCATCGTACTGCCGTGTAACTCATCGTACTGCACGGTAACTCATCGTACTGCCCTGTAATTCATCGTAATGCCGTGTAACTCATCGTACTGCCCCGTTACTCATCATACTGCCATATAACTCATCGTACTGCCCCGTTACTCATTGTACTGCCCCGTAACTCATCGTACTGCCCCATAACTCATCGTACTGCGCCATAACTCATCATACTGCCGCGAAACTCATCGTACTGCCCAGTAACTCATCGTACTGCCCCGTAACTCGTCGTACTGCCCCGTAACTCATCGTACCGCCCCATAACTCATCGTACTGCGCCATAACTCATCGTACTGCCGTGTAACTCATCGTACTGCACGGTAACTCATCGTACTGCCCTGTACATCATCGTACTGCTGTGTAACTCATTGTACTGCCCCGTTAATCAAATACCGCCGTGTAACTCATTGTACTGCCCCGTAACTCATCGTACTGCTCCGTTACTGATCATATTGCCGCTTAACTCTTCGTACTGCCCCGTAACTCTTCGTACTGCACCGTAACTCATCGTACTGCCCCATAACTCATCGTGCTGCCCCGTAACTCATCGTACTGCACCGTAACTCATCATACTGTGCCATAACTCATCGTACTGCCCCGTAACTCATCGTACTCCCATATAACTCATCGTACCGCTGCGTAACTCATCGTACCGCCCTGTAACTCATCGTAATACCCCGTAACTCATCCTACTGCCCCGTAACTCATAGTACTGCCCCATAACTCATCGTGCTGCGCCTTAACTCATCGTACTGCCGTGTAACTCATCGTACTGCACGGTAACTCATCGTACTGCCCTGTAAATCATCGTAATGCCATGTAACTCATCGTACTGCCCCGTTACTCATCATAATGCCATACAACTCATCGTACTGCCCCGTTACTCATTGTACTGCCCCGTAACTTACCGTACTGCCCCATAACTCATCGTACTGCGCCTTAACTCATCATACTGCCGCGAAACTCATCGTACTGCCCAGTAACTCATCGTACTGCCCCGTAACTCGTCGTACTGCCCCGTAACTCATCGTACTGCGCCATAACTCATCATACTGCCGTGTAACTCATCGTACTGCACGGTAACTCATCGTACTGCCCTGTACATCATCGTACTGCTGTGTAACTCATCGTACTGCCCCGTTAATCAAATACCGCCGTGTAACTCATTGTACTGCCCCGTAACTCATCGTACTGCTCCGTAACTCTTCGTACTGCACCGTAACTCATCGTACTGCCCCATAACTCATCGTGCTGCCCCGTAACTCATCGTACTGCACCGTAACTCATCATACTGTGCCGTAACTCATCGTGCTGCCCCGTAACTCATCGTACTCCCATATAACTCATCGTACCGCTGCGTAACTCATCGTACCGCCCTGTAACTCATCATAAAACCCCGTAACTCATCCTACTGCCCCGTAACTCATAGTACTGCCCCATAACTCATCGTGCTGCGCCTTAACTCATCGTACTGCCGTGTAACTCATCGTACTGCCCCGTTACTCAAATACCGCCGTGTAACTCATCGTACTGCCCCGTAACTCATCGTACTGCCCCGTTACTGATCATATTGCCGCTTAACTCATCGTACTGCCCCGTAACTGTTCGTACTGCCCCGTAACTCATCGTACTGCCCCATAACTCATCGTACTGCCCCGTAACTCATCCTACTGCCCCGTAACTCATAGTACTGCCCCATAACTCATCGTACTGCGCCATAACTCATCGTACTGCCGTGTAACTCATCGTACTGCACGGTAACTCATCGTACTGCCCTGTAAATCATCGTAATGCCGTGTAACTCATCGTACTGCCCCATTACTAATCATACTGCCATAAAACTCATCGTACTGCCCCGTAACTCATTGTACAGCCCCGTAACTCATCGTACTGCCCCATAACTCATCATACTGCGCCAGAACTCATCATACTGCGCTATAACTCATCGTGCTGCCGTGTAACTCATCATACTGCACCGTAACTCATCGTACTGCCCCGTAAATCATCATACTGCCGCGAAACTCATCGTACTGCCCAGTAACTCATCGTACTGCCCCGTAACTCGTCGTACTGCCCCATAACTCATCGTACTGCGCTATAACTCATCGTGCTGCCGTGTAACTCATCATACTGCACCGTAACTCATCGTACTGCCCCGTAAATCATCATACTGCCGTTTAACTCATCGTACTGCCCCGTTACTCATCATACTGCCGCGTAACTCATCGTAATGCCCCATAACTCTTCGTACTGCCCTGTAACTCATCGTTCTGCCCCATAACTCATCGTACTGCCCCGTAACTAAACGCTCTGCCGTGTAACTCATCGTACTGCGCCGTAACTCATCGTACTGCCCCGTTACTCATCGTACTGCCCCGTAACTCATCGTAATGCCCCATAACTCATCATACATCCCTTTAACTCTTCGGACTGCCGCGTAACTCAGCGTATTGCCCTGTAAATCATCATACAGCCCTGTATCTCCTCGTACTGCCGTGTAACTCATCGTACTGCCCCGTAACTCATCGTAATGCCCCGTAACTAAACGTACTGCCGTGTAACTCATCATACTGCCCCGTAACTCATCGTACTGCACTGTAGCTCATCGTAATGCCGTGTAACTCATCATGCTGCCCAGTAACTCATCGTACTGCACTCTAACCAATCGTACTGCCCCATAACTCATCGTACTGCACCATAACTCATCGTAATGCCGTGTAACTCAGAATACTGCACGGTAACTCATCATACTGCCGTGTAAATCATCGTACTGCCGTGTAACTCATCGTACTGCCCCGTTACTCATCATACTGCCGCGTAACTCATCGTACTGCCCCGTAACTCATCGTACTGCCCCATAACTCATGGTACTGCCCCGTAACTCATTGTACAGCCCCGTAACTCATCGTACTGCCCCATAACTCATCGTACTGCGCCATAACTCATCATACTGCCGCGAAACTCATCGTACTGCCCAGTAACTCATCGTACTGCTCCGTAACTCGTCGTACTGCCCCATAACTCATCGTACTGCGCTATAACTCATCGTGCTGCCGTGTAACTCATCGTACTGCACCGTAACTCATCGTACTGCCCTGTAAATCATCATACTGCCGTTTAACTCATCGTACTGCCCCATTACTCATCATACTGCCGCGTAATTCATCGTAATGCCCCGTAACTCATCGTACTGCCCTGTAACTCATCGTACTGCCCCATAACTCATCGTGCTGCCCCGTAACTAAATGCACTGCCGTGTAACTCATCGTACTGCGCCGTAACTCATCGTACTGCCCCATAACTCATCGTACTGCCCCGTAACTCATCGTAATGCCCCATAACTCATCATACTTCCCTTTACCTCTTTGGATTGCCGCGTAACTCAGCGTATTGCCCTGTAAATCATCATACAGCCCTGTAACTCCTCGTACAGCCGTGTAACTCATCGTACTGCCCCGTAACTCATCGTAATGCCCCATAACTAAACGTACTGCCGTGTAACTCATCGTACTATCCCGAAACTCATCGTACTACCGTGTAACTCATCATACTGCCCCTTAGCTCCTCGTACTGCACTGTAGCTCATCGTAATGCCGTATAACTCATCATGCTGCCCTGTAACTCATCGTACTGCACTGTAACTCATCGTACTGCCCCATAACTCATCCTACTGCCCCATAACTCATCGTACTGCCCCATAACTCATCGTACTGCACCATAACTCATCGTAATGCCGTGTAACTCTGAATACTGCACGGTAACTCATCATACTGCCCTGTAAATCATCGTACTGCCGTGTAACACATCGTACTGCCCCGTTACTCATCATAATGCCGTGTAACTCATCGTAATGCCCCGTAACTCATCGTAATGCCCCATAACTCATCGTACTGCCCGGATTTCATTGTACTACCCCGTAACTCATCGTACTGCCCCATAACTCATCGTACTGCCCCATAACTCATCGTACTGCACCATAACTCATCGTAATGCCGTGTAACTCTGAATACTGCACAGTAACTCATCATACTGCCCTGTAAATCATCGTACTGCCGTGTAACACATCGTACTGCCCCGTTATTCATCATAATGCCGTGTAACTCATCGTAATGCCCCGTAACTCATCGTAATGCCCCTTAACTCATCGTACTGCCGTGTAACTCATCGTACTGCCCCGTAACTCATCGTACTGCCCCATAACTCATCGTACTGCGCCATAACTCATCGTAATGCCGTGTAACTCAGAATACTGCACGGTAACTCATCATACTGCCGTGTAAATCATCGTACTGCCGTGTAACTCATCGTACTGCCCCGTTACTCATCATACTGCCATATAACTCATCGTACTGCCCCGTAACTCATTGTACAGCCCCGTAACTCATTGTACTGCCCCATAACTCATCGTACTGCGCCATAACTCATCATACTGCCGCGAAACTCATCGTACTGCCCAGTAACTCATCGTACTGCCCCGTAACTCGTCGTACTGCCCCGTAACTCGTCGTACTGTGGTATAACTCATCGTGCTGCCGTGTAACTCATCGTACTGCACCGTAACTCATCGTACTGCCCCGTAAATCATCATACTGCCGTTTAACTCATCGTACTGCCCCGTTACTCATCATACTGCTGCGTAATTCATCGTAATGCCCCGTAACTCATCGTACTGCCCTGTAACTCATCGTACTGCCCCATAACTCATCGTACTGCCCCGTAACTAAATGCACTGCCGTGTAACTCATCGTGCTGCGCCGTAACTCATCGTACTGCCCCATAACTCATCATACTGCCCCGTAACTCATCGTAATGCCCCATAACTCATCATACTTCCCTTTAACTCTTTGGATTGCCGCGTAACTCAGCGTATTGCCCTGTAAATCACCATACAGCCCTGTAACTCCTCGTACAGCCGTGTAACTCATCGTACTGCCCCGTAACTCATCGTAATGCCCCGTAACTAAACGTACTGCCGTGTAACTCATCATACTGCCCCGAAACTCATCGTACTACCGTGTAACTCATCATACTGCCCCATAGCTCATCGTACTTCCCCGTAACTCATCGTACTGCCCCATAACTCATCGTACTGCCTTGTAACTCATCGTACTGCGCCGTGACTCATCGTACTGCGCCGCAACTCGTCGTACTGCCCGGTAACTCATCATAATGTCTTGTTTCTCATCGTACTGCCCCGTAACTCATCGTACTGCCCCGTAACCCATCATACTGTATTGTAACTCATTGTACTGCCCCGTACCTCATCGTACTCCCATTTAACTCATTCTACTGCCACGTAACTCATCATACTGCCCTGTAACACCATCGTAATGCCATGTAACTCATCATCCCACTGCGTAACTCATCGTACCGCCCTGTAACTCATCGTACTGCCGTGTAACTCATCATACTGCCCCGTAACACATCGTACTGCCCCGTAACTCATCATACTGGCCCGTAACTCATCGTACTGCCCTGTAACACATCGTACTGCCCTGTATCTCATCATACTGCCCCGTAACTCAATGTACTGCCGTGTAACTCATCGTACTGCCCCGTTACTCATCATACTGCCGCGTAACTCATCGTACTGCCCCGTAACCCATCATACTGTATTGTAACTCATTGTACTGCCCCGTACCTCATCGTACTCCCATTTAACTCATTCTACTGCCACGTAACTCATCATACTGCCCTGTAACACCATCGTAATGCCATGTAACTCATCATCCCACTGCGTAACTCATCGTACCGCCCTGTAACTCATCGTACTGCCGTGTAACTCATCATACTGCCCCGTAACACATCGTACTGCCCCGTAACTCATCATACTGGCCCGTAACTCATCGTACTGCCCTGTAACACATCGTACTGCCCTGTATCTCATCATACTGCCCCGTAACTCAATGTACTGCCGTGTAACTCATCGTACTGCCCCGTTACTCATCATACTGCCGCGTAACTCATCGTACTGCCCCGTAACTCATCGTACTGCCGTGTAACTCATCGTACTGCCCCATAACTCATCGTACTGCCCTGTAACTCATCGTACTGCGCCATAACTCATCGTACTGCCCCGTAACTCATCGTACTGCGCAGTAACTCATCATAATGTCTTGTTTCTCATCGTACTGCCCCATAACTCATCGTACTGCCCTATAACACATCGTACTGCCCTGTATCTCATCGTACTGCCCCGTAACTCAATGTACTGCCATGTAACTCATCGTACTGCCCCGTTACTCATCATACTGCCGCGTAACTCATCGTACTGCCCCGTAACTCATCGTACTGCCGTGTAACTCATCGTACTGCCCCATAACTCATCGTACTGCCTTGTAACTCATCGTACTGCGCCATAACTCATCGTACTGCCCCGTAACTCATCGTACTGCGCAGTAACTCATCATAACGTCTTGTTTCTCATCGTACTGCCCCGTAACTCATCGTACGGCCCCGTAACTCATCATACTGTCTTGTAACTCATCGTACTGCCCCGTAACTCATTGTACTCCCATTTAACTCACTGTACTGCCCCGTAACTCATCATACTGCCCCGTAACTCATCGTACTGCCATGTAACTCATCGTACCACTGCGTAACTCATCATTCCGCCCTGTAACTCATCGTACTGCCGTGTAACTCATCGTACTGCCCCGTAACACATCGTACTGCCCCGTAACTCATTATACTGCCCCGTAACTCATCATACTAGCCCGTAACTCATCGTACTGCCCTGTAACTCATCCTACTGCCCTGTAACTCATCGTACTGCCATGCAACTCATTGTACTGCCCCGTAACTCATCGTACCGCTCCGTAACTCATCGTACTGCCCGTAACTCATCGTACTGCCCCGTAACTCATCGTACTTCCCCGTAACTCATCATACATCGCCATAACTCATCGTACTGCCACGTAACTCATCGTCCTGCCCCGTAACTTATCGTACTGCCCCGTAACTCATCGTACTCCCATTTAACTCATTGTACTGCCCCGTAACTCATCATACTGCCCCGTATCTCATCGTAATGCCATGTAACTCATCGTACCGCTGCGTAACTCCTTGTACCGCCCTATAACTCATCGTACTGCCATGTAACTCATCGTACTGCCCCATAACACATCGTACTGCCCCGTAACTCATCATACTGCTGCGTAACTCATCATACTGGCCCGCAACTCACCGTACTGCCCTGTAACTCATCATACTGCCCCGTAACTCATCGTACTGCCCCATAACTCAATGTTCTGCCCTGTAACTCATCGTACTGCCCTGTAACTCATCGTACTGCCGTGTAACTCATCGTACTGCCCCGTAACTCATCGTACTGCCCAGTAACTCATCGTACTGCCCCGTAACTCATCGTTCCGCTCCGTAACTCATCCTACTGCCCTGTAACTCATCGTACTGCCCCGTAACTCATCGTACTGCCCCACAACTCATCGTACTGCGCCATAACTCATCGTACTGCACCGTAACTCATCGTACTGCCCCATAAATCAGCGTACTGCCCCGTAACTCATCGTACTGCCCCGTAACTCATCGTACTGCCACATAATTCATCGTACTGCCCCGTAACTCTTCGTACTGCCCTGTAACTCATCGTACTGCCGCGTAACTCAGCGTACTGCCCTGTAACTCATCGTACTGCTGTGTAACTCATCGTACTGCCCCATAATTCATCGTACTGCCGCATAACTCTTCGTACTGCCGCGTAACTCATCGTACCCTCGCGTAACTCATCATACAGCCCTGTAACTCATCGTACTGCCACGTAACTCATCGTACTGCCCTGTAACTCATCGTACTGCCCCGTAACTCATCGTATCTCCCTGTAAATCATCGTACTGCCCTCTATCTCATCGTACTGCCCCGTAACTCAATGTACTGCCGTGTAACTCATCGTACTGCCCCGTTACTCATCATACTGCCGCGTAACTCATCGTACTGCCCCGTAACTCATCGTACTGCCGTGTAACTCATCGTACTGCCGCGTAACTCATCGTACTGCCCTGTAACTCATCGTACTGCCCCATAACTCATCGTACTGCCCTGTAACTCATCGTACTGCCCTGTAACTCATCGTACTGCGCCATAACTCATCGTACTGCCCTGTAACTCATCGTACTGCGCCATAACTCGTCGTACTGCCCCGTAACTCATTGTACTGCCGTGTAACTCATCGTACTGCCGTGTAACTCATCGTTCTGCCCCGTAACTCTTTGTACTGCCGTGTGACTCATCGTACTGCCGTGTATCTCATTGTACTGCCGTGTAACTCATCGTACTGCCCCGTAACTCATCATAATGTCTTGTTTCTCATCGTACTGCCCCGTAACTCATCGTACGGCCCCGTAACTCATCATACTGTCTTGTAACTCATCGTACTGCCCCGTAACTCATCGTACTCCCATTTAACTCATTGTACTGCCCCGTAACTCATCGTACTGCCATGTTACTCATCGTGCCGCTGCGTAACTCATCGTCCCACCCTGTAACTCATCGTACTGCCGTGTAACTCATCATACTGCCCCATAACTCATCGTACTGCCCGTAACTCATCGTACTACCCTTTAACTCATCGTACTGCCCCATAACTCATCGTACTGCCGCATAACTCATCGTACTGCCCCGTAACTCATCGTACTACCCCGTAACTCATCGTACTGACGTGTAACTCATTGTACTGCCCTGTAACTCATCGTACTGCCCTGTAACTCATCGTACTGCTGTGTAACTCATCGTACTGCCCCCTAACTCATCGTACCGTTCCGTAACTCATCGTACTGCCCTGTTACTCATCGTACTGCCCTGTAACTCATCGTACTGCCCCATAACTCATCGTACCGCTCCGTAACTCATCATACTGCCCGTAACTCATCGTACTGCCCCATAACTCATCGTACTGCCCCACAACTCATCGTACTGCGCCATAACTCATCGACTGCCCCGTAACTCATCGTACTGCCCCATAAATCATCGTACTGCCCCGTAACTCATCGTACTGCCCCGTAACTCATCGTACTGCCACATAATTCATCGTACTGCCCCGTAACTCTTCGTACTGCCCTGTAACTCATCGTACTGCCGCGTAATTCAGCGTACTGCCCTGTAACTCATCGTACGGCTGTGTAACTCATCGTACTGCCCCATAATTCATCGTACTGCCGCGTATCTCTTCGTACTGCCGCGTAACTCATCGTACCCTCGCGTAACTCATCATACAGCCCTGTAACTCATCGTACTGCCGCGTAACACATCGTACTGCCCTGTAACTCATCGTACTGCCCCGTAACTCATCGTATCTCCCTGTAACTCATCGTACTACTGCGTAACTCATCCTACTGCCATGTAACTCATCGTACTGCCCTGTAACACATCGTACTGCCCTGTATCTCATCGTACTGCCCCGTAACTCAATGTACTGCCGTGTAACTCATCGTACTGCCCCGTTACTCATCTTACTGCCGCATAACTCATCGTACTGCCCCGTAACTCATCGTACTGCCCTGTAACTCATCGTACTGCCGCATAACTCATCATACTGCCCTGTAACTCATCGTACTGCCCCATAACTCATCGTACTGCCCCGTAACTCAACGTACTGCCCTGTAACTCATCGTACTGTGCCATAACTCATCGTACTGCCCTGTAACTCATCGTACTGCGCCATAACTAGTCGTACTGCCCCGTAACTCATTGTACTGCCGTGTAACTTATCGTACTGCCGTGTAACTCATCGTACTGCCCCGTAACTCATCATAATGTCTTGTTTCTCATCGTACTGCCCCGTTACTCATCGTACTGCCCCGTAACTCATCATACTGCCCCGTAACTCATCATACTGCCCCGTAACTCATCGTACTGCCATGTAACTCATCGTACCGCTGCGTAACTCATCGTCCCGCCCTGTAACTCATCGTACTGTCGTGTAACTCATCGTACTGCCCCGTAACACATCGTACTGCCCCGTAACTCATCATACTGCCCTGTAACTCATCATACTAGCCCGTAACTCATTGTACTGCCATGTAACTCATTGTACTGCCCCATAACTCATCATACTGCCCGTAAGTCATCGTACTACCCTTTAACTCCTCGTACTGCCCCGTAACTCATCGTACTGCCGCATAACTCATCGTACTGCCCCGTAACTCATCGTACTGCCCCGTAACTCATCGTACTGCCCTGTAACTCATCGTACTGCCCTGTAACTCATCGTACTGCCCTGTAACTCATCGTACCGCTCCGTACCTCATCGTACCGCTCCGTAACTCATCGTACTGCCCCGTAACTCATCGTACTGGCCTGTAACTCATCGTACTGCCCCTTAACTCATCGTATTGCCCTGTAACTCAGTGTAGTGCCCTGTAACTCACCATACTTTCCTGTTACAGGATCCTGTAACTCAGTTTACTACCCTGTAACTCACTGTACTGTCCTGTAACTCACTGTACCATCCTGTAACTCAGCATATTGCTCTGTTACAGGGTTCTCCCATCCCCCCCACCCAAACCTCCTGCCCCTCACCTTGAACTTATGTCCCCTTGTGACTGACCCTTCAATTGAAGGAATCAGCTGCTCCCTATCCACCCTGTCCATATCCTTCATAATCTTGTACACCTCGATCAGGTCGCCCCTCAGTCTTCTCTGCTCCAACGTAAACAATCCATTTCAACCACCTCTCTTCATAACTTAAATGTTTCATCTCAGGCAACATCCTGGTGAATCTCCTCTGCACCCCCTCCAGTGCAATCACATCCTTCCTATAATGTGGCGACCAGAACTGCACACAGTACTCCAGCTGTGGCCTCACCAAGGCTCTATACAACTCCAACATGACTCCCTACTTTTGTAATCTATGCCTCGATTGATAAAGGCAAGTGTCCCATATGCCTTTTTCACCACCCCCCTAACATGCCCCTCTGCCTTCAGAGATCTATGGACTCACACGCCAAGGTACCTTTGTTCCTCAGAACTTCCTAGTGTCATGCCGTTCATTGAATACTTCTTTGTCAAATTACTCCTTCCAAAGTGTTATCACCTCACACTTTTCAGGGTTAAATTCCATAAGCCACGCATCTGCACATTTGACCAACCTGTAGCCCAAGTCACTCAACCTCACTGTTAACCACCTGGCCAATCTTTAAGTCTCCAAAAAATTATTAATCCTACCCTCTACATAGTCATCTATGTCATTTATATAAATAACAAATAATAGGGGACCCAGCACAGATCCCTGTGGCACACCACTGGACACTGGCTTTCAGTCACTAAAACATCCTTCTGTCATCACCCTCTGCCTCTGTCTCCTACAACTAAGCCAATTTTGAATCCACCTCATCATATGGCCCTGTATCCCATGTGCATTTGCCTTCTTTATAAGTCTCCCATGTGGGACCTTGTCAAAGGCTTTGCTGAAATCTATATAAACCACATGAACTGCACTACCCTCATCTACACACCTGGTCGCCTCCTCAAAAAATTCAGTCAAACTTGTTAGGCGTGACCTCCCTCTGACAAAGCCATGCTGACTATCCCTGATCAAACCTTGCCTCTCCAAGTGGAGACAGATCCTCTCCTTCAGAAGTTTAGGACTCAGCCAGCTCGGTCAGTAGTGGTGCTACCGAGCCACTCCTGGTGATGGACATTGAAGTCCCCCACCCAGAGTACATTCCAGTTACTAAAGCATCCTTCTGTCATCAACCTCTGTCTCCTACAACGAAGCCAATTTTGAATCCACATTATCAAATTACCCTGTATCCCATCCTCAGTGCTTCCTCCAAGTGATGTTCCACATGGAGGAGCACTGATCCATCAGCTGAGGGAGGGCGGTATGAGGTAATCAGCAGGAGGTTTCCTTGCCCATGTTTGACCTGATGCCATGAGACATGTTGAGGACTCCCAGGCAGCTCCCTCCCGACTGTATACCGCTGTGCAGCCCACTCTGCTGGGCCTGCCCTGCCAGTGGGACAGGACATACCCAGGGATGGTGATGGTGGAGTGTGCGATATTATCTGTAAGGTTCTGTGAGGATGTCTATGTCAGGCTGTTGCTTGACTAGTCTGAGAGACAGCTCTCCCAATTTTGGTACTTGCCCCCAGATGTTAGTAAGGAGGACTTTGCAGGGTTGACAGGTCTGAGTTTGCTGTTGTCGTTCCTGATGCCAGGTGGTGCATTCAGTTTCAGTCCTTTTTTGTGACTTTGGAGCAGTTTGTTACAACTGAATGGCTGGCTAGGCCATTAGGTTCTGAGTCAGCTACATGTCATGTCACATGCAGGCCAGGGAAGGATGGCTAATGTCCTTGAAGGAAGGAAATCTGTGACCCAGAGGGGTTTTTACAACAATCGACACTGGTTTCATGGTCATCATTAGACTTTTAATTCCAGATTATATTGAATTCAAATTTCATGTGTGCCATGGTAGATTTGAATCCGGGTCCCCAGAGCATTACCCTGGGTCTCTGGAATAGTGACAATCCCACTCTGCAGCATTACCATCAGTGACTTCACTTCAAAAGAACATCATTGGCTGTAAAGTGCTTCAGGAGGGTCTGGGTTGTTTGGTGAGGGATGATCATTGGCCAAGACTCTGGGAGAAATTTGAAAGGTTTCAAGGTGGTGACGAATGATCATTGGCAGTCACAGTCACATCTCATCGAGGGGACAAGGCAGCAGTCCCTCAGTACAGCAACTGTGTCGCTCTGCAGTGTATGCTCAGAATACGAACTCAATCCACATTTACCTCATCCAGGAGGCTGAGGCCAATATTGTACTTACTCTGGAGTTAGTGATAAACATGTCCTTTCATGTCAACAAGGCACAAGGTTGGAATGAAATGTAACAACGACAGGAGAAAGGAGATGGTGTAGAGATGAGAGTCAAGGACATTGTTAACACTGTGTAGAACAGGGCTCTGCAATGAGCGGCCCAACAACATCACATTATACACTGGAATAACATCAACTTGAACAAAAGACATCAAAAAAAATGAAAAAAGAGCCATGTTTTTATGACGGAGTGGTGGTAAAAATCTAATCATGGGTTGGAGGGTATGGTTTCAAATCATTGCTTCTGAGAAAAATCAGAATGCTTAAAAAAAGCATAACAAGCGGTACAGCATGTTTATAGATAACCTGTTCAGATTAAAGCTGATCGAGAGGTACAGCATGTTTATAGATAACCTGTTCAGATTAAAGCTGATCGAGAGGTACAGCGTGTTTATAGATAATCTGTTCAGTGTAAAGCTGATCGAATGGTGCAGCGTGTTTATAGTTAATCAGTTCAGTGTAAAGCTGATCGAGTGGTACAGCCTGTTTATAGTTAATCAGTTCAGTTTAAAGCTGATCGAGTGGTACAGCATGTTAATAGATAATCTGTTCAGTTTAACGCAAATCGAGTGGTACAGCGTGTTTATACATAATCTGCTCAGTTTAAAGCTGGTCGAGTGCTGCAGCGTGTTTATAGATTTTCAGTTCAGTTTGAAGCTGTTTCAGTGGTACAGCGTGTTTATAGTTAATCAATTCATTTTAAAGCTGATCGAGTGCTATAGCGTGTTTATAGATAATCTGTTCAGTTTAAAGCAGATCGAGTGGTACAGCCTGTTTATAGATAATCAGTTCAGTTTAAAGCTGATCGAGTGGTACAGTGTGCTTTTAGATAATCAGTTCAGTTTAAAGCTGATCGAGTGGTACAGCCTGTTTATAGATAATCTGTTCAATTTAAAGCTGATCGAGTGGTACAGCGTGTTTATAGTTAATCAGTTCAGTGTAAAGCTGATCAAGTGGTACAGCGTGTTTATAGATAATCTGTTCAGTTTAAAGCTGGTTGAGTGCTGCTGCGTGTTTATAGATTTTCAGTTCAGTTTGAAGATGTTTCAGTGGTACAGCGTGTTTATACTTAATCAATTCATTTTAAAGCTGATCGAGTGCTATAGCGTGTTTATAGATAATCTGTTCAGTTTAAAGCTGATCGAGTGGCACAGCCTGTTTATAGATAATCAGTTCAGTTTAAAGCTGATCGAGTGGTACAGCCTGTTTATAGATAATCAATTCAGTTTAGAGCTCATCGAGTGGTACAGTGTGCTTATAGATAATCTGTTCAGTTTAAAGCTGATCGAGTGGTACAACCTGTTTATAGATAATCTGTTCAATTTAAAGCTGATCAAGTGGTACAGCGTGTTTATAGATAATCTGTTCAGTTTAAAGCTGATCGAGTGGTACAGCCTGTTTATAGATAATCTGTTCAATTTAAAGCTGATCGAGTGGTACAGCGTGTTTATAGATAAACTGATCAGTTTAAAGCTGATCGAATAATACAGCCTATTTATAGATAATCTGTTCAATTTAAAGCTGATCAAGTAGTACAGCGTGTTTATAGATAATCAGTTCAGTTTAAAGCTGATCGAGTGGTACAGCCTGTTTATAGATAATCTGTTCAATTTAAAGCTGATCGAGTGGTACAGCGTGTTTATAGATAATCTGATCAGTTTAAAGCCGATCGAGTGGTACAGTGTGTTTAAAGATAATCAGTTCAGTTTAAAGCTGATCGAGTGGTGCAGCGTGTTAATAGATAATGTGTTCAGTTTAAAGCTGATCGAGTGGTACAGCATGTTTATAGATAATCTGTTCAGATTAAAGCTGATCGAGTGGTGCAGCGAATTTAGAGATAATCAGTTCAGGTAGCTGCTGATCGAGCGGTAGCGACTGTTCAAAGATAATCTGTTCAGTTTAAAGCTGATCATGTGGTACAGCGTGTTTATAGACAATCAGTTCGGTTTAAAGCTGATTCAGTGGTACAGCGTGTTTATAGATAATCAGTTCAGTTTAAAGCTCATCGAGTGGTACAGCGTGTTTATAGATAATCTGTTCAGTTTAAAGCTGATTCAGTGGTACAGCGTGTTTATAGATAATCTGTTCAGTTTAAAGCTGATCGAGTGGTACAGCCTGTTTATAGATAATCAGTTCAGTTTAAAGCTGATCGAGTGGTACAGTGTGTTTATAGATAATCTGTTCAGTTTAAAACTGATTGAGTGATACAGGGTGTTTATACATAATCTGTTTAGTTGAAATCTGATCGAGTGGGACAGCGTGTTTATAGATAATCTGCTCAGTTTAAATCGGATCGAGTGATACAGCTTGTTCATAGATAATCTGTTTAGTTTACACCTCATCAAGTGGGACAGTGTATTTGTAGATATTCTGTTTAGTTTACAGCTGATCAAGTGGTGCAGCGTGTTTATAGATAATCTGTTCAGTTTAAAGCTGATCGAGTGGTACAGCGTGTTTATAGATAATCTGTTCAGTTTAAAGCTGATCGAGTGGTGCAGCGTGTTTATAGATAATCTGTTCAGTTTAAAGCTGATCGAGTGGTAAAGCGCGTTTATAGATAATCTGTTCAGTTTAAAGATAATCGAGAGGTACAGCGTGTTTATAGATAATCTGTTCAGTTTTTAGATGATCGAGTGGCACAGTGTGATTATAGATAATCTGTTCAGTTTAAAGCTGATAAAGTGCTACAGTGTGTTTCTAGTTAATCAGTTCGTTTTAAAATGATCGAGTGGTACAGCGTGTTTATAGATAATCTGTTCAGTTTAACGCTGATCGAGTGGTACAGCGTGTTTATAGATAATCTGTTCAGTTTAACGCTGATCGAGAGGTACAGCTTGTTTATAGGTAATCAGTTCAGTTTAACGCTGATCGAGTGGTACAGTGTGTTTATAGATAATCTGTTCAGTTTAACGCTGATCGAGTGGTACAGCGTGTTTATAGATAATCTGTTCAGTTTAAAGCTGATCGAGTGGTACAGACTGTTTATAGATAATCTGTTCAATTTAAAGCTGATCGAGTGGTACAGCGTGTTTATAGATAATCTGATCAGTTTAAAGCCGATCGAGTGGTACAGTGTGTTTAAAGATAATCAGTTCAGTTTAAAGCTGATCGAGTGGTGCAGCGTGTTTATAGATAATCAGTTCAGTTTAAAGCTGATCAAGTGGTACAGCGTGTTTATAGATAATCTGTTCAGATTAAAGCTGATCGAGTGGTGCAGCGAATTTAGAGATAATCAGTTCAGGTAGCTGCTGATCGAGCGGTAGCGACTGTTCAAAGATAATCTGTTCAGTTTAAAGCTGATCATGTGGTAGAGCGTGTTTATAGACAATTCGTTCGGTTTAAAGCTGATTCAGTGGTACAGCGTGTTTATAGATAATCAGTTCAGTTTAAAGCTCATCGAGTGGTACAGCATGTTTATAGATAATCTGTTCAGTTTAAAGCTGATTCAGTGGTACAGCGTGTTTATAGATAATCTGTTCAGTTTAAAGCTGATCGAGTGGTACAGCCTGTTTATAGATAATCAGTTCAGTTTAAAGCTGATCGAGTGGTACAGTGTGTTTATAGTTAATCTGTTCAGTTTAAAACTGATTGAGTGATACAGGGTGTTTATACATAATCTGTTTAGTTGAAATCTGATCGAGTGGTACAGCGTGTTTATAGATAATCTGCTCAGTTTAAATCGGATCGAGTGATTCAGCTTGTTCATAGATAATCTGTTTAGTTTACACCTCATCAAGTGGTACAGTGTATTTGTAGATATTCTGTTTAGTTTACAGCTGATCGAGTGGTGCAGCGTGTTTATAGATACTCTGTTCAGTTTAAAGCTGATCGAGTGGTACAGCCTGTTTATAGATAATCAGTTCAGTTTAAAGCTGATCGAGTGGTACAGTGTGTTTATAGATAATCTGTTCAGTTTAAAACTGATTGAGTGATACAGGGTGTTTATACATAATCTGTTTAGTTGAAATCTGATCGAGTGGTACAGCGTGTTTATAGATAATCTGCTCAGTTTAAATCGGATCGAGTGATACAGCTTGTTCATAGATAATCTGTTTAGTTTACACCTCATCAAGTGGGACAGTGTATTTGTAGATATTCTGTTTAGTTTACAGCTGATCAAGTGGTGCAGCGTGTTTATAGATAATCTGTTCAGTTTAAAGCTGATCGAGTGGTACAGCGTGTTTATAGATAATCTGTTCAGTTTAAAGCTGATCGAGTGGTGCAGCGTGTTTATAGATAATCTGTTCAGTTTAAAGCTGATCGAGTGGTAAAGCGCGTTTATAGATAATCTGTTCAGTTTAAAGATAATCGAGAGGTACAGCGTGTTTATAGATAATCTGTTCAGTTTTTAGATGATCGAGTGGCACAGTGTGATTATAGATAATCTGTTCAGTTTAAAGCTGATAAAGTGCTACAGTGTGTTTCTAGTTAATCAGTTCGTTTTAAAATGATCGAGTGGTACAGCGTGTTTATAGATAATCTGTTCAGTTTAACGCTGATCGAGTGGTACAGCGTGTTTATAGATAATCTGTTCAGTTTAACGCTGATCGAGAGGTACAGCTTGTTTATAGGTAATCAGTTCAGTTTAACGCTGATCGAGTGGTACAGTGTGTTTATAGATAATCTGTTCAGTTTAACGCTGATCGAGTGGTACAGCGTGTTTATAGATAATCTGTTCAGTTTAAAGCTGATCGAGTGGTACAGCCTGTTTATAGATAATCTGTTCAATTTAAAGCTGATCGAGTGGTACAGCGTGTTTATAGATAATCTGATCAGTTTAAAGCCGATCGAGTGGTACAGTGTGTTTAAAGATAATCAGTTCAGTTTAAAGCTGATCGAGTGGTGCAGCGTGTTTATAGATAATCAGTTCAGTTTAAAGCTGATCAAGTGGTACAGCGTGTTTATAGATAATCTGTTCAGATTAAAGCTGATCAAGTGGTGCAGCGAATTTAGAGATAATCAGTTCAGGTAGCTGCTGATCGAGCGGTAGCGACTGTTCAAAGATAATCTGTTCAGTTTAAAGCTGATCATGTGGTACAGCGTGTTTATAGACAATTCGTTCGGTTTAAAGCTGATTCAGTGGTACAGCGTGTTTATAGATAATCAGTTCAGTTTAAAGCTCATCGAGTGGTACAGCATGTTTATAGATAATCTGTTCAGTTTAAAGCTGATTCAGTGGTACAGCGTGTTTATAGATAATCTGTTCAGTTTAAAGCTCATCGAGTGGTACAGCCTGTTTATAGATAATCAGTTCAGTTTAAAGCTGATCGAGTGGTACAGTGTGTTTATAGTTAATCTGTTCAGTTTAAAACTGATTGAGTGATACAGGGTGTTTATACATAATCTGTTTAGTTGAAATCTGATCGAGTGGTACAGCGTGTTTATAGATAATCTGCTCAGTTTAAATCGGATCGAGTGATACAGCTTGTTCATAGATAATCTGTTTAGTTTACACCTCATCAAGTGGGACAGTGTTATTTGTAGATATTCTGTTTAGTTTACAGCTGATCGAGTGGTGCAGCGTGTTTATAGATAATCTGTTCAGTTTAAAGCTGATCGAGTGGTACAGCGTGTTTATAGATAATCTGTTCAGTTTAAAGCTGATCGAGTGGTGCAGCGTGTTTATAGATAATCTGTTCAGTTTAAAGCTGATCGAGTGGTAAAGCGCGTTTATAGATAATCTGTTCAGTTTAAAGATAATCGAGAGGTACAGCGTGTTTATAGATAATCTGTTCAGTTTTTAGATGATCGAGTGGCACAGTGTGATTATAGATAATCTGTTCAGTTTAAAGCTGATAAAGTGCTACAGTGTGTTTCTAGTTAATCAGTTCGTTTTAAAATGATCGAGTGGTACAGCGTGTTTATAGATAATCTGTTCAGTTTAAAGCTGATCGAGTGGTACAGCTTGTTTATAGGTAATCAGTTCAGTTTAACGCTGATCGAGTGGTACAGTGTGTTTATAGATAATCTGTTCAGTTTAACGCTGATCGAGTGGTACAGCCTGTTTATAGATAATCTGTTCAGTTTAAAGCTGATCGAGTGGTACAGCCTGTTTATAGATAATCTGTTCAATTTAAAGCTGATCGAGTGATACAGCGTGTTTATAGATAATCTGTTCAGTTTTTAGATGATCGAGTGGTACAGCGCGTTTATAGATAATCTGTTTAGTTTAAAGCTGATCGAGTGGTACAGCCTGTTTATAGATAATCAGTTCAGTTTAAATCTGATCGAGTGGTACAGCGTGTTCATAGATAATCTGTTCAGTTTAATGCTGATCGAGTGGTACAGCCTGTTTATAGATAATCAGTTCAGTTTAAATCTGATCGAGTGGTACAGCGTGTTTATAGATAATCTGTTCAGTTTAAAGCTGATCGAGTGGTACAGCCTGTTTATAGATAATCTGTTCAATTTAAAGCTGATCGAGTGGTGCAGCGTGTTTATAGACAATCTGTTCAGTTTAAAGCTGTCCGAGTGGTGCAGCGTGTTTATAGATAATCTGTTCAGTTTTTAGATGATCGAGTGGCACAGTGTTTTTATAGATAATCTGTTCAGTTTAAAGCTGATAAAGTGCTACAGTCTGTTTATAGTTAATCAGTTTGTTTTAAAATGATCGAGTGGTACAGCGTGTTTTTAGATAATCTGTTCAGTTTTTAGATGATCGAGTGGCACAGTGTGATTATAGATAATCTGTTCAGTTTAAAGCTGATAAAGTGCTACAGTGTGTTTATAGTTAATCAGTTCGTTTTAAAATGATCGAGTGGTACAGCGTGTTTATAGATAATCTGCTCAGTTTAAAGCTGATCAAGTGGTACAGCGTGTTTATAGATAATCTGTTCAATTTAAAGCTGATCGAGTGGTACAGCGTGTTTATAGATAATCTGTTCAGTTTAAAGCTGATCGAGTGGTACAGCGTGTTAATAGATAATCTGTTTAGTTTAAAGATAATCGAGAGGTACAGCGTGTTTATAGATAATCTGTTCAGTTTTTAGATGATCGTGTGGCACAGTGTGATTATAGATAATCTGTTCAGTTTAATGCTGATCGAGAGGTACAGCGTGTTTATAGATAATCAGTTCAGTTTACCGCTGATCGAGTGGTACAGCTTGTTTATAGATAATCAGTTCAGTTTAACGCTGATCGAGTGGTACAGCGTGTTTATACATAATCTGTTCAGTTTAAAGCTGATCGAGTGGTACAGCCTGTTTATAGATAATCTGTTCAATTTAAAGCTGATCGAGTGGTACAGCTTGTTTATAGATAATCAGTTCTGTTTAACGCTGATCGAGTGGTACAGCCTGTTTATAGATAATCTGTTCAGTTTAAAGCTGATCGAGTGGAACAGCCTGTTTATAGATAATCTGTTCAGTTTTCAGATGATCGAGCGGTCCAGTGTGTTTATAGATAATCAGTTCAGTTTAAAGCTGATCGAGTGGTACAGCCTGTTTCTAGATAATCTGTTCAATTTAAAGCTGATCGAGTGGTGCAGCGTGTTTATAGATAATCTGTTCAGTTTAAAGCTGATCGAGTGGTACAGCCTGTTTATAGATAATCTGTTCAATTTAAAGCTGATCGAGTGGTACAGCTTGTTTATAGATAATCTGTTCAATTTTTAGAAGATCGAGTGGCACAGTGTGATTATAGATAATCTGTTCAGTTTAAAGCTGATAAAGTGCTACAGTGTGTTTATAGTTAATCAGTTCGTTTTAAAGTGATCGAGTGGTACAGCGTGTTTATAGATAATCAGTTCAGTTTAACGCTGATCGAGTAGTACAGCATGTTTATAGATAATCAGTTCAGTTTAACGCTGATCGAGTGATACAGCTTGTTTATAGATAATCAGTTCAGTTTAACGCTGATCAAGTGGTACAGGGTGTTTATAGATAATCTGTTCAGTTTAAAGCTTATCGAGTGGTACAGGGTGTTTATAGATAATCTGTTCAGTTTAACGCTGATCGAGTGGTACAGTGTGTTTATAGATAATCTGTTCAGTTTAAAGCTTATCGAGTGGTACAGGGTGTTTATAGATAATCTATTCAGTTTAAAGCTGATTGAGTGGTACAGCGTGTTTATAGATAATCTGTTCAGTGTAAAGCTGATCGAGTGGTCCAGCGTGTTTATAGATAATCTGTTCAGTTTAAAGCTGATCGAGTGGTACAGCCTGTTTATAGATAATCAGTTCAGTTTAAATCTGATCGAGTGGTACAGCGTGTTTATAGATAATCTGTTCAGTTTAAAGCTGATCGAATGGTACAGCCTGTTTATAGATAATCTGTTCAATTTAAAGCTGATCGAGTGGTGCAGCTTGTTTATAGATAATCTGTTCAATTTAAAGCTGATCGAGTGGTACAGCCTGTTTATAGATAATCTGTTCAGTTAAAAGCTGATCGAATGGTACAGCCTGTTTATAGATAATCTGTTCAATTTATAGCTGATAGAGTGGTGCAGCGTGTTTATAGATAATCTGTTCAGTTTAAAGCTGATCGAGTGGTACAGCCTGTTTATAGATAATCTGTTCAGTTTAAAGCTGATCGAGTGGTACAGTGTGTTTATAGATAATCAGTTCAGTTTAAAGCTGATGCAGTGGTGCAGCGTGTTTATAGATAATCTGTTCAGTTTAAAGATGATGGAGTGGTGCAGCGTTTTTATAGATAATCTGTTCATTTTAAAGCTGATGGAGTGGTGCAGTGTGTTTATAGATAATCTGTTCAGGTTAAAGCTGAGCGAGTGGTACAGCGTGTTTATAGATAATCTGTTCAGATTAAAGCTGATCGAGTGGTGCAGCGAATTTAGAGATAATCAGTTCAGGTAGTTGCTGATCGAGCGGTAGCGACTGTTCAAAGATAATCTGTTCAGTTTAAAGCTGATCAGGTGTTACAGCGTGTTTATAGACAATCGGTTCAGTTTAAAGCTGATCGAGTGCTACAGCGTGTTTATACATAATCAGTTCAGTTTAAAGCTGATCGAGTGGTACAGCGTGTTTATAGATAATCTGTTCAGTTTAAAGCTGATCGAGTGGTGCAGCGTGTTTATAGATAATCTGTTCACTTTAAAGCTGATCGAGTGGTGCAGTGTGTTCTCAGATAGTCTGTTCAGTTTAAAACTGATTGAGTGATACAGGGTGTTTATACATAATCTGTTTAGTTTAAATCTGATCGAGTGGTACAGCGTGTTTATAGATAATCTGCTCAGTTTAAATTGGATCGAGTGATACAGCTTGTTCATAGATAATCTGTTTAGTTTACACCTCATCAAGTGGTACAGAGTATTTGTAGATAATCTGTTCAGTTTACAGCTGATCGAGTGGTGCAGCGTGTTTATAGATAATCAGTTCAGTTTAAAGCTGATCGAGTGGTACAGCGTGTTTATAGATAATCTGTTCAGTTTAAAGCTGATCGAGTGGTACAGCGTGTTTATAGATAATCTGTTCAGTTTAAAGCTGATCGAGTGGTACAGCGTGTTTATAGATATGCTGTTCAGTTTAAAGCTGATCGAGTGGTACAGCGTGTTTATAGATAATCTGTTCAGTTTAAAGATAATCGAGAGGTACAGCGTGTTTATAGATAATCTGTTCAGTTTAAAGCTGATCGAGTGGTACAGCGTGTTTATAGATAATCTGTTCAGTTTAAAACTGATCGAGTGGTACAGCGTGTTTATAGATAATCTGTTCAGTTTAAAGCTGATCGAGTGGTACAGCGTGTTTATAGATAATCTGTTCAGTTTAAAGCTGATCGAGTGGTACAGCGTGTTTATAGATAATCTGTTCAGTTTAAAGATAATCGAAAGGTACAGCGTGTTTATAGATAATCTGTTCTGTTTTCAGATGATCGAGTGGCACAGTGTGATTATAGATAATCAGTTCAGTTTAAAGCTGATAAATTGCTACAGTGTGTTTATAGTTATTCAGTTCGTTTGAAAATGATCGAGTGGTACAGCGTGTTTATAAATAATCTGTTCAGTTTAACGCTGATCGAGTGGTACAGCCTGTTTATAGATAATCAGTTCAGTTTAAAGCTGATCGAGTGGTACAGCCTGTTTATAGATAATCAATTCAGTTTAGAGCTCATCGAGTGGTACAGTGTGCTTATAGATAATCTGTTCAGTTTAAAGCTGATCGAGTGGTACAGCCTGTTTATAGATAATCTGTTCAATTTAAAGCTGATCAAGTGGTACAGCGTGTTTATAGATAATCTGTTCAGTTTAAAGCTGATCGAGTGGTACAGCCTGTTTATAGATAATCTGTTCAATTTAAAGCTGATCGAGTGGTACAGCGTGTTTATAGATAAACTGATCAGTTTAAAGCTGATCGAGTAATACAGCCTGTTTATAGATAATCTGTTCAATTTAAAGCTGATCAAGTAGTACAGCGTGTTTATAGATAATCAGTTCAGTTTAAAGCTGATCGAGTGGTACAGCGTGTTTATAGATAATCTGATCAGTTTAAAGCCGATCGAGTGGTACAGTGTGTTTAAAGATAATCAGTTCAGTTTAAAGCTGATCGAGTGGTGCAGCGTGTTAATAGATAATGTGTTCAGTTTAAAGCTGATCGAGTGGTACAGCATGTTTATACATAATCTGTTCAGATTAAAGCTGATCGAGTGGTGCAGCGAATTTAGAGATAATCAGTTCAGGTAGCTGCTGATCGAGCGGTAGCGACTGTTCAAAGATAATCTGTTCAGTTTAAAGCTGATCATGTGGTACAGCGTGTTTATAGACAATCAGTTCGGTTTAAAGCTGATTCAGTGGTACAGCGTGTTTATAGATAATCAGTTCAGTTTAAAGCTCATCGAGTGGTACAGCGTGTTTATAGATAATCTGTTCAGTTTAAAGCTGATTCAGTGGTACAGCGTGTTTATAGATAATCTGTTCAGTTTAAAGCTGATCGAGTGGTACAGCCTGTTTATAGATAATCAGTTCAGTTTAAAGCTGATCGAGTGGTACAGTGTGTTTATAGATAATCTGTTCAGTTTAAAACTGATTGAGTGATACAGGGTGTTTATACATAATCTGTTTAGTTGAAATCTGATCGAGTGGTACAGCGTGTTTATAGATAATCTGCTCAGTTTAAATCGGATCGAGTGATACAGCTTGTTCATAGATAATCTGTTTAGTTTACACCTCATCAAGTGGGACAGTGTATTTGTAGATATTCTGTTTAGTTTACAGCTGATCAAGTGGTGCAGAGTGTTTATAGATAATCTGTTCAGTTTAAAGCTGATCGAGTGGTACAGCGTGTTTATAGATAATCTGTTCAGTTTAAAGCTGATCGAGTGGTGCAGCGTGTTTATAGATAATCTGTTCAGTTTAAAGCTGATCGAGTGGTAAAGCGCGTTTATAGATAATCTGTTCAGTTTAAAGATAATCGAGAGGTACAGCGTGTTTATAGATAATCTGTTCAGTTTTTAGATGATCGAGTGGCACAGTGTGATTATAGATAATCTGTTCAGTTTAAAGCTGATAAAGTGCTACAGTGTGTTTCTAGTTAATCAGTTCGTTTTAAAATGATCGAGTGGTACAGCGTGTTTATAGATAATCTGTTCAGTTTAACGCTGATCGAGTGGTACAGCGTGTTTATAGATAATCTGTTCAGTTTAACGCTGATCGAGAGGTACAGCTTGTTTATAGGTAATCAGTTCAGTTTAACGCTGATCGAGTGGTACAGTGTGTTTATAGATAATCTGTTCAGTTTAACGCTGATCGAGTGGTACAGCGTGTTTATAGATAATCTGTTCAGTTTAAAGCTGATCGAGTGGTACAGACTGTTTATAGATAATCTGTTCAATTTAAAGCTGATCGAGTGGTACAGCGTGTTTATAGATAATCTGATCAGTTTAAAGCCGATCGAGTGGTACAGTGTGTTTAAAGATAATCAGTTCAGTTTAAAGCTGATCGAGTGGTGCAGCGTGTTTATAGATAATCAGTTCAGTTTAAAGCTGATCAAGTGGTACAGCGTGTTTATAGATAATCTGTTCAGATTAAAGCTGATCGAGTGGTGCAGCGAATTTAGAGATAATCAGTTCAGGTAGCTGCTGATCGAGCGGTAGCGACTGTTCAAAGATAATCTGTTCAGTTTAAAGCTGATCATGTGGTACAGCGTGTTTATAGACAATTCGTTCGGTTTAAAGCTGATTCAGTGGTACAGCGTGTTTATAGATAATCAGTTCAGTTTAAAGCTCATCGAGTGGTACAGCATGTTTATAGATAATCTGTTCAGTTTAAAGCTGATTCAGTGGTACAGCGTGTTTATAGATAATCTGTTCAGTTTAAAGCTGATCGAGTGGTACAGCCTGTTTATAGATAATCAGTTCAGTTTAAAGCTGATCGAGTGGTACAGTGTGTTTATAGTTAATCTGTTCAGTTTAAAACTGATTGAGTGATACAGGGTGTTTATACATAATCTGTTTAGTTGAAATCTGATCGAGTGGTACAGCGTGTTTATAGATAATCTGCTCAGTTTAAATCGGATCGAGTGATACAGCTTGTTCATAGATAATCTGTTTAGTTTACACCTCATCAAGTGGTACATTGTATTTGTAGATATTCTGTTTAGTTTACAGCTGATCGAGTGGTGCAGCGTGTTTATAGATACTCTGTTCAGTTTAAAGCTGATCGAGTGGTACAGCCTGTTTATAGATAATCAGTTCAGTTTAAAGCTGATCGAGTGGTACAGTGTGTTTATAGATAATCTGTTCAGTTTAAAACTGATTGAGTGATACAGGGTGTTTATACATAATCTGTTTAGTTGAAATCTGATCGAGTGGTACAGCGTGTTTATAGATAATCTGCTCAGTTTAAATCGGATCGAGTGATACAGCTTGTTCATAGATAATCTGTTTAGTTTACACCTCATCAAGTGGGACAGTGTATTTGTAGATATTCTGTTTAGTTTACAGCTGATCAAGTGGTGCAGCGTGTTTATAGATAATCTGTTCAGTTTAAAGCTGATCGAGTGGTACAGCGTGTTTATAGATAATCTGTTCAGTTTAAAGCTGATCGAGTGGTGCAGCGTGTTTATAGATAATCTGTTCAGTTTAAAGCTGATCGAGTGGTAAAGCGCGTTTATAGATAATCTGTTCAGTTTAAAGATAATCGAGAGGTACAGCGTGTTTATAGATAATCTGTTCAGTTTTTAGATGATCGAGTGGCACAGTGTGATTATAGATAATCTGTTCAGTTTAAAGCTGATAAAGTGCTACAGTGTGTTTCTAGTTAATCAGTTCGTTTTAAAATGATCGAGTGGTACAGCGTGTTTATAGATAATCTGTTCAGTTTAACGCTGATCGAGTGGTACAGCGTGTTTATAGATAATCTGTTCAGTTTAACGCTGATCGAGAGGTACAGCTTGTTTATAGGTAATCAGTTCAGTTTAACGCTGATCGAGTGGTACAGTGTGTTTATAGATAATCTGTTCAGTTTAACGCTGATCGAGTGGTACAGCGTGTTTATAGATAATCTGTTCAGTTTAAAGCTGATCGAGTGGTACAGCCTGTTTATAGATAATCTGTTCAATTTAAAGCTGATCGAGTGGTACAGCGTGTTTATAGATAATCTGATCAGTTTAAAGCCGATCGAGTGGTACAGTGTGTTTAAAGATAATCAGTTCAGTTTAAAGCTGATCGAGTGGTGCAGCGTGTTTATAGATAATCAGTTCAGTTTAAAGCTGATCAAGTGGTACAGCGTGTTTATAGATAATCTGTTCAGATTAAAGCTGATCGAGTGGTGCAGCGAATTTAGAGATAATCAGTTCAGGTAGCTGCTGATCGAGCGGTAGCGACTGTTCAAAGATAATCTGTTCAGTTTAAAGCTGATCATGTGGTACAGCGTGTTTATAGACAATTCGTTCGGTTTAAAGCTGATTCAGTGGTACAGCGTGTTTATAGATAATCAGTTCAGTTTAAAGCTCATCGAGTGGTACAGCATGTTTATAGATAATCTGTTCAGTTTAAAGCTGATTCAGTGGTACAGCGTGTTTATAGATAATCTGTTCAGTTTAAAGCTCATCGAGTGGTACAGCCTGTTTATAGATAATCAGTTCAGTTTAAAGCTGATCGAGTGGTACAGTGTGTTTATAGTTAATCTGTTCAGTTTAAAACTGATTGAGTGATACAGGGTGTTTATACATAATCTGTTTAGTTGAAATCTGATCGAGTGGTACAGCGTGTTTATAGATAATCTGCTCAGTTTAAATCGGATCGAGTGATACAGCTTGTTCATAGATAATCTGTTTAGTTTACACCTCATCAAGTGGGACAGTGTTATTTGTAGATATTCTGTTTAGTTTACAGCTGATCGAGTGGTGCAGCGTGTTTATAGATAATCTGTTCAGTTTAAAGCTGATCGAGTGGTACAGCGTGTTTATAGATAATCTGTTCAGTTTAAAGCTGATCGAGTGGTGCAGCGTGTTTATAGATAATCTGTTCAGTTTAAAGCTGATCGAGTGGTAAAGCGCGTTTATAGATAATCTGTTCAGTTTAAAGATAATCGAGAGGTACAGCGTGTTTATAGATAATCTGTTCAGTTTTTAGATGATCGAGTGGCACAGTGTGATTATAGATAATCTGTTCAGTTTAAAGCTGATAAAGTGCTACAGTGTGTTTCTAGTTAATCAGTTCGTTTTAAAATGATCGAGTGGTACAGCGTGTTTATAGATAATCTGTTCAGTTTAAAGCTGATCGAGTGGTACAGCTTGTTTATAGGTAATCAGTTCAGTTTAACGCTGATCGAGTGGTACAGTGTGTTTATAGATAATCTGTTCAGTTTAACGCTGATCGAGTGGTACAGCGTGTTTATAGATAATCTGTTCAGTTTAAAGCTGATCGAGTGGTACAGCCTGTTTATAGATAATCTGTTCAATTTAAAGCTGATCGAGTGGTACAGCCTGTTTATAGATAATCTGTTCAATTTAAAGCTGATCGAGTGGTACAGCGTGTTTATAGATAATCTGTTCAGTTTAAAGCTGATCGAGTGGTACAGCCTGTTTATAGATAATCAGTTCAGTTTAAAGCTGATCGAGTGGTACAGTGTGTTTATAGTTAATCTGTTCAGTTTAAAACTGATTGAGTGATACAGGGTGTTTATACATAATCTGTTTAGTTGAAATCTGATCGAGTGGTACAGCGTGTTTATAGATAATCTGCTCAGTTTAAATCGGATCGAGTGATACAGCTTGTTCATAGATAATCTGTTTAGTTTACACCTCATCAAGTGGTACATTGTATTTGTAGATATTCTGTTTAGTTTACAGCTGATCGAGTGGTGCAGCGTGTTTATAGATACTCTGTTCAGTTTAAAGCTGATCGAGTGGTACAGCCTGTTTATAGATAATCAGTTCAGTTTAAAGCTGATCGAGTGGTACAGTGTGTTTATAGATAATCTGTTCAGTTTAAAACTGATTGAGTGATACAGGGTGTTTATACATAATCTGTTTAGTTGAAATCTGATCGAGTGGTACAGCGTGTTTATAGATAATCTGCTCAGTTTAAATCGGATCGAGTGATACAGCTTGTTCATAGATAATCTGTTTAGTTTACACCTCATCAAGTGGGACAGTGTATTTGTAGATATTCTGTTTAGTTTACAGCTGATCAAGTGGTGCAGCGTGTTTATAGATAATCTGTTCAGTTTAAAGCTGATCGAGTGGTACAGCGTGTTTATAGATAATCTGTTCAGTTTAAAGCTGATCGAGTGGTGCAGCGTGTTTATAGATAATCTGTTCAGTTTAAAGCTGATCGAGTGGTAAAGCGCGTTTATAGATAATCTGTTCAGTTTAAAGATAATCGAGAGGTACAGCGTGTTTATAGATAATCTGTTCAGTTTTTAGATGATCGAGTGGCACAGTGTGATTATAGATAATCTGTTCAGTTTAAAGCTGATAAAGTGCTACAGTGTGTTTCTAGTTAATCAGTTCGTTTTAAAATGATCGAGTGGTACAGCGTGTTTATAGATAATCTGTTCAGTTTAACGCTGATCGAGTGGTACAGCGTGTTTATAGATAATCTGTTCAGTTTAACGCTGATCGAGAGGTACAGCTTGTTTATAGGTAATCAGTTCAGTTTAACGCTGATCGAGTGGTACAGTGTGTTTATAGATAATCTGTTCAGTTTAACGCTGATCGAGTGGTACAGCGTGTTTATAGATAATCTGTTCAGTTTAAAGCTGATCGAGTGGTACAGCCTGTTTATAGATAATCTGTTCAATTTAAAGCTGATCGAGTGGTACAGCGTGTTTATAGATAATCTGATCAGTTTAAAGCCGATCGAGTGGTACAGTGTGTTTAAAGATAATCAGTTCAGTTTAAAGCTGATCGAGTGGTGCAGCGTGTTTATAGATAATCAGTTCAGTTTAAAGCTGATCAAGTGGTACAGCGTGTTTATAGATAATCTGTTCAGATTAAAGCTGATCGAGTGGTGCAGCGAATTTAGAGATAATCAGTTCAGGTAGCTGCTGATCGAGCGGTAGCGACTGTTCAAAGATAATCTGTTCAGTTTAAAGCTGATCATGTGGTACAGCGTGTTTATAGACAATTCGTTCGGTTTAAAGCTGATTCAGTGGTACAGCGTGTTTATAGATAATCAGTTCAGTTTAAAGCTCATCGAGTGGTACAGCATGTTTATAGATAATCTGTTCAGTTTAAAGCTGATTCAGTGGTACAGCGTGTTTATAGATAATCTGTTCAGTTTAAAGCTCATCGAGTGGTACAGCCTGTTTATAGATAATCAGTTCAGTTTAAAGCTGATCGAGTGGTACAGTGTGTTTATAGTTAATCTGTTCAGTTTAAAACTGATTGAGTGATACAGGGTGTTTATACATAATCTGTTTAGTTGAAATCTGATCGAGTGGTACAGCGTGTTTATAGATAATCTGCTCAGTTTAAATCGGATCGAGTGATACAGCTTGTTCATAGATAATCTGTTTAGTTTACACCTCATCAAGTGGGACAGTGTTATTTGTAGATATTCTGTTTAGTTTACAGCTGATCGAGTGGTGCAGCGTGTTTATAGATAATCTGTTCAGTTTAAAGCTGATCGAGTGGTACAGCGTGTTTATAGATAATCTGTTCAGTTTAAAGCTGATCGAGTGGTGCAGCGTGTTTATAGATAATCTGTTCAGTTTAAAGCTGATCGAGTGGTAAAGCGCGTTTATAGATAATCTGTTCAGTTTAAAGATAATCGAGAGGTACAGCGTGTTTATAGATAATCTGTTCAGTTTTTAGATGATCGAGTGGCACAGTGTGATTATAGATAATCTGTTCAGTTTAAAGCTGATAAAGTGCTACAGTGTGTTTCTAGTTAATCAGTTCGTTTTAAAATGATCGAGTGGTACAGCGTGTTTATAGATAATCTGTTCAGTTTAAAGCTGATCGAGTGGTACAGCTTGTTTATAGGTAATCAGTTCAGTTTAACGCTGATCGAGTGGTACAGTGTGTTTATAGATAATCTGTTCAGTTTAACGCTGATCGAGTGGTACAGCGTGTTTATAGATAATCTGTTCAGTTTAAAGCTGATCGAGTGGTACAGCCTGTTTATAGATAATCTGTTCAATTTAAAGCTGATCGAGTGATACAGCGTGTTTATAGATAATCTGTTCAGTTTTTAGATGATCGAGTGGTACAGCGCGTTTATAGATAATCTGTTTAGTTTAAAGCTGATCGAGTGGTACAGCCTGTTTATAGATAATCAGTTCAGTTTAAATCTGATCGAGTGGTACAGCGTGTTTATAGATAATCTGTTCAGTTTAATGCTGATCGAGTGGTACAGCCTGTTTATAGATAATCAGTTCAGTTTAAATCTGATCGAGTGGTACAGCGTGTTTATAGATAATCTGTTCAGTTTAAAGCTGATCGAGTGGTACAGCCTGTTTATAGATAATCTGTTCAATTTAAAGCTGATCGAGTGGTGCAGCGTGTTTATAGACAATCTGTTCAGTTTAAAGCTGTCCGAGTGGTGCAGCGTGTTTATAGATAATCTGTTCAGTTTTTAGATGATCGAGTGACACAGTGTTTTTATAGATAATCTGTTCAGTTTAAAGCTGATAAAGTGCTACAGTCTGTTTATAGTTAATCAGTTTGTTTTAAAATGATCGAGTGGTACAGCGTGTTTTTAGATAATCTGTTCAGTTTTTAGATGATCGAGTGGCACAGTGTGATTATAGATAATCTGTTCAGTTTAAAGCTGATAAAGTGCTACAGTGTGTTTATAGTTAATCAGTTCGTTTTAAAATGATCGAGTGGTACAGCGTGTTTATAGATAATCTGCTCAGTTTAAAGCTGATCGAGTGGTACAGCGTGTTTATAGATAATCTGTTCAGTTTAAAGCTGATCGAGTGGTACAGCGTGTTTATAGATAATCTGTTCAGTTTAAAGCTGATCGAGTGGTACAGCGTGTTAATAGATAATCTGTTTAGTTTAAAGATAATCGAGAGGTACAGCGTGTTTATAGATAATCTGTTCAGTTTTTAGATGATCGTGTGGCACAGTGTGATTATAGATAATCTGTTCAGTTTAATGCTGATCGAGAGGTACAGCGTGTTTATAGATAATCAGTTCAGTTTACCGCTGATCGAGTGGTACAGCTTGTTTATAGATAATCAGTTCAGTTTAACGCTGATCGAGTGGTACAGCGTGTTTATACATAATCTGTTCAGTTTAAAGCTGATCGAGTGGTACAGCCTGTTTATAGATAATCTGTTCAATTTAAAGCTGATCGAGTGGTACAGCTTGTTTATAGATAATCAGTTCTGTTTAACGCTGATCGAGTGGTACAGCCTGTTTATAGATAATCTGTTCAGTTTAAAGCTGATCGAGTGGAACAGCCTGTTTATAGATAATCTGTTCAGTTTTCAGATGATCGAGCGGTCCAGTGTGTTTATAGATAATCAGTTCAGTTTAAAGCTGATCGAGTGGTACAGCCTGTTTCTAGATAATCTGTTCAATTTAAAGCTGATCGAGTGGTGCAGCGTGTTTATAGATAATCTGTTCAGTTTAAAGCTGATCGAGTGGTACAGCCTGTTTATAGATAATCTGTTCAATTTAAAGCTGATCGAGTGGTACAGCGTGTTTATAGATAATCTGTTCAATTTTTAGAAGATCGAGTGGCACAGTGTGATTATAGATAATCTGTTCAGTTTAAAGCTGATAAAGTGCTACAGTGTGTTTATAGTTAATCAGTTCGTTTTAAAGTGATCGAGTGGTACAGCGTGTTTATAGATAATCAGTTCAGTTTAACGCTGATCGAGTAGTACAGCATGTTTATAGATAATCAGTTCAGTTTAACGCTGATCGAGTGATACAGCTTGTTTATAGATAATCAGTTCAGTTTAACGCTGATCAAGTGGTACAGGGTGTTTATAGATAATCTGTTCAGTTTAAAGCTTATCGAGTGGTACAGGGTGTTTATAGATAATCTGTTCAGTTTAACGCTGATCGAGTGGTACAGGGTGTTTATAGATAATCTGTTCAGTTTAAAGCTTATCGAGTGGTACAGGGTGTTTATAGATAATCTATTCAGTTTAAAGCTGATTGAGTGGTACAGCGTGTTTATAGATAATCTGTTCAGTGTAAAGCTGATCGAGTGGTCCAGCGTGTTTATAGATAATCTGTTCAGTTTAAAGCTGATCGAGTGGTACAGCCTGTTTATAGATAATCAGTTCAGTTTAAATCTGATCGAGTGGTACAGCGTGTTTATAGATAATCTGTTCAGTTTAAAGCTGATCGAATGGTACAGCCTGTTTATAGATAATCTGTTCAATTTAAAGCTGATCGAGTGGTGCAGCTTGTTTATAGATAATCTGTTCAATTTAAAGCTGATCGAGTGGTACAGCCTGTTTATAGATAATCTGTTCAGTTAAAAGCTGATCGAATGGTACAGCCTGTTTATAGATAATCTGTTCAATTTATAGCTGATAGAGTGGTGCAGCGTGTTTATAGATAATCTGTTCAGTTTAAAGCTGATCGAGTGGTACAGCCTGTTTATAGATAATCTGTTCAGTTTAAAGCTGATCGAGTGGTACAGTGTGTTTATAGATAATCAGTTCAGTTTAAAGCTGATGCAGTGGTGCAGCGTGTTTATAGATAATCTGTTCAGTTTAAAGATGATGGAGTGGTGCAGCGTTTTTATAGATAATCTGTTCATTTTAAAGCTGATGGAGTGGTGCAGTGTGTTTATAGATAATCTGTTCAGGTTAAAGCTGAGCGAGTGGTACAGCGTGTTTATAGATAATCTGTTCAGATTAAAGCCGATCGAGTGGTGCAGCGAATTTAGAGATAATCAGTTCAGGTAGTTGCTGATCGAGCGGTAGCGACTGTTCAAAGATAATCTGTTCAGTTTAAAGCTGATCAGGTGTTACAGCGTGTTTATAGACAATCGGTTCAGTTTAAAGCTGATCGAGTGCTACAGCGTGTTTATACATAATCAGTTCAGTTTAAAGCTGATCGAGTGGTACAGCGTGTTTATAGATAATCTGTTCAGTTTAAAGCTGATCGAGTGGTGCAGCGTGTTTATACATAATCTGTTCAGTTTAAAGCTGATCGAGTGGTGCAGTGTGTTCTCAGATAATCTGTTCAGTTTAAAACTGATTGAGTGATACAGGGTGCTTATACATAATCTGTTTAGTTTAAATCTGATCGAGTGGTACAGCGTGTTTATAGATAATCTGCTCAGTTTAAATTGGATCGAGTGATACAACTTGTTCATAGATAATCTGTTTAGTTTACACCTCATCAAGTGGTACAGAGTATTTGTAGATAATCTGTTCAGTTTACAGCTGATCGAGTGGTGCAGCGTGTTTATAGATAATCAGTTCAGTTTAAAGCTGATCGAGTGGTACAGCGTGTTTATAGATAATCTGTTCAGTTTAAAGCTGATCGAGTGGTACAGCGTGTTTATAGATAATCTGTTCAGTTTAAAGCTGATCGAGTGGTACAGCGTGTTTATAGATATGCTGTTCAGTTTAAAGCTGATCGAGTGGTACAGCGTGTTTATAGATAATCTGTTCAGTTTAAAGATAATCGAGAGGTACAGCGTGTTTATAGATAATCTGTTCAGTTTAAAGCTGATCGAGTGGTACAGCGTGTTTATAGATAATCTGTTCAGTTTAAAACTGATCGAGTGGTACAGCGTGTTTATAGATAATCTGTTCAGTTTAAAGCTGATCGAGTGGTACAGCGTGTTTATAGATAATCTGTTCAGTTTAAAGCTGATCGAGTGGTACAGCGTGTTTATAGATAATCTGTTCAGTTTAAAGATAATCGAAAGGTACAGCGTGTTTATAGATAATCTGTTCTGTTTTCAGATGATCGAGTGGCACAGTGTGATTATAGATAATCAGTTCAGTTTAAAGCTGATAAATTGCTACAGTGTGTTGATAGTTATTCAGTTCGTTTGAAAATGATCGAGTGGTACAGCGTGTTTATAAATAATCTGTTCAGTTTAACGCTGATCGAGTGGTACAGCCTGTTTATAGATAATCAGTTCAGTTTAAAGCTGATCGAGTGGTACAGCCTGTTTATAGATAATCAATTCAGTTTAGAGCTCATCGAGTGGTACAGTGTGCTTATAGATAATCTGTTCAGTTTAAAGCTGATTGAGTGGTACAGCCTGTTTATAGATAATCTGTTCAATTTAAAGCTGATCAAGTGGTACAGCGTGTTTATAGATAATCTGTTCAGTTTAAAGCTGATCGAGTGGTACAGCCTGTTTATAGATAATCTGTTCAATTTAAAGCTGATCGAGTGGTACAGCGTGTTTATAGATAAACTGATCAGTTTAAAGCTGATCGAGTAATACAGCCTGTTTATAGATAATCTGTTCAATTTAAAGCTGATCAAGTAGTACAGCGTGTTTATAGATAATCAGTTCAGTTTAAAGCTGATCGAGTGGTACAGCGTGTTTATAGATAATCTGATCAGTTTAAAGCCGATCGAGTGGTACAGTGTGTTTAAAGATAATCAGTTCAGTTTAAAGCTGATCGAGTGGTGCAGCGTGTTAATAGATAATGTGTTCAGTTTAAAGCTGATCGAGTGGTACAGCATGTTTATAGATAATCTGTTCAGATTAAAGCTGATCGAGTGGTGCATGCGAATTTAGAGATAATCAGTTCAGGTAGCTGCTGATCGAGCGGTAGCGACTGTTCAAAGATAATCTGTTCAGTTTAAAGCTGATCATGTGGTACAGCGTGTTTATAGACAATCAGTTCGGTTTAAAGCTGATTCAGTGGTACAGCGTGTTTATAGATAATCAGTTCAGTTTAAAGCTCATCGAGTGGTACAGCGTGTTTATAGATAATCTGTTCAGTTTAAAGCTGATTCAGTGGTACAGCGTGTTTATAGATAATCTGTTCAGTTTAAAGCTGATCGAGTGGTACAGCCTGTTTATAGATAATCAGTTCAGTTTAAAGCTGATCGAGTGGTACAGTGTGTTTATAGATAATCTGTTCAGTTTAAAACTGATTGAGTGATACAGGGTGTTTATACATAATCTGTTTAGTTGAAATCTGATCGAGTGGTACAGCGTGTTTATAGATAATCTGCTCAGTTTAAATCGGATCGAGTGATACAGCTTGTTCATAGATAATCTGTTTAGTTTACACCTCATCAAGTGGGACAGTGTATTTGTAGATATTCTGTTTAGTTTACAGCTGATCAAGTGGTGCAGCGTGTTTATAGATAATCTGTTCAGTTTAAAGCTGATCGAGTGGTACAGCGTGTTTATAGATAATCTGTTCAGTTTAAAGCTGATCGAGTGGTGCAGCGTGTTTATAGATAATCTGTTCAGTTTAAAGCTGATCGAGTGGTAAAGCGCGTTTATAGATAATCTGTTCAGTTTAAAGATAATCGAGAGGTACAGCGTGTTTATAGATAATCTGTTCAGTTTTTAGATGATCGAGTGGCACAGTGTGATTATAGATAATCTGTTCAGTTTAAAGCTGATAAAGTGCTGCAGTGTGTTTCTAGTTAATCAGTTCGTTTTAAAATGATCGAGTGGTACAGCGTGTTTATAGATAATCTGTTCAGTTTAACGCTGATCGAGTGGTACAGCGTGTTTATAGATAATCTGTTCAGTTTAACGCTGATCGAGAGGTACAGCTTGTTTATAGGTAATCAGTTCAGTTTAACGCTGATCGAGTGGTACAGTGTGTTTATAGATAATCTGTTCAGTTTAACGCTGATCGAGTGGTACAGCGTGTTTATAGATAATCTGTTCAATTTAAAGCTGATCGAGTGGTACAGCGTGTTTATAGATAATCTGATCAGTTTAAAGCCGATCGAGTGGTACAGTGTGTTTAAAGATAATCAGTTCAGTTTAAAGCTGATCGAGTGGTGCAGCGTGTTTATAGATAATCAGTTCAGTTTAAAGCTGATCAAGTGGTACAGCGTGTTTATAGATAATCTGTTCAGATTAAAGCTGATCGAGTGGTGCAGCGAATTTAGAGATAATCAGTTCAGGTAGCTGCTGATCGAGCGGTAGCGACTGTTCAAAGATAATCTGTTCAGTTTAAAGCTGATCATGTGGTACAGCGTGTTTATAGACAATTCGTTCGGTTTAAAGCTGATTCAGTGGTACAGCGTGTTTATAGATAATCAGTTCAATTTAAAGCTCATCGAGTGGTACAGCATGTTTATAGATAATCTGTTCAGTTTAAAGCTGATTCAGTGGTACAGCGTGTTTATAGATAATCTGTTCAGTTTAAAGCTGATCGAGTGGTACAGCCTGTTTATAGATAATCAGTTCAGTTTAAAGCTGATCGAGTGGTACAGTGTGTTTATAGTTAATCTGTTCAGTTTAAAACTGATTGAGTGATACAGGGTGTTTATACATAATCTGTTTAGTTGAAATCTGATCGAGTGGTACAGCGTGTTTATAGATAATCTGCTCAGTTTAAATCGGATCGAGTGATACAGCTTGTTCATAGATAATCTGTTTAGTTTACACCTCATCAAGTGGTACAGTGTATTTGTAGATATTCTGTTTAGTTTACAGCTGATCGAGTGGTGCAGCGTGTTTATAGATACTCTGTTCAGTTTAAAGCTGATCGAGTGGTACAGCCTGTTTATAGATAATCAGTTCAGTTTAAAGCTGATCGAGTGGTACAGTGTGTTTATAGATAATCTCTTCAGTTTAAAACTGATTGAGTGATACAGGGTGTTTATACATAATCTGTTTAGTTGAAATCTGATCGAGTGGTACAGCGTGTTTATAGATAATCTGCTCAGTTTAAATCGGATCGAGTGATACAGCTTGTTCATAGATAATCTGTTTAGTTTACACCTCATCAAGTGGGACAGTGTATTTGTAGATATTCTGTTTAGTTTACAGCTGATCAAGTGGTGCAGCGTGTTTATAGATAATCTGTTCAGTTTAAAGCTGATCGAGTGGTACAGCGTGTTTATAGATAATCTGTTCAGTTTAAAGCTGATCGAGTGGTGCAGCGTGTTTATAGATAATCTGTTCAGTTTAAAGCTGATCGAGTGGTAAAGCGCGTTTATAGATAATCTGTTCAGTTTAAAGATAATCGAGAGGTACAGCGTGTTTATAGATAATCTGTTCAGTTTTTAGATGATCGAGTGGCACAGTGTGATTATAGATAATCTGTTCAGTTTAAAGCTGATAAAGTGCTACAGTGTGTTTCTAGTTAATCAGTTCGTTTTAAAATGATCGAGTGGTACAGCGTGTTTATAGATAATCTGTTCAGTTTAACGCTGATCGAGTGGTACAGCGTGTTTATAGATAATCTGTTCAGTTTAACGCTGATCGAGAGGTACAGCTTGTTTATAGGTAATCAGTTCAGTTTAACGCTGATCGAGTGGTACAGTGTGTTTATAGATAATCTGTTCAGTTTAACGCTGATCGAGTGGTACAGCGTGTTTATAGATAATCTGTTCAGTTTAAAGCTGATCGAGTGGTACAGCCTGTTTATAGATAATCTGTTCAATTTAAAGCTGATCGAGTGGTACAGCGTGTTTATAGATAATCTGATCAGTTTAAAGCCGATCGAGTGGTACAGTGTGTTTAAAGATAATCAGTTCAGTTTAAAGCTGATCGAGTGGTGCAGCGTGTTTATAGATAATCAGTTCAGTTTAAAGCTGATCAAGTGGTACAGCGTGTTTATAGATAATCTGTTCAGATTAAAGCTGATCGAGTGGTGCAGCGAATTTAGAGATAATCAGTTCAGGTAGCTGCTGATCGAGCGGTAGCGACTGTTCAAAGATAATCTGTTCAGTTTAAAGCTGATCATGTGGTACAGCGTGTTTATAGACAATTCGTTCGGTTTAAAGCTGATTCAGTGGTACAGCGTGTTTATAGATAATCAGTTCAGTTTAAAGCTCATCGAGTGGTACAGCATGTTTATAGATAATCTGTTCAGTTTAAAGCTGATTCAGTGGTACAGCGTGTTTATAGATAATCTGTTCAGTTTAAAGCTCATCGAGTGGTACAGCCTGTTTATAGATAATCAGTTCAGTTTAAAGCTGATCGAGTGGTACAGTGTGTTTATAGTTAATCTGTTCAGTTTAAAACTGATTGAGTGATACAGGGTGTTTATACATAATCTGTTTAGTTGAAATCTGATCGAGTGGTACAGCGTGTTTATAGATAATCTGCTCAGTTTAAATCGGATCGAGTGATACAGCTTGTTCATAGATAATCTGTTTAGTTTACACCTCATCAAGTGGGACAGTGTTATTTGTAGATATTCTGTTTAGTTTACAGCTGATCGAGTGGTGCAGCGTGTTTATAGATAATCTGTTCAGTTTAAAGCTGATCGAGTGGTACAGCGTGTTTATAGATAATCTGTTCAGTTTAAAGCTGATCGAGTGGTGCAGCGTGTTTATAGATAATCTGTTCAGTTTAAAGCTGATCGAGTGGTAAAGCGCGTTTATAGATAATCTGTTCAGTTTAAAGATAATCGAGAGGTACAGCGTGTTTATAGATAATCTGTTCAGTTTTTAGATGATCGAGTGGCACAGTGTGATTATAGATAATCTGTTCAGTTTAAAGCTGATAAAGTGCTACAGTGTGTTTCTAGTTAATCAGTTCGTTTTAAAATGATCGAGTGGTACAGCGTGTTTATAGATAATCTGTTCAGTTTAACGCTGATCGAGTGGTACAGCTTGTTTATAGGTAATCAGTTCAGTTTAACGCTGATCGAGTGGTACAGTGTGTTTATAGATAATCTGTTCAGTTTAACGCTGATCGAGTGGTACAGCGTGTTTATAGATAATCTGTTCAGTTTAAAGCTGATCGAGTGGTACAGCCTGTTTATAGATAATCTGTTCAATTTAAAGCTGATCGAGTGGTACAGCGTGTTTATAGATAATCTGTTCAGTTTTTAGATGATCGAGTGGTACAGCGCGTTTATAGATAATCTGTTTAGTTTAAAGCTGATCGAGTGGTACAGCCTGTTTATAGATAATCAGTTCAGTTTAAAGCTGATCGAGTGGTACAGTGTGTTTATAGATAATCTGTTCAGTTTAAAACTGATTGAGTGATACAGGGTGTTTATACATAATCTGTTTAGTTGAAATCTGATCGAGTGGTACAGCGTGTTTATAGATAATCTGCTCAGTTTAAATCGGATCGAGTGATACAGCTTGTTCATAGATAATCTGTTTAGTTTACACCTCATCAAGTGGGACAGTGTATTTGTAGATATTCTGTTTAGTTTACAGCTGATCAAGTGGTGCAGCGTGTTTATAGATAATCTGTTCAGTTTAAAGCTGATCGAGTGGTACAGCGTGTTTATAGATAATCTGTTCAGTTTAAAGCTGATCGAGTGGTGCAGCGTGTTTATAGATAATCTGTTCAGTTTAAAGCTGATCGAGTGGTAAAGCGCGTTTATAGATAATCTGTTCAGTTTAAAGATAATCGAGAGGTACAGCGTGTTTATAGATAATCTGTTCAGTTTTTAGATGATCGAGTGGCACAGTGTGATTATAGATAATCTGTTCAGTTTAAAGCTGATAAAGTGCTACAGTGTGTTTCTAATTAATCAGTTCGTTTTAAAATGATCGAGTGGTACAGCGTGTTTATAGATAATCTGTTCAGTTTAACGCTGATCGAGTGGTACAGCGTGTTTATAGATAATCTGTTCAGTTTAACGCTGATCGAGTGGTACAGCGTGTTTATAGATAATCTGTTCAGTTTAACGCTGATCGAGAGGTACAGCTTGTTTATAGGTAATCAGTTCAGTTTAACGCTGATCGAGTGGTACAGTGTGTTTATAGATAATCTGTTCAGTTTAACGCTGATCGAGTGGTACAGCGTGTTTATAGATAATCTGTTCAATTTAAAGCTGATCGAGTGGTACAGCGTGTTTATAGATAATCTGATCAGTTTAAAGCCGATCGAGTGGTACAGTGTGTTTAAAGATAATCAGTTCAGTTTAAAGCTGATCGAGTGGTGCAGCGTGTTTATAGATAATCAGTTCAGTTTAAAGCTGATCAAGTGGTACAGCGTGTTTATAGATAATCTGTTCAGATTAAAGCTGATCGAGTGGTGCAGCGAATTTAGAGATAATCAGTTCAGGTAGCTGCTGATCGAGCGGTAGCGACTGTTCAAAGATAATCTGTTCAGTTTAAAGCTGATCATGTGGTACAGCGTGTTTATAGACAATTCGTTCGGTTTAAAGCTGATTCAGTGGTACAGCGTGTTTATAGATAATCAGTTCAATTTAAAGCTCATCGAGTGGTACAGCATGTTTATAGATAATCTGTTCAGTTTAAAGCTGATTCAGTGGTACAGCGTGTTTATAGATAATCTGTTCAGTTTAAAGCTGATCGAGTGGTACAGCCTGTTTATAGATAATCAGTTCAGTTTAAAGCTGATCGAGTGGTACAGTGTGTTTATAGTTAATCTGTTCAGTTTAAAACTGATTGAGTGATACAGGGTGTTTATACATAATCTGTTTAGTTGAAATCTGATCGAGTGGTACAGCGTGTTTATAGATAATCTGCTCAGTTTAAATCGGATCGAGTGATACAGCTTGTTCATAGATAATCTGTTTAGTTTACACCTCATCAAGTGGTACAGTGTATTTGTAGATATTCTGTTTAGTTTACAGCTGATCGAGTGGTGCAGCGTGTTTATAGATACTCTGTTCAGTTTAAAGCTGATCGAGTGGTACAGCCTGTTTATAGATAATCAGTTCAGTTTAAAGCTGATCGAGTGGTACAGTGTGTTTATAGATAATCTCTTCAGTTTAAAACTGATTGAGTGATACAGGGTGTTTATACATAATCTGTTTAGTTGAAATCTGATCGAGTGGTACAGCGTGTTTATAGATAATCTGCTCAGTTTAAATCGGATCGAGTGATACAGCTTGTTCATAGATAATCTGTTTAGTTTACACCTCATCAAGTGGGACAGTGTATTTGTAGATATTCTGTTTAGTTTACAGCTGATCGAGTGGTGCAGCGTGTTTATAGATAATCTGTTCAGTTTAAAGCTGATCGAGTGGTACAGCGTGTTTATAGATAATCTGTTCAGTTTAAAGCTGATCGAGTGGTGCAGCGTGTTTATAGATAATCTGTTCAGTTTAAAGCTGATCGAGTGGTAAAGCGCGTTTATAGATAATCTGTTCAGTTTAAAGATAATCGAGAGGTACAGCGTGTTTATAGATAATCTGTTCAGTTTTTAGATGATCGAGTGGCACAGTGTGATTATAGATAATCTGTTCAGTTTAAAGCTGATAAAGTGCTACAGTGTGTTTCTAGTTAATCAGTTCGTTTTAAAATGATCGAGTGGTACAGCGTGTTTATAGATAATCTGTTCAGTTTAACGCTGATCGAGTGGTACAGCGTGTTTATAGATAATCTGTTCAGTTTAACGCTGATCGAGAGGTACAGCTTGTTTATAGGTAATCAGTTCAGTTTAACGCTGATCGAGTGGTACAGTGTGTTTATAGATAATCTGTTCAGTTTAACGCTGATCGAGTGGTACAGCGTGTTTATAGATAATCTGTTCAGTTTAAAGCTGATCGAGTGGTACAGCCTGTTTATAGATAATCTGTTCAATTTAAAGCTGATCGAGTGGTACAGCGTGTTTATAGATAATCTGTTCAGTTTTTAGATGATCGAGTGGTATAGCGCGTTTATAGATAATCTGTTTAGTTTAAAGCTGATCGAGTGGTACAGCCTGTTTATAGATAATCAGTTCAGTTTAAATCTGATCGAGTGGTACAGCGTGTTTATAGATAATCTGTTCAGTTTAATGCTGATCGAGTGGTACAGCCTGTTTATAGATAATCAGTTCAGTTTAAATCTGATCGAGTGGTACAGCGTGTTTATAAATAATCTGTTCAGTTTAAAGCTGATCGAGTGGTACAGCCTGTTTATAGATAATCTGTTCAATTTAAAGCTGATCGAGTGGTGCAGCGTTTTTATAGACAATCTGTTCAGTTTAAAGCTGTCCGAGTGGTGCAGCGTGTTTATAGATAATCTGTTCAGTTTTTAGATGATCGAGTGGCACAGTGTGATTATAGATAATCTGTTCAGTTTAAAGCTGATCGAGTGCTACAGTCTGTTTATAGTTAATCAGTTTGTTTTAAAATGATCGAGTGGTACAGCGTGTTTTTAGATAATCTGTTCAGTTTTTAGATGATCGAGTGGCACAGTGTGATTATAGATAATCTGTTCAGTTTAAAGCTGATAAAGTGCTACAGTGTGTTTATAGTTAATCAGTTCGTTTTAAAATGATCGAGTGGTACAGCGTGTTTATAGATAATCTGCTCAGTTTAAAGCTGATCGAGTGGTACAGCGTGTTTATAGATAATCTGTTCAGTTTAAAGCTGATCGAGTGGTACAGCGTGTTTATAGATAATCTGTTCAGTTTAAAGCTGATCGAGTGGTACAGCGTGTTAATAGATAATCTGTTTAGTTTAAAGATAATCGAGAGGTACAGCGTGTTTATAGATAATCTGTTCAGTTTTTAGATGATCGTGTGGCACAGTGTGATTATAGATAATCTGTTCAGTTTACCGCTGATCGAGTGGTACAGCTTGTTTATAGATAATCAGTTCAGTTTAACGCTGATCGAGTGGTACAGCGTGTTTATACATAATCTGTTCAGTTTAAAGCTGATCGAGTGGTACAGCCTGTTTATAGATAATCTGTTCAATTTAAAGCTGATCGAGTGGTACAGCTTGTTTATAGATAATCAGTTCTGTTTAACGCTGATCGAGTGGTACAGCCTGTTTATAGATAATCTGTTCAGTTTAAAGCTGATCGAGTGGAACAGCCTGTTTATAGATAATCTGTTCAGTTTTCAGATGATCGAGCGGTCCAGTATGTTTATAGATAATCAGTTCAGTTTAAAGCTGATCGAGTGGTACAGCCTGTTTCTAGATAATCTGTTCAATTTAAAGCTGATCGAGTGGTGCAGCGTGTTTATAGATAATCTGTTCAGTTTAAAGCTGATCGAGTGGTACAGCCTGTTTATAGATAATCTGTTCAATTTAAAGCTGATCGAGTGGTACAGCGTGTTTATAGATAATCTGTTCAATTTTTAGAAGATCGAGTGGCACAGTGTGATTATAGATAATCTGTTCAGTTTAAAGCTGATAAAGTGCTACAGTGTGTTTATAGTTAATCAGTTCGTTTTAAAGTGATCGAGTGGTACAGCGTGTTTATAGATAATCAGTTCAGTTTAACGCTGATCGAGTAGTACCGCATGTTTATAGATAATCAGTTCAGTTTAACGCTGATCAAGTGGTACAGGGTGTTTATAGATAATCTGTTCAGTTTAAAGCTTATCGAGTGGTACAGGGTGTTTATAGATAATCTGTTCAGTTTAACGCTGATCGAGTGGTACAGGGTGTTTATAGATAATCTGTTCAGTTTAAAGCTTATCGAGTGGTACAGGGTGTTTATAGATAATCTATTCAGTTTAAAGCTGATTGAGTGGTACAGCGTGTTTATAGATAATCTGTTCAGTGTAAAGCTGATCGAGTGGTCCAGCGTGTTTATAGATAATCTGTTCAGTTTAAAGCTGATCGAGTGGTACAGCCTGTTTATAGATAATCAGTTCAGTTTAAATCTGATCGAGTGGTACAGCGTGTTTATAGATAATCTGTTCAGTTTAAAGCTGATCGAATGGTACAGCCTGTTTATAGATAATCTGTTCAATTTAAAGCTGATCGAGTGGTGCAGCTTGTTTATAGATAATCTGTTCAATTTAAAGCTGATCGAGTGGTACAGCCTGTTTATAGATAATCTGTTCAGTTAAAAGCTGATCGAATGGTACAGCCTGTTTATAGATAATCTGTTCAATTTATAGCTGATAGAGTGGTGCAGCGTGTTTATAGATAATCTGTTCAGTTTAAAGCTGATCGAGTGGTACAGCCTGTTTATAGATAATCTGTTCAGTTTAAAGCTGATCGAGTGGTACAGTGTGTTTATAGATAATCAGTTCAGTTTAAAGCTGATGCAGTGGTGCAGCGTGTTTATAGATAATCTGTTCAGTTTAAAGATGATGGAGTGGTGTAGCGTTTTTATAGATAATCTGTTCATTTTAAAGCTGATGGAGTGGTGCAGTGTGTTTATAGATAATCTGTTCAGGTTAAAGCTGAGCGAGTGGTACAGCGTGTTTATAGATAATCTGTTCAGATTAAAGCTGATCGAGTGGTGCAGCGAATTTAGAGATAATCAGTTCAGGTAGTTGCTGATCGAGCGGTAGCGACTGTTCAAAGATAATCTGTTCAGTTTAAAGCTGATCAGGTGTTACAGCGTGTTTATAGACAATCGGTTCAGTTTAAAGCTGATCGAGTGCTACAGCGTGTTTATACATAATCAGTTCAGTTTAAAGCTGATCGAGTGGTACAGCGTGTTTATAGATAATCTGTTCAGTTTAAAGCTGATCGAGTGGTGCAGCGTGTTTATAGATAATCTGTTTAGTTTAAATCTGATCGAGTGGTACAGCGTGTTTATAGATAATCTGCTCAGTTTAAATTGGATCGAGTGATACAGCTTGTTCATAGATAATCTGTTTAGTTTACACCTCATCAAGTGGTACAGAGTATTTGTAGATAATCTGTTCAGTTTACAGCTGATCGAGTGGTGCAGCGTGTTTATAGATAATCAGTTCAGTTTAAAGCTGATCGAGTGGTACAGCGTGTTTATAGATAATCTGTTCAGTTTAAAGCTGATCGCGTGGTACAGCGTGTTTATAGATAATCTGTTCAGTTTAAAGCTGATCGAGTGGTACAGCGTGTTTATAGATATGCTGTTCAGTTTAAAGCTGATCGAGTGGTACAGCGTGTTTATAGATAATCTGTTCAGTTTAAAGATAATCGAGAGGTACAGCGTGTTTATAGATAATCTGTTCAGTTTAAAGCTGATCGAGTGGTACAGCGTGTTTATAGATAATCTGTTCAGTTTAAAGCTGATCGAGTGGTACAGCGTGTTTATAGATAATCTGTTCAGTTTAAAGCTGATCGAGTGGTACAGCGTGTTTATAGATAATCTGTTCAGTTTAATGCTGATCGAGTGGTACAGCGTGTTTATAGATAATCTGTTCAGTTTAAAGATAATCGAAAGGTACAGCGTGTTTATAGATAATCTGTTCTGTTTTCAGATGATCGAGTGGCACAGTGTGATTATAGATAATCAGTTCAGTTTAAAGCTGATAAATTGCTACAGTGTGTTTATAGTTATTCAGTTCGTTTGAAAATGATCGAGTGGTACAGGGTGTTTATAAATAAACTATTCAGTTTAAAGCTGATCGAGTGGTACAGCGTGTTTATAGATAATCTGTTCAGTTTAAAGCTGTTCGCGTGGTACAGCGTGTTTATATACAATTTGTTCAGATTAAACCTGATCCAGTGGTACAGCGTGGTTATATATAATTTGTTCAGTTTCAAGCTGATCGAGAGGTACAGCGTGTTTATAGATAATCTGTTGAGTTTAAAGATAATCGAGAGGTACAGCGTGTTTATAAATAATCCGTTCAGTTTAAAGCTGATCGAGTGGTACAGCGTGTTTATAGATATGCTGTTCAGTTTAAAGCTGATCGAGTGGTACAGCGTGTTTATAGATAATCTGTTCAGTTTACAGATAATCGTGTGGTACAGCGTGTTTATAGATAATCTGTTCTGTTTTTAGATGATCGAGTGGCACAGTGTGATTATAGATAATCAGTTCAGTTTAAAGCTGATAAATTGCTACAGTGTGTTTATAGTTAATCAGTTCGTTTGAAAATGATCGAGTGGTGCAGCGTGTTTATAAATAATCTGTTCAGTTTAACGCTGATCGAGTGGTACAGCCTGTTTATAGATAATCAGTTCAGTTTAACGCAGATCGAGTGGTACAGCTTGTTTATAGATAATCAGTTCAGTTTAACGCTGATCGAGTGGTACAGTGTGTTTATAGATAATCTCTTCAGTTTAACACTGATCGAGTGGTACAGCGTGTTTATAGATAATCTGTTCAGTTTAAAGCTGATCGAGTGGTACAGGGTGTTTTTAAATAAACTATTCAGTTTAAAGCTGATCGAGTGGTACAGCGTGTTCATAGATAATCTGTTCAGTTTAAAGCTGATCGAGTGGTACAGCGTGTTTATATATAATTTGTTCAGATTAAACTTGATCCAGTGGTACAGCGTGATTATATATAATTTGTTCAGTTTCAAGCTGATCGAGAGGTACAGCGTGTTTATAGATAATCTGTTGAGTTTAAAGCTGATTGAGTGGTACAGCGTATTTGTAGATAATCTGTTCTGTTTACAGCTGATCAAGTGGTACAGCGTGTTTATACATAATTTGTTCAGTTTAAAGCTGATCGAGAGGTGCAGTGTGTTTATAGATAATCTGTTCAGTTTAATGCGGATCGAGTAGTACAGCGTGTTTAGAGATAATCTGTTCAGTTTAATGCTGATCGAGTGGTACAGCGTGTTTAGAGATAATCTGTTCAGTTCAAAGATAATCGAGAGGTACAGCATGTTTGTAAATAATCTGTTCACTTTAATTCTGATGGAGAGGTGCAGTGTGTTTATAGATAATCTGTTCAGTTTAAAGCTGATCGAGTGGTACAGCGTGTTTATAGATAATCTGTTCAGTTTAAAGATAATCGAGAGGTACAGCGTGTTTATAGATAATCTGTTCAGTTTTTAGATGATCGAGTGGCACAGTGTGATTACAGATAATCTGTTCAGTTTAAAGCTGATAAAGTGCTACAGTGTGTTTATAGTTAATCAGTTCGTTTTAAAATGATCGAGTGGTACAGCGTGTTTATAAATAATCTGTTCAGTTTAACGCTGATCGAATGGTACAGCGTGTTTATAGATAATCTGTTCAGTTTAAAGCTGATCGAGTGGTACAGCATGTTTATAGATAATCTGTTCAGTTTAAAGCTGATCGAGTGGTACAGCGTGTTTATAGATAATCAGTTCAGTTTAAAGCTGATCGAGTGGTACAGCATGTTCATAGATAATCTGTTCAGTTTAACGCTGATCGAGTGGTGCAGCGTGTTTATAGATAATCTGTTCAGTTTAAAGCTGATCGAGTGGTACAGCGTGTTTATAGATAATCTGTTCAGTTTAAAGCTGATCGAGTGGTACAGCGTGTTTATAGATAATCTGTTCAATTTAAAGCTGATCGAGTGGTACAGCGTGTTTATTGATAATCTGTTCAGTTTAAAGCTGATCGAGTGGTACAGCGTGTTTATAGATAATCTGTTCAGTTTAAAGCTGATCGAGTGGTACAGCATGTTTATAGATATGCTATTCAGTTTAAAGCTGATCGAGTGGTACAGCGGGATTATAGATAATCTGTTCAGTTTAAAGATAATCGAGAGGTACAGCGTGTTTATAGATAATCTGTTCAGTTTAAATCTGATCGAGTGGTACAGCGTGTTTATAGATAACCTGTTCAGTTTAAAGCTGATCGAGTGGTACAGCGTGTTTATAGATAATCTGTTCAGTTTAAAGCTGATCGAGTGGTACAGCGTGTTTATAGATAATCTGTTCAGTTTAAAGCTGATCGAGTGGTACAGCGTGTTTATAGATATGCTGTTCAGTTTAAAACTGATCGAGTGGTACAGCGTGTTTATAGATAATCTGTTCAGTTTAAAGATAATCGAGAGGTACAGCGTGTTTATAGATAATCTGTTCTGTTTTTAGATGATCGAGTGGCACAGTGTGATTATAGCTAATCAGTTCAGTTTAAAGCTGATAAATTGCTACAGTGTGTTTATAGTTAATCAGTTCGTTTGAAAATGATCGAGTGGTACAGCGTGTTTATAAATAATCTGTTCAGTTTAACGCTGATCGAGTGGTACAGCCTGTTTATAGATAATCAGTTCAGTTTAACGCTGATCGAGTGGTACAGCTTGTTTATAGATAATCAGTTCAGTTTAACGCTGATCGAGTGGTACAGTGTGTTTATAGATAATCTCTTCAGTTTAACACTGATCGAGTGGTACAGCGTGTTTATAGATAAACTGTTCAGTTTAAAGCTGATCGAGTGGTACAGGTTGTTTATAAATAAACTATTCAGTTTAAAGCTGATCGAGTGGTACAGCGTGTTTATAGATAATCTGTTCAGTTTAAAGCTGATCGCGTGGTACAGCGTGTTTATATATAATTTGTTCAGATTAAACCTGATCCAGTGGTACAGCGTGGTAATATATAATTTGTTCAGTTTCAAGCTGATCGAGAGGTGCAGTGTGTTTATAGATAATCTGTTCAGTTTAATGCGGATCGAGTAGTACAGCGTGTTTAGAGATAATCTGATCAGTTTAATGCTGATCGAGTGGTACAGCGTGTTTAGAGATAATCTGTTTAGTTCAAAGATAATCGAGATGCACAGCATGTTTGTAAATAATCTGTTCACTTTAATTCTGATCGAGTGGTACAGTGTGTTTATAGATAATCTGTTCAATTTAAAGCTGATCGAGTGGTGCAGCGTGTTTATAGATAAACTGTTCAGTTTAAAGATGATCAAGTGGTACAGCGCGTTTATATTTAATCAGTTCAGTTTAACACTGATCGAGTGGTATAGCGTGTTTATAGATAATCTGTTCAGTTTAAAGCTGATCGAGTGGTACAGCCTGTTTATAGATAATCAGTTCAGTTTAAAGCTGATCGAGTGGTACAGCGTGTTTATAGATCATCTGTTCAGTTTAAAGCTGATCGAGTGGTACAGCCTGTTTATAGATAATCTGTTCAGTTTAAAGCTGATCGAGTGGTACAGCGTGTTTATATATAATTTGTTCAGATTAAACTTGATCCAGTGGTACAGCGTGATTATATATAATTTGTTCAGTTTCAAGCTGATCGAGAGGTACAGCGTGTTTATAGATAATCTGTTGAGTTTAAAGCTGATTGAGTGGTACAGCGTATTTGTAGATAATCTGTTCTGTTTACAGCTGATCAAGTGGTACAGCGTGTTTATACATAATTTGTTCAGTTTAAAGCTGATCGAGAGGTGCAGTGTGTTTATAGATAATCTGTTCAGTTTAATGCGGATCGAGTAGTACAGCGTGTTTAGAGATAATCTGTTCAGTTTAATGCTGATCGAGTGGTACAGCGTGTTTAGAGATAATCTGTTCAGTTCAAAGATAATCGAGAGGTACAGCATGTTTGTAAATAATCTGTTCACTTTAATTCTGATGGAGAGGTGCAGTGTGTTTATAGATAATCTGTTCAGTTTAAAGCTGATCGAGTGGTACAGCGTGTTTATAGATAATCTGTTCAGTTTAAAGATAATCGAGAGGTACAGCGTGTTTATAGATAATCTGTTCAGTTTTTAGATGATCGAGTGGCACAGTGTGATTACAGATAATCTGTTCAGTTTAAAGCTGATAAAGTGCTACAGTGTGTTTATAGTTAATCAGTTCGTTTTAAAATGATCGAGTGGTACAGCGTGTTTATAGATAATCTGTTCAGTTTAACGCTGATCGAGTGGTACAGCGTGTTTATAGATAATCTGTTCAGTTTAAAGCTGATCGAGTGGTACAGCATGTTTATAGATAATCTGTTCAGTTTAAAGCTGATCGAGTGGTACAGCGTGTTTATGGATAATCAGTTCAGTTTAAAGCTGATCGAGTGGTACAGCATAGATAATCTGTTCAGTTTAACGCTGATCGAGTGGTGCAGCGTGTTTATAGATAATCTGTTCAGTTTAAAGCTGATCGAGTGGTACAGCGTGTTTATAGATAATCTGTTCAGTTTAAAGCTGATCGAGTGGTACAGCGTGTTTATAGATAATCTGTTCAATTTAAAGCTGATCGAGTGGTACAGCGTGTTTATTGATAATCTGTTCAGTTTAAAGCTGATCGAGTGGTACAGCGTGTTTATAGATAATCTGTTCAGTTTAAAACTGATCGAGTGGTACAGCGTGTTTATAGATATGCTGTTCAGTTTAAAGCTGATCGAGTGGTACAGCGTGTTTATAGATAATCTGTTCAGTTTAAAGCTGATCGAGTGGTAAAGCGCGTTTATAGATAATCTGTTCAGTTTAAAGATAATCGAGAGGTACAGCGTGTTTATAGATAATCTGTTCAGTTTTTAGATGATCGAGTGGCACAGTGTGATTATAGATAATCTGTTCAGTTTAAAGCTGATAAAGTGCTACAGTGTGTTTCTAGTTAATCAGTTCGTTTTAAAATGATCGAGTGGTACAGCGTGTTTATAGATAATCTGTTCAGTTTAACGCTGATCGAGAGGTACAGCTTGTTTATAGATAATCTGTTCAGTTTAAAGCTGATCGAGTGGTACAGCGTGTTAATAGATAATCTCTTTAGTTTAAAGATAATCGAGAGGTACAGCGTGTTTATAGATAATCTGTTCAGTTTTTAGATGATCGTGTGGCACAGTGTGATTATAGATAATCTGTTCAGTTTAATGCTGATCGAGTGGTACAGCGTGTTTATAGATAATCAGTTCAGTTTACCGCTGATCGAGTGGTACAGCTTGTTTTTAGATAATAAGTTCAGTTTAACGCTGATCGAGTGGTACAGCGTGTTTATAGATAATCTGTTCAGTTTAAAGCTGATCGAGTGGTACAGCCTGTTTATAGATAATCTGTTCAATTTAAAGCTGATCGAGTGGTACAGCTTGTTTATAGATAATCATTTCTGTTTAACGCTGATCGAGTGGTACAGCCTGTTTATAGATAATCTGTTCAGTTTAAAGCTGATCGAGTGGAACAGCATGTTTATAGATAATCTATTCAGTTTTCAGATGATCGAGCGGTCCAGCGTGTTTATAGATAATCAGTTCAGTTGAAAGCTGATCGAGTGGTACAGCCTGTTTCTAGATAATCTGTTCAATTTAAAGCTGATCGAGTGGTGCAGCGTGTTTATAGATAATCTGTTCAGTTTAAAGCTGATCGAGTGGTACAGCCTGTTTATAGATAATCTGTTCAATTTAAAGCTGATCGAGTGGTACAGCGTGTTTATAGATAATCTGTTCAATTTTTAGAAGATCGAGTGGCACAGTGTGATTATAGATAATCTGTTCAGTTTAAAGCTGATAAAGTGCTACAGTGTGTTTATAGTTATTCAGTTCGTTTTAAAGTGATCGAGTGGTACAGCGTGTTTATAGATAATCAGTTCAGTTTAACGCTGATCGAGTAGTACAGCATGTTTATAGATAATCAGTTCAGTTTAACGCTGATCGAGTGATACAGCTTGTTTATAGATAATCTGTTCAGTTAAAAGCTGATCGAATGGTACAGCCTGTTTATAGATAATCTTTTCAATTTATAGCTGATAGAGTGGTGCAGCGTGTTTATAGATAATCTGTTCAGTTTAAAGCTGATCGAGTGGTACAGCCTGTTTATAGATAATCTGTTCAGTTTAAAGCTGATCGAGTGGTACAGTGTGTTTATAGATAATCAGTTCAGTTTAAAGCTGATGCAGTGGTGCAGCGTGTTTATAGATAATCTGTTCAGTTTAAAGATGATGGAGTGGTGCAGCGTTTTTATAGATAATCTGTTCATTTTAAAGCTGATGGAGTGGTGCAGTGTGTTTATAGATAATCTGTTCAGTTTAAAGCTGAGCGAGTGGTACAGCGTGTTTATAGATAATCTGTTCAGATTAAAGCTGATCGAGTGGTGCAGCGAATTTAGAGATAATCAGTTCAGGTAGTTGCTGATCGAGCGGTAGCGACTGTTCAAAGATAATCTGTTCAGTTTAAAGCTGATCAAGTGGTACAGCGTGTTTATAGACAATCGGTTCAGTTTAAAGCTGATCGAGTGCTACAGCGTGTTTATACATAATCAGTTCAGTTTAAAGCTGATCGAGTGGTACAGCGTGTTTATAGATAATCTGTTCAGTTTAAAGCTGATCGAGTGGTGCAGCGTGTTTATAGATAATCAGTTCAGTTTAAAGCTGATCGAGTGGTGCAGTGTGTTCTTAGATAATCTGTTCAGTTTAAAACTGATTGAGTGATACAGGGTGTTTATACATAATCTGTTTATTTTAAATCTGATCGAGTGGTACAGCGTGTTTATAGATAATCTGCTCAGTTTAAATTGGATCGAGTGATACAGCTTGTTCATAGATAATCTGTTTAGTTTACACCTCATCAAGTGGTACAGAGTATTTGTAGATAATCTGTTCAGTTTACAGCTGATCGAGTGGTGCAGCGTGTTTATAGATAATCAGTTCAGTTTAAAGCTGATCGAGTGGTACAGCGTGTTTATAGCTAATCTGTTCAGTTTAAAGCTGATCGAGTGGTACAGCGTGTTTATAGATATGCTGTTCAGTTTAAAGCTGATCGAGTGGTACAGCGTGTTTATAGATAATCTGTTCAGTTTAAAGATAATCGAGAGGTACAGCGTGTTTATAGATAATCTCTTCAGTTTAAAGCTGATCGAGTGGTACAGCGTGTTTATAGATAATCTGTTCAGTTTAAAGCTGATCGAGTGGTACAGCATGTTTATAGATAATCTGTTCAGTTTAAAGCTGATCGAGTGGTACAGCGTGTTTATAGATAATCTGTTCAGTTTAAAGCTGATCGAGTGGTACAGCGTGTTTATAGATAATCTGTTCAGTTTAAAGCTGATCGAGTGGTACAGCGTGTTTATAGATATGCTGTTCAGTTTAAAACTGATCGAGTGGTACAGCGTGTTTATAGATAATCTGTTCAGTTTAAAGATAATCGAAAGGTACAGCGTGTTTATAGATAATCTGTTCTGTTTTTAGATGATCGAGTGGCACAGTGTGATTATAGATAATCAGTTCAGTTTAAAGCTGATAAATTGCTACAGTGTGTTTATAGTTATTCAGTTCGTTTGAAAATGATCGAGTGGTACAGCGTGTTTATAAATAATCTGTTCAGTTTAACGCTGATCGAGTGGTACAGCCTGTTTGTAGATAATCAGTTCAGTTTAACGCTGATCGAGTGGTACAGCTTGTTTAAAGATAATCAGTTCAGTTTAACGCTGATCGAGTGGTACAGTGTGTTAAAAGATAATCTCTTCAGTTTAACACTGATTGAGTGGTACAGCGTGTTTATAGATAATCTGTTCAGTTTAAAGCTGATCGAGTGGTACAGGGTGTTTATAAATAAACTATTCAGTTTAAAGCTGATCGAGTGGTACAGCGTGTTTATAGATAATCTGTTCAGTTTAAAGCTGATCGCGTGGTACAGCGTGTTTATATATAATTTGTTCAGATTAAACCTGATCCAGTGGTACAGCGTGGTTATATATAATTTGTTCAGTTTCAAGCTGATCGAGAGGTACAGCGTGTTTATAGATAATCTGTTAAGTTTAAAGATAATCGAGAGGTACAGCGTGTTTATAAATAATCTGTTCAGTTTAAAGCTGATCGAGTGGTACAGCGTGTTTATAGATAATCTGTTCAGTTTAATGCTGATCGAGTGGTACAGCGTGTTTATAGATAATCTGTTCAGTTTAAAGCTGATCGAGTGGTACAGCGTGTTTATAGATAATCTGTTCAGTTTAAAGCTGATCGAGTGGTACAGCGTGTTTATAGATATGCTGTTCAGTTTAAAACTGATCGAGTGGTACAGCGTGTTTATAGATAATCTGTTCAGTTTAAAGATAATCGAAAGGGACAGCGTGTTTATAGATAATCTGTTCTGTTTTTAGATGATCGAGTGGCACAGTGTGATTATAGATAATCAGTTCAGTTTAAAGCTGATAAATTGCTACAGTGTGTTTATAGTTATTCAGTTCGTTTGAAAATGATCGAGTGGTACAGCGTGTTTATAAATAATCTGTTCAGTTTAACGCTGATCGAGTGGTACAGCCTGTTTGTAGATAATCAGTTCAGTTTAACGCTGATCGAGTGGTACAGCTTGTTTAAAGATAATCAGTTCAGTTTAACGCTGATCGAGTGGTACAGTGTGTTAAAAGATCATCTCTTCAGTTTAACACTGATTGAGTGGTACAGCGTGTTTATAGATAATCTGTTCAGTTTAAAGCTGATCGAGTGGTACAGGGTGTTTATAAATAAGCTATTCAGTTTAAAGCTGATCGAGTGGTACAGCGTGTTTATAGATAATCTGTTCAGTTTAAAGCTGATCGCGTGGTACAGCGTGTTTATATATAATTTGTTCAGATTAAACCTGATCCAGTGGTACTGCGTGGTTATATATAATTTGTTCAGTTTCAAGCTGATCGAGAGGTACAGCGTGTTTATAGATAATCTGTTAAGTTTAAAGATAATCGAGAGGTACAGCGTGTTTATAAATAATCTGTTCAGTTTAAAGCTGATCGAGTGGTACAGCGTGTTTATAGATATGCTGTTCAGTTTAAAGCTGATCGAGTGGTACAGCGTGTTTATAGATAATCTGTTCAGTTTAAAGATAATCGAGTGGTACAGCGTGTTTATAGATAATCTGTTCTGTTTTTAGATGATCGAGTGGCACAGTGTGATTATAGATAATCAGTTCAGTTTAAAGCTGATAAATTGCTACAGTGTGTTTATAGTTAATCAGTTCGTTTGAAAATGATCGAGTGGTGCAGCGTGTTTATAAATAATCTGTTCAGTTTAACGCTGATCGAGTGGTACAGCCTGTTTATAGATAATCAGTTCAGTTTAACGCAGATCGAGTGGTACAGCTTGTTTATAGATAATCAGTTCAGTTTAACGCTGATCGAGTGGTACAGTGTGTTTATAGATAATCTCTTCAGTTTAACACTGATCGAGTGGTACAGCGTGTTTATAGATAATCTGTTCAGTTTAAAGCTGATCGAGTGGTACAGGGTGTTTATAAATAAACTATTCAGTTAAAAGCTGATCGAGTGGTACAGCGTGTTTATAGTTAATCAATTCAGTTTAAAGATCATCGAGTGGTACAACGTGTTTATAGATAATCAATTCAGTTTAAAGCTCATCGAGAGGTACAGAGTGTTTATAGATATTCTGGTCACTTTCAAGCTCATCGAGTGGTACAGCGTGTTTATAGATAATCTGTTCAATTTCAATCTGATCGAGTGGTACAGCGTGTTTATATATAATCTGTTCAGTTTAAAGCTGATCGAGTGGTACAGCATGTTTATAGATAATCTGTTCAGTTTAAAGCTGATCGAGTGGTACAGCGTGTTTATACATAATCTGTTTAGTTTAAATCTGATCGAGTGGTACAGCGTGTTTATAGATAATCTGCTCAGTTTAAATCGGATCGAGTGATACCGCGTGTTCATAGATAAACTGTTTAGTTGAAACCTCATCAAGTGGTACAGAGTATTTGTAGATAATCAGTTCAGTTTAAAGCTGATCGAGAGGTACAGCGTGTTTATAGATAATCTGTTCAGTTTAAAGCTGATCGAGTGGTACGTGTTTATAGATAATCTGTTCAGTTTAAAGCTGATCGAGTGGCACAGTGTGTTTACAGAAAATCAGTTCAGTTTAAAGCTGATCGGGTTATACAGCGTGTTTATAGATTTTCAGTTCATTTTAAAGATGTACGATTGGTACAGAATGGTTTATAGTTTTTCAGTTCAGTTTAAAGCTGATCGAGTGGAACAGTGTGTTTATAGATAATCCGTTCAGTTTAAAGCTGATCGAGTGGTTCAGCGTGTTTATAGATAATCTGTTCAGTTTAAAGCTGATCGAGTGGTACAGCGTGTTTTTAGATAATCCGTTCAGTTTAAAGCTGATCGAGTGGTACAACGTATTTATAGATAATCAGTTCAGTTTAAAGCTGATCGAGTGGTACAGTGTGTTTATAGATAATCTGTTCAGTTTCAAGCTGATTGAGTGGTACAACGTATTTATAGATAATCAGTTTAGTTTAAAGCTGATCGAGTGGTACAGTGTGTTTATATATAATCTGTTCAGTTTCAAGCTGATTGAGTGGTACAACGTATTTATAGATAATCAGTTCAGTTTAAAGCTGATTCAGCGGTACAGCGTGGTTATAGATTTTTAGTTCAGTTCATAGCTGATTGAGTGGTACAGTGTGTTTATAGATAATCTGTTCAGTTTAAAGCTGATCGAGTGGTGCAGCTTGTTTATAGATAATTTGATCAGTTTAAAGCTGATTGAGAGGTGCAGCGTGTTTATAGATAATCTGTTCAGTTTAAAGCTGATCGAGTGGTGCAGCTTGTTTATAGATAATTTGATCAGTTTAAAGCTGATCGAGAGGTACAGCGTGTTTATAGATAATCTGTGCAGTTTAAAGCTGATCGAGTGGAACAGCGTGTTTATAGATAATCTGTTCAGTTTAAAGCTGATCGAGTGGTACAGCGTGTTTATAAATAATCTGTCCAGTTTGAAGCTGATCGAGTGGTACAGCCTGTTTATAGATAATCAATTCGGTTTAAATCTGATCGAGTGGTACAGCGTGTTTATAGATAATCTGTTCAGTTTAAAGCTGATCGAGTGGTACAGCATGTTTATAGATAATCAATTCGGTTTAAATCTGATCGAGTGGTACAGCGTGTTTATAGATAATCTGTTCAGTATAAAGCTGATCGAGTTGTACATGGTGTTTATAGATTTTCAGTTCAGTTTAAAACTGATCGAGTGGTAGAGCGTGTTTATAGATAATCTGTTCCGTTTAAAGCTGTTGGAGTTGTACAGGGTTTTTATAGATAATCAGTTCAGTTTAAAGCTTATCGAGAGGTACAGCGTGTTTATAGATAATCTGTTCAGTTTAAAGCTGATCGATTGGTACATGTTTATAGATAATCTGTTCAGTTTAAAGCTGATCGAGTGGTACAGTGTGTTTACAGAAAATCAGTTCAGTTTAAAGCTGATCGGGTTGTACAGCGTGTTTATAGATTTTCAGTTCATTTTAAAGATGTACGATTGGTACAGAATGGTTTATAGTTTTTCAGTTCAGTTTAAAGCTGATTGAGTGGTACAACATATTTATAGATAATCCGTTCAGATTCAAGCTGATCGAGTGGTTCAGCGTGTTTATAGATAATCTGTTCAGTTTAAAGCTGATCGAGAGGTACAGCGTGTTTTTAGATAATCCGTTCAGTTTAAAGCAGAACGAGTGGTACAACGTATTTATAGATAATCAGTTCAGTTTAAAGCTGATCGAGTGGTACAGCGTGGTTATAGATTTTTAGTTCAGTTTAAAGCTGATTCAGCGGTACAGCGTGGTTATAGATTTTTAGTTCAGTTCATAGCTGATTGAGTGGTACAGTGTGTTTATAGATAATCTGTTCAGCTTAAAGCTGATCGAGTGGTGCAGCTTGTTTATAGATAATTTGATCAGTTTAAAGCTGATCGAGAGGTACAGCGTGTTTATAGATAATCTGTTCAGTTTAAAGCTGATCGGGTGGAACAGCGTGTTTATAGATAATCTGTTCAGTTTAAAGCTGATCGAGTGGTACAGCGTGTTTATAGATAATCAGTTCAGTTTAACGCTGATCGAGTGGTACAGTGTGTTTATAGATAATCTCTTCAGTTTAACACAGATCGAGTGGTACAGCGTGTTTATAGATAATCTGTTCAGTTTAAAGCTGATCGAGTGGTACAGGGTGTTTATAAATAAACTATTCAGTTTAAAGCTGATCGAGTGGTACAGCGTGTTTATAGATAATCTGTTCAGTTTAAAGCTGATCGAGTGGTACAGCGTGTTTATATATAATTTGTTCAGATTAAACCTGATCCAGTGGTACAGCGTGGTTATATATAATTTGTTCAGTTTCAAGCTGATCGAGAGGTGCAGTGTGTTTATAGATAATCTGTTCAGTTTAATGCGTATCGAGTAGTACAGCGTGTTTAGAGATAATCTGTTCAGTTTAATGCTAATCGAGTGGTACAGCGTGTTTAGAGATAATCTGTTTAGTTCAAAGATAATCGAGAGGTACAGCATGTTTGTAAATAATCTGTTCACTTTAATTCTGATCGAGTGGTACAGTGTGTTTATAGATAATCTGTTCAATTTAAAGCTGATCGAGTGGTGCAGCGTGTTTATAGATAAACTGTTCAGTTTAAAGCTGATCAAGTGGTACAGCGCGTTTATATTTAATCAGTTCAGTTTAACACTGATCGAGTGGTATAGCGTGTTTATAGATAATCTGTTCAGTTTAAAGCTGATCGAGTGGTACAGCGTGTTTATAGATCATCTGTTCAGTTTAAAGCTGATCGAGTGGTACAGCCTGTTTATAGATAATCTGTTCAGTTTAAAGCTGATCGAGTGGTACAGCCTGTTTATAGATAATCTGTTCAATTTAAAGCCAATCGAGTGGCATGCGTGATTATAGATAATCTGTTCAGTTTAAAGCTGATCGAGTAGTACAGCCTGTTTATAGATAATCTGTTCAGTTTAAAGCTGATCGAGTGGTACAGTGTGTTTATAGATAATCTGTTCAGTTTAAAGCTGAGCGAGTGGTACAGCGTGTTTATAGATAATCTGTTCAATTTAAAGCTGATCGAGTGGTACAGCGTGTTTATAGATAATCAGGTCAGTTTAAAGCTGATTGAGAGGTTCAGCGTATTTAGAGATAATCAGTTCAGGTAGTTGCTGATCGAGCGGTAGCGACTGTTCAAAGATAATATGTTCAGTTTAAAGCTGATCGTGTGGTACAGCGTGTTTATAGATAATCAGTTCAGTTCAAAGCTGATCATGTGGTACAGCGTGTTTATAGATAATCTGTTAAGTTTAAAGCTGATCGAGTGGTGAAGCATGTTTATAGACAATCAGTTCAGTTTAAAGCTGATCGAGTGGTTCAGCGTGTTTATAGATAATCTGTTCATTTTAAAACTGATCGAGTGATACAGGGTGTTTATACATAATCTGTTTAGTTTAAATCTGATCGAGTGGTACAGCGTGTTTATAGATAATCTGCTCAGTTTAAATCGGATCGAGTGATGCAGCTTGTTCATAGATAATCTGTTTAGTTTACAACTCATCAAGTGGTACAGCGTATTTGTAGATAATCTGTTCAGTTTACAGCTGATCGAGTGGTGCAGCGTGTTTATAGATAATCTGTTCAGTTTAAAGCTGATCGAGTGGTGCAACGTGTTTATAGATAATCTGTTCAGTTTAAAGCTGATCGAGTGGTACAGCGTGTTTATAGATAATCTGTTCAGTTTAAAGCTGATCGAGTGGTACAGCGTGTTTATAGATAATCTGTTCAGTTTAAAGCTGATCGAGTGGTACAGCGTGTTTATAGATATGCTGTTCAGTTTAAAGCTGATCGAGTGGTACAGTGTGTTTATAGATAATCTGTTCAGTTTTTAGATGATCGAGTGGCACAGTGTGATTATAGATAATCAGTTCAGTTTAAAGCTGATAAATTGCTACAGTGTGTTTATAGTTAATCAGTTCGTTTTAAAATGATCGAGTGGTACAGCGTGTTTATAGATAATCTGTTCAGTTTAACGCTGATCGAGGGGTACAGGGTGTTTATAGATAATCAGTTCAGTTTAACGCTGATCGAGTGGTCCAGTGTGTTTATAGATAATCTCTTCAGTTTAACACTGATCGAGTGGTGCAGCGTGTTTATAGATAATCTGCTCAGTTTAAATCGGATCGAGTGATACTGCGTGTACATAGATAATCTGTTTAGTTTAAAACTCATCAAGTGGTACAGAGTATTTGTAGATAGTCTGTTCAGTTTACAGCTGATCGAGTGGTACAGCGTGTTTATAGATAATCTGTTCAGTTTAAAGCTGATCGAATGGTACAGCGTGTTTATACATAATCTGTTTAGTTTAAATCTGATCGAGAGGTACAGCGTGTTTATAGATAATCTGCTCAGTTTAAAGCTGATCGAGTGGTACAGTGTGTTTATAGATAATCTGTTCAGTTTAAACCTCATCAAGTGGTACAGAGTATTTGTAGATAGTCTGTTCAGTTTAAAGCTGATCGAGTGGTACAGCGTGTTTATAGATAATCTGTGCAGTTTAAAGCTGATCGAGTGGTACAGCGTGTTTATATATAATTTGTTCAGATTAAAGCTGATCCAGTGGTACAGCGTGGTTATATATAATTTGTTCAGTTTCAAGCTGATCGAGTGGTACAGCGTGTATATAGATAATCTGTTCAGTTTAAAGCTGATCGAGTGGTACAGCGTATTTGTAGATAATCTGTTCTGTTTACAGTTGATCAAGTGGTACAGTGTGTTTATATATAATTTGTTCAGATTAAAGTTGATCGAGTGGTACAGCTTGGTTATATATAATTTGTTCAGTTTAAAGCTGATTGAGAGGTACAGTGTGTTTATAGATAATCTGTTCAGTTTAAAGCGGATCGAGTAGTACAGCGTGTTTAGAGATAATCTGTTCAGTTTAATGCTGATCGAGCCGTACAGCGTGTTTAGAGATAATCTGTTCAATTTAAAGCTGATCGAGAGGTACAGCGTGTTTATAGATAATCTGTTCAGTTTAAAGCTGATCGAGTGGTACAGCTTGTTTATATTTAATCAGTTCAGTTTAACACTGATCGAGTGGTACAGTCTGTTTTTTAGATAATCAGTTCTGTTTAATGCTGATCGAGTGGTACAGCGTGTTTATAGATAATCTGTTCAGTTTAAAGCTGATCTAGTGGTACAGCGTATTTATATATAATCTGTTCAGTTTAAAGCTGATCCTGTGGTACAGAGTGTTTATAGATAATCAGTTCGGTTTAAAGCTGATTCAGTGGTACAGCGTGTTTATAGATAATCTTTTCAGTTAAAAGCTGATCGAGTGGTACAGCGTGTTTATAGTTAATCAATTCAGTTTAAAGATCATCGAGTGGTACAACGTGTTTATAGATAATCAATTCAGTTTAAAGCTCATCGAGTGGTACAGAGTGTTTATAGATATTCTGGTCACTTTCAAGCTCATCGAGTGGTACAGCGTGTTTATAGATAATCTGTTCAGTTTAAATCTGATCGAGTGGTACAGCGTGTTTATATATAATCTGTTCAGTTTAAAGCTGATCGAGTGGTACAGCATGTTTATAGATAATCTGTTCAGTTTAAAGCTGATCGAGTGGTACAGCGTGTTTATACATAATCTGTTTAGTTTAAATCTGATCGAGTGATACCGCGTGTTCATAGATAAACTGTTTAGTTGAAACCTCATCAAGTGGTACAGAGTATTTGTAGATAATCAGTTCAGTTTAAAGCTGATCGAGAGGTACAGCGTGTTTATAGATAATCTGTTCAGTTTAAAGCTGATCGAGTGGTACGTGTTTATAGATAATCTGTTCAGTTTAAAGCTGATCGAGTGGCACAGTGTGTTTACAGAAAATCAGTTCAGTTTAAAGCTGATCGGGTTATACAGCGTGTTTATAGATTTTCAGTTCATTTTAAAGATGTACGATTGGTACAGAATGGTTTATAGTTTTTCAGTTCAGTTTAAAGCTGATCGAGTGGAACAGTGTGTTTATAGATAATCCGTTCAGTTTAAAGCTGATCGAGTGGTTCAGCGTGTTTATAGATAATCTGTTCAGTTTAAAGCTGATCGAGTGGTACAGCGTGTTTTTAGATAATCCGTTCAGTTTAAAGCTGATCGAGTGGTACAACGTATTTATAGATAATCAGTTCAGTTTAAAGCTGATCGAGTGGTACAGTGTGTTTATAGATAATCTGTTCAGTTTCAAGCTGATTGAGTGGTACAACGTATTTATAGATAATCAGTTTAGTTTAAAGCTGATCGAGTGGTACAGTGTGTTTATATATAATCTGTTCAGTTTCAAGCTGATTGAGTGGTACAACGTATTTATAGATAATCAGTTCAGTTTAAAGCTGATTCAGCGGTACAGCGTGGTTATAGATTTTTAGTTCAGTTCATAGCTGATTGAGTGGTACAGTGTGTTTATAGATAATCTGTTCAGTTTAAAGCTGATCGAGTGGTGCAGCTTGTTTATAGATAATTTGATCAGTTTAAAGCTGATTGAGAGGTGCAGCGTGTTTATAGATAATCTGTTCAGTTTAAAGCTGATCGAGTGGTGCAGCTTGTTTATAGATAATTTGATCAGTTTAAAGCTGATCGAGAGGTACAGCGTGTTTATAGATAATCTGTGCAGTTTAAAGCTGATCGAGTGGAACAGCGTGTTTATAGATAATCTGTTCAGTTTAAAGCTGATCGAGTGGTACAGCGTGTTTATAAATAATCTGTCCAGTTTGAAGCTGATCGAGTGGTACAGCCTGTTTATAGATAATCAATTCGGTTTAAATCTGATCGAGTGGTACAGCGTGTTTATAGATAATCTGTTCAGTTTAAAGCTGATCGAGTGGTACAGCATGTTTATAGATAATCAATTCGGTTTAAATCTGATCGAGTGGTACAGCGTGTTTATAGATAATCTGTTCAGTATAAAGCTGATCGAGTTGTACATGGTGTTTATAGATTTTCAGTTCAGTTTAAAACTGATCGAGTGGTAGAGCGTGTTTATAGATAATCTGTTCCGTTTAAAGCTGTTGGAGTTGTACAGGGTTTTTATAGATAATCAGTTCAGTTTAAAGCTTATCGAGAGGTACAGTGTGTTTATAGATAATCTGTTCAGTTTAAAGCTGATCGATTGGTACATGTTTATAGATAATCTGTTCAGTTTAAAGCTGATCGAGTGGTACAGTGTGTTCACAGAAAATCAGTTCAGTTTAAAGCTGATCGGGTTGTACAGCGTGTTTATAGATTTTCAGTTCATTTTAAAGATGTACGATTGGTACAGAATGGTTTATAGTTTTTCAGTTCAGTTTAAAGATGATTGAGTGGTACAACATATTTATAGATAATCAGTTCAGTTTAAAGCTGATCGAGTGGTACAGTGTGTTTATAGATAATCCGTTCAGATTCAAGCTGATCGAGTGGTTCAGCGTGTTTATAGATAATCTGTTCAGTTTAAAGCTGATCGAGAGGTACAGCGTGTTTTTAGATAATCCGTTCAGTTTAAAGCAGATCGAGTGGTACAGCGTGGTTATAGATTTTTAGTTCAGTTTAAAGCTGATTCAGCGGTACAGCGTGGTTATAGATTTTTAGTTCAGTTCATAGCTGATTGAGTGGTACAGTGTGTTTATAGATAATCTGTTCAGCTTAAAGCTGATCGAGTGGTGCAGCTTGTTTATAGATAATCTGTTCAGTTTAAAGCTGATCGGGTGGAACAGCGTGTTTATAGATAATCTGTTCAGTTTAAAGCTGATCGAGTGGTACAGTGTGTTTATAGATAATCAGTTCAGTTTAACGCTGATCGAGTGGTACAGTGTGTTTATAGATAATCTCTTCAGTTTAACACAGATCGAGTGGTACAGCGTGTTTATAGATAATCTGTTCAGTTTAAAGCTGATCGAGTGGTACAGGGTGTTTATAAATAAACTATTCAGTTTAAAGCTGATCGAGTGGTACAGCGTGTTTATAGATAATCTGTTCAGTTTAAAGCTGATCGAGTGGTACAGCGTGTTTATATATAATTTGTTCAGATTAAACCTGATCCAGTGGTACAGCGTGGTTATATATAATTTGTTCAGTTTCAAGCTGATCGAGAGGTGCAGTGTGTTTATAGATAATCTGTTCAGTTTAATGCGGATCGAGTAGTACAGCGTGTTTAGAGATAATCTGTTCAGTTTAATGCTAATCGAGTGGTACAGCGTGTTTAGAGATAATCTGTTTAGTTCAAAGATAATCGAGAGGTACAGCATGTTTGTAAATAATCTGTTCACTTTAATTCTGATCGAGTGGTACAGTGTGTTTATAGATAATCTGTTCAATTTAAAGCTGATCGAGTGGTGCAGCGTGTTTATAGATAAACTGTTCAGTTTAAAGCTGATCAAGTGGTACAGCGCGTTTATATTTAATCAGTTCAGTTTAACACTGATCGAGTGGTATAGCGTGTTTATAGATAATCTGTTCAGTTTAAAGCTGATCGAGTGGTACAGCGTGTTTATAGATCATCTGTTCAGTTTAAAGCTGATCGAGTGGTACAGCCTGTTTATAGATAATCTGTTCAGTTTAAAGCTGATCGAGTGGTACAGCCTGTTTATAGATAATCTGTTCAATTTAAAGCCAATCGAGTGGCATGCGTGATTATAGATAATCTGTTCAGTTTAAAGCTGATCGAGTAGTACAGCCTGTTTATAGATAATCTGTTCAGTTTAAAGCTGATCGAGTGGTACAGTGTGTTTATAGATAATCTGTTCAGTTTAAAGCTGAGCGAGTGGTACAGCGTGTTTATAGATAATCTGTTCAATTTAAAGCTGATCGAGTGGTACAGCGTGTTTATAGATAATCAGGTCAGTTTAAAGCTGATTGAGAGGTTCAGCGTATTTAGAGATAATCAGTTCAGGTAGTTGCTGATCGAGCGGTAGCGACTGTTCAAAGATAATATGTTCAGTTTAAAGCTGATCGTGTGGTACAGCGTGTTTATAGATAATCAGTTCAGTTTAAAGCTGATCATGTGGTACAGCGTGTTTATAGATAATCTGTTAAGTTTAAAGCTGATCGAGTGGTGAAGCATGTTTATAGACAATCAGTTCAGTTTAAAGCTGATCGAGTGGTTCAGCGTGTTTATAGATAATCTGTTCATTTTAAAACTGATCGAGTGATACAGGGTGTTTATACATAATCTGTTTAGTTTAAATCTGATCGAGTGGTACAGCGTGTTTATAGATAATCTGCTCAGTTTAAATCGGATCGAGTGATGCAGCTTGTTCATAGATAATCTGTTTAGTTTACAACTCATCAAGTGGTACAGCGTATTTGTAGATAATCTGTTCAGTTTACAGCTGATCGAGTGGTGCAGCGTGTTTATAGATAATCTGTTCAGTTTAAAGCTGATCGAGTGGTGCAACGTGTTTATAGATAATCTGTTCAGTTTAAAGCTGATCGAGTGGTACAGCGTGTTTATAGATAATCTGTTCAGTTTAAAGCTGATCGAGTGGTACAGCGTGTTTATAGATAATCTGTTCAGTTTAAAGCTGATCGAGTGGTACAGCGTGTTTATAGATATGCTGTTCAGTTTAAAGCTGATCGAGTGGTACAGTGTGTTTATAGATAATCTGTTCAGTTTTTAGATGATCGAGTGGCACAGTGTGATTATAGATAATCAGTTCAGTTTAAAGCTGATAAATTGCTACAGTGTGTTTATAGTTAATCAGTTCGTTTTAAAATGATCGAGTGGTACAGCGTGTTTATAGATAATCTGTTCAGTTTAACGCTGATCGAGGGGTACAGGGTGTTTATAGATAATCAGTTCAGTTTAACGCTGATCGAGTGGTCCAGTGTGTTTATAGATAATCTCTTCAGTTTAACACTGATCGAGTGGTGCAGCGTGTTTATAGATAATCTGCTCAGTTTAAATCGGATCGAGTGATACTGCGTGTACATAGATAATCTGTTTAGTTTAAACCTCATCAAGTGGTACAGAGTATTTGTAGATAGTCTGTTCAGTTTACAGCTGATCGAGTGGTACAGCGTGTTTATAGATAATCTGTTCAGTTTAAAGCTGATCGAATGGTACAGCGTGTTTATACATAATCTGTTTAGTTTAAATCTGATCGAGAGGTACAGCGTGTTTATAGATAATCTGCTCAGTTTAAAGCTGATCGAGTGGTACAGTGTGTTTATAGATAATCTGTTCAGTTTAAACCTCATCAAGTGGTACAGAGTATTTGTAGATAGTCTGTTCAGTTTAAAGCTGATCGAGTGGTACAGCGTGTTTATAGATAATCTGTGCAGTTTAAAGCTGATCGAGTGGTACAGCGTGTTTATATATAATTTGTTCAGATTAAAGCTGATCCAGTGGTACAGCGTGGTTATATATAATTTGTTCAGTTTCAAGCTGATCGAGTGGTACAGCGTGTATATAGATAATCTGTTCAGTTTAAAGCTGATCGAGTGGTACAGCGTATTTGTAGATAATCTGTTCTGTTTACAGTTGATCAAGTGGTACAGCGTGTTTATATATAATTTGTTCAGATTAAAGTTGATCGAGTGGTACAGCTTGGTTATATATAATTTGTTCAGTTTAAAGCTGATTGAGAGGTACAGTGTGTTTATAGATAATCTGTTCAGTTTAAAGCGGATCGAGTAGTACAGCGTGTTTAGAGATAATCTGTTCAGTTTAATGCTGATCGAGCCGTACAGCGTGTTTAGAGATAATCTGTTCAATTTAAAGCTGATCGAGAGGTACAGCGTGTTTATAGATAATCTGTTCAGTTTAAAGCTGATCGAGTGGTACAGCTTGTTTATATTTAATCAGTTCAGTTTAACACTGATCGAGTGGTACAGTCTGTTTTTTAGATAATCAGTTCTGTTTAATGCTGATCGAGTGGTACAGCGTGTTTATAGATAATCTGTTCAGTTTAAAGCTGATCTAGTGGTACAGCGTATTTATATATAATCTGTTCAGTTTAAAGCTGATCCTGTGGTACAGAGTGTTTATAGATAATCAGTTCGGTTTAAAGCTGATTCAGTGGTACAGCGTGTTTATAGATAATCTTTTCAGTTAAAAGCTGATCGAGTGGTACAGCGTGTTTATAGTTAATCAATTCAGTTTAAAGATCATCGAGTGGTACAACGTGTTTATAGATAATCAATTCAGTTTAAAGCTCATCGAGTGGTACAGAGTGTTTATAGATATTCTGGTCACTTTCAAGCTCATCGAGTGGTACAGCGTGTTTATAGATAATCTGTTCAGTTTAAAGCTGATCGAGTGGTACAGCATGTTTATAGATAATCTGTTCAGTTTAAAGCTGATCGAGTGGTACAGCGTGTTTATATATAATCTGTTCAGTTTAAAGCTGATCGAGTGGTACAGCATGTTTATAGATAATCTGTTCAGTTTAAAGCTGATCGAGTGGTACAGCGTGTTTATACATAATCTGTTTAGTTTAAATCTGATCGAGTGATACCGCGTGTTCATAGATAAACTGTTTAGTTGAAACCTCATCAAGTGGTACAGAGTATTTGTAGATAATCAGTTCAGTTTAAAGCTGATCGAGAGGTACAGCGTGTTTATAGATAATCTGTTCAGTTTAAAGCTGATCGAGTGGTACGTGTTTATAGATAATCTGTTCAGTTTAAAGCTGATCGAGTGGCACAGTGTGTTTACAGAAAATCAGTTCAGTTTAAAGCTGATCGGGTTATACAGCGTGTTTATAGATTTTCAGTTCATTTTAAAGATGTACGATTGGTACAGAATGGTTTATAGTTTTTCAGTTCAGTTTAAAGCTGATCGAGTGGAACAGTGTGTTTATAGATAATCCGTTCAGTTTAAAGCTGATCGAGTGGTTCAGCGTGTTTATAGATAATCTGTTCAGTTTAAAGCTGATCGAGTGGTACAGCGTGTTTTTAGATAATCCGTTCAGTTTAAAGCTGATCGAGTGGTACAACGTATTTATAGATAATCAGTTCAGTTTAAAGCTGATCGAGTGGTACAGTGTGTTTATAGATAATCTGTTCAGTTTCAAGCTGATTGAGTGGTACAACGTATTTATTGATAATCAGTTTAGTTTAAAGCTGATCGAGTGGTACAGTGTGTTTATATATAATCTGTTCAGTTTCAAGCTGATTGAGTGGTACAACGTATTTATAGATAATCAGTTCAGTTTAAAGCTGATTCAGCGGTACAGCGTGGTTATAGATTTTTAGTTCAGTTCATAGCTGATTGAGTGGTACAGTGTGTTTATAGATAATCTGTTCAGTTTAAAGCTGATCGAGTGGTGCAGCTTGTTTATAGATAATTTGATCAGTTTAAAGCTGATTGAGAGGTGCAGCGTGTTTATAGATAATCTGTTCAGTTTAAAGCTGATCGAGTGGTGCAGCTTGTTTATAGATAATTTGATCAGTTTAAAGCTGATCGAGAGGTACAGCGTGTTTATAGATAATCTGTGCAGTTTAAAGCTGATCGAGTGGAACAGCGTGTTTATAGATAATCTGTTCAGTTTAAAGCTGATCGAGTGGAACAGCGTGTTTATAGATAATCTGTTCAGTTTAAAGCTGATCTAGTGGTACAGCGTATTTATATATAATCTGTTCAGTTTAAAGCTGATCCTGTGGTACAGAGTGTTTATAGATAATCAGTTCGGTTTAAAGCTGATTCAGTGGTACAGCGTGTTTATAGATAATCTTTTCAGTTAAAAGCTGATCGAGTGGTACAGCGTGTTTATAGTTAATCAATTCAGTTTAAAGATCATCGAGTGGTACAACGTGTTTATAGATAATCAATTCAGTTTAAAGCTCATCGAGTGGTACAGAGTGTTTATAGATATTCTGGTCACTTTCAAGCTCATCGAGTGGTACAGCGTGTTTATAGATAATCTGTTCAGTTTAAAGCTGATCGAGTGGTACAGCATGTTTATAGATAATCTGTTCAGTTTAAAGCTGATCGAGTGGTACAGCGTGTTTATATATAATCTGTTCAGTTTAAAGCTGATCGAGTGGTACAGCATGTTTATAGATAATCTGTTCAGTTTAAAGCTGATCGAGTGGTACAGCGTGTTTATACATAATCTGTTTAGTTTAAATCTGATCGAGTGATACCGCGTGTTCATAGATAAACTGTTTAGTTGAAACCTCATCAAGTGGTACAGAGTATTTGTAGATAATCAGTTCAGTTTAAAGCTGATCGAGAGGTACAGCGTGTTTATAGATAATCTGTTCAGTTTAAAGCTGATCGAGTGGTACGTGTTTATAGATAATCTGTTCAGTTTAAAGCTGATCGAGTGGCACAGTGTGTTTACAGAAAATCAGTTCAGTTTAAAGCTGATCGGGTTATACAGCGTGTTTATAGATTTTCAGTTCATTTTAAAGATGTACGATTGGTACAGAATGGTTTATAGTTTTTCAGTTCAGTTTAAAGCTGATCGAGTGGAACAGTGTGTTTATAGATAATCCGTTCAGTTTAAAGCTGATCGAGTGGTTCAGCGTGTTTATAGATAATCTGTTCAGTTTAAAGCTGATCGAGTGGTACAGCGTGTTTTTAGATAATCCGTTCAGTTTAAAGCTGATCGAGTGGTACAACGTATTTATAGATAATCAGTTCAGTTTAAAGCTGATCGAGTGGTACAGTGTGTTTATAGATAATCTGTTCAGTTTCAAGCTGATTGAGTGGTACAACGTATTTATAGATAATCAGTTTAGTTTAAAGCTGATCGAGTGGTACAGTGTGTTTATATATAATCTGTTCAGTTTCAAGCTGATTGAGTGGTACAGCGTGTTTATAGATAATCAGTTCAGTTTAAAGCTGATTCAGCGGTACAGCGTGGTTATAGATTTTTAGTTCAGTTCATAGCTGATTGAGTGGTACAGTGTGTTTATAGATAATCTGTTCAGTTTAAAGCTGATCGAGTGGTGCAGCTTGTTTATAGATAATTTGATCAGTTTAAAGCTGATTGAGAGGTGCAGCGTGTTTATAGATAATCTGTTCAGTTTAAAGCTGATCGAGTGGTGCAGCTTGTTTATAGATAATTTGATCAGTTTAAAGCTGATCGAGAGGTACAGCGTGTTTATAGATAATCTGTGCAGTTTAAAGCTGATCGAGTGGAACAGCGTGTTTATAGATAATCTGTTCAGTTTAAAGCTGATCGAGTGGAACAGCGTGTTTATAGATAATCTGTTCAGTTTAAAGCTGATCGAGTGGTACAGCGTGTTTATAAATAATCTGTCCAGTTTGAAGCTGATCGAGTGGTAAAGCCTGTTTATAGATAATCAATTCGGTTTAAATCTGATCGAGTGGTACAGCGTGTTTATAGATAATCTGTTCAGTTTAAAGCTGATCGAGTGGTACAGCATGTTTATAGATAATCAGTTCGGTTTAAATCTGATCGAGTGGTACAGCGTGTTTATAGATAATCTGTTCAGTATAAAGCTGATCGAGTTGTACATGGTGTTTATAGATTTTCAGTTCAGTTTAAAACTGATCGAGTGGTAGAGCGTGTTTATAGATAATCTGTTCCGTTTAAAGCTGTTGGAGCTGTACAGGGTTTTTATAGATAATCAGTTCAGTTTAAAGCTTATCGAGAGGTACAGCGTGTTTATAGATAATCTGTTCAGTTTAAAGCTGATCGATTGGTACATGTTTATAGATAATCTGTTCAGTTTAAAGCTGATCGAGTGGTACAGTGTGTTTACAGAAAATCAGTTCAGTTTAAAGCTGATCGGGTTGTACAGCGTGTTTATAGATTTTCAGTTCATTTTAAAGATGTACGATTGGTACAGAATGGTTTATAGTTTTTCAGTTCAGTTTAAAGCTGATTGAGTGGTACAACATATTTATAGATAATCAGTTCAGTTTAAAGCTGATCGAGTGGTACAGTGTGTTTATAGATAATCCGTTCAGATTCAAGCTGATCGAGTGGTTCAGCGTGTTTATAGATAATCTGTTCAGTTTAAAGCTGATCGAGAGGTACAGCGTGTTTTTAGACAATCCGTTCAGTTTAAAGCAGATCGAGTGGTACAACGTATTTATAGATAATCAGTTCAGTTTAAAGCTGATCGAGTGGGACAGCGTGGTTATAGATTTTTAGTTCAGTTTAAAGCTGATTCAGCGGTACAGTGTGGTTATAGATTTTTAGTTCAGTTCATAGCTGATTGAGTGGTACAGTGTGTTTATAGATAATCTGTTCAGCTTAAAGCTGATCGAGTGGTGCAGCTTGTTTATAGATAATTTGATCAGTTTAAAGCTGATCGAGAGGTGCAGCGTGTTTATAGATAATCTGTTCAGTTTAAAGCTGATCGGGTGGAACAGCGTGTTTATAGATAATCTGTTCAGTTTAAAGCTGATCGAGTGGTACAGCGTGTTTATAGATAATCTGTTCAGTATAAAGCTGATCGAGTGGTACAGCGTGTTTATAGATAATCAGTTCAGTTTAACGCTGATCGAGTGGTACAGTGTGTTTATAGATAATCTCTTCAGTTTAACACAGATCGAGTGGTACAGCGTGTTTATAGATAATCTGTTCAGTTTAAAGCTGATCGAGTGGTACAGTGTGTTTATAGATAATCTGTTCATTTTAAAACTGATCGAGTGTTACAGCGTGTTTATAGATAATCTGTTCAGTTTAAAGCTGATCGAGTGGTACAGCGTGTTTATAGATAATCTGTTCAGTTGAAAGCTGATCGAGTGGTAGAGCGTGTTTATAGATAATCTGATCAGTTTGAAGCTGATCGAGTGTTACAGCGTGTTTATAGATAATCTGTTCAGTTTAAAGCTGATCGAGTGGTACAGCGTGTTTATAGATAATCTGTTCAGTTTGAAGCTGATGGAGTGGTACAGGGTGTTTATAGATAATCTGTTCAGTTTAAAGCTGATCGAGTGGTACAGCGTGTTTAGAGATAATCTGTTCAGTTTAAAGATAATCGAGAGGTACAGCATTTTTATAGATAATCTGTTCAGTTTAAAGCTGATCGAGTGGTACAGCGTGTTCATAGATAATAAATTCTGTTTAAAGCTGATCGTGTGTTATAGCGTGTTTATAGATAATCTGTTCAGTTTAAGGCTGATCGAGTGGTACAGTGTGTTTATAGTTAATCTGTTCAGTCTAAAGCTCACCGAGTGTTTATAGATAATCTGTTCATTTTTAATCGGATTGAGGGGAATAGATTTTCAGTTCAGTTTAAAGCTGATCGAGTGGTAACGCCTGTTTAAAGATAATCAGTTCAGTTTAAAGCTGATCGAGTGGTACAGCGTGTTTATAGATAATCTGTTCAGTTTAAAGCTGATCGAGTGGTACAGCGTGTTTATAGATAATCTGTTCAGTATAAAGCTGATCGAGTGGTACAGCGTGTTTATAGATAATCTGTTCAGTATAAAGCTGATCGAGTGGTACAGCATGGTTATAGATTTTTAGTTCAGTTTAAAGCTGATCGAGTGGTACAGCGTGGTTATAGATTTTTTGTTCAGTTTAAAGCTGATCAAGTGGTACAGCGTGTTTATAGATAATCTGTTCAGTTTAAAGCTGATCGAGTGGTACAGTGTGTTTATAGATAATCTGTTCAGTTTAATGCTGATCGAGTGGTACAGCGTGATTATAGATAATCTGTTCAGTATAAAGCTGATCGAGTGGTACAGCGTGGTTATAGATTTTTAGTTCAGTTTAAAGCTGATCGAGTGGTACAGCGTGGTTATAGACTTTTAGTTCAGTTTAAAGCTGATGGAGTGGAACAGCATGTTTATTGCTTTTCAGTTCTGTTTAAAACTGATCGGTGGTACATCGTCTTTACCGATAATCTGTTCAGTTTCAAGCTGATCGACTGGTACAGCGTGTTTAGAGATAATCTGTGCAGTTTGAAGCTCATTGAGTGGTACGGTGTCTTTATAGATAATCTGTTCAGTTAAAGCTGATCGATTGGTACAGCGTGTTTATAGACAAACTGTTCAGTTTAAGATGTTCGAGTGGTACAGCGTGTTTATAGATAATCTGTTCAGTTTAAAGCTGATCGAGTGGTACAGCGTGTTTATAGATAATCTGTTCAGTTTAAAGCTCATCGAGTGGTACAGCCTGTTTAAAGATAATCAGTTCAGTTTAAAGCTGATCGAGTGGTACAGTGTGTTTATAGATAATCTGTTCAGTTTAAAGCTGATCGAGTGGTGCAGCGTGTTTATAGATTATCTGTTGAGTTTAATTCTGATCGAGTGGTACAGTGTGTTTATAGATAATCAGTTCAGTTTAAAGCTGATCGAGTGGTACAGTGTGTTTATAGATAATCTGATCAGTTTAAAGCTGATTGAGTGGTGCAGCGTGTCTATAGATTATCTGTTCAGTTTTAAACTGATCGAGTGGTACAGTATGTTTATAGTTAATCAATTCGATTTAAACTGATTGAGTTGTACTGCGTTTTTATAGATAATCTGTTCAGTATAAAGCTGATCGAGTGGTACAGCGTGTTTATAGATAATCTGTTCAGTTTAAAGCTGATCGAGTGGTACAGCCTGTTTATAGATAATCTGTTCAGTTTATATCTGATCGAGTGATACTGCGTGTTTATACATAATCTGTTCAGTATAAAGCTGATCGAGTGGCACAGCGTGTTTATAGATAATCTGTTCAGTTTAAATCTGATCTTGTGGTACAGAGTGTTTATAGATTGTATGTTCAGTCTAAAGCTCACCGAGTGGTACAGTGTGTTTATAGATAATCTGTTCAGTTTAAAGCTGATCGAGTGGAACAGCGTGTTTATAAATAATCTGTTCAGTTTAAATATGATCAAGTGGTGCAGCGTGTTTATAGATAATCTGTTCAGTTTAAATCTGATGGAGTGGTACAGCGCGTTTATAGACAATCAGTTCGGTTTAAAGCTGATTCAGTGCTACAGTGTGTTTATAGATAATCAGTTCAGTTTAAATCTGATCGAGTGGTACAACATATTTATAGATAATCTGTTCAGTTTAAAGCTAATCGAGTGCAAAAGCGTGTTTATAGATAATTTGTTCAGCTTAAAGCAGATCAAATGGTACAGCGTGTTTATAGATAATCAGTTCAGTTTAATGCTGATCGAGTGGTACAGCGTGGTTATAGATAATCTGTTCAGTTTTAAACTGATCGAGTGGTACAGCGTGTTTATAGATAAGCGATTCGGTTTAAAGCTGATCGAGTGGTACAGCGTGTTTATAGATAATCTGATCAGTTTAAAGCTGATCGAGTGGTACAGTGCGTTTATAGATAATCTGATCAGTTTAAAGCTGATCGAGTGGTATAATGTGTTTATAGATAATCTGTTCAGTTTAAAGCTGATCGAGTGGAACAGCGTGTTTATAGATAATCTGTTCAGTTTAAAGCTGATCGAGTGGTACAGCGTGTTTATAGATAATCTGTTCAGTTTAAAGCTGATCGAGTGGTACAGCGTGTTTATAGATAATCTGTTCAGTTTAAAGCTGATCGAGTGGTACAGCGTGTTTATAGATAATCTGTTCAGTTTAATGCTGATCGAGTGGTACAGCGTGTTTATTGATAAGCATTTCGGTTTAAAGCTGATCGAGTGGTACAGCGTGTTTATAGATAACCTGTTCAGTTTAAAGCTGATCGAGTGGTACAGTGTCTTTATAGATAAGCTGTTCAGTTTAAAGCTGATGGAGTGTTACAGCGTGGTTATAGATTTTTAGTTCAGTTTAAAGCTGATGGAGTGGTACAGCATGTTTATTGCTATTCAGGTCAGTTTAAAGCTGATCGAGTGGTACAGATTGTTTATAGGTAATCTGTTCAGTTTAAAGCTGATCGAGTGGTACAGCGTGTTTATAGATAATCTGTTCAGTTTGAAGCTCATTGAGTGGTACAGTGTGTTTATAGATAATCTGTTCAGTTAAAACTGATCGACTGATACAGCCTGTTTATAAATAATCGGTTCATCTTAAAGCTAATCGAGTGGTACAGCGTGTTTAAAGATAATCAGTTCAGTTTAAAGCTGATCGAGTGGTACAGCGTGTTTATAGATAATCTGTTCAGTTTAAAGCTGATCGAATGGTACACTGTGTTTATAGATAATCTGTTGAGTTTAATGCTGATCGAGTGGTACAGTGTGTTTATAGTTAATCAATTCGATTTAAACTGATCGAGTGCTACAGCGCGTTTATAGATAATCTGTTCAGTTTAAAGCTGATCGAGTGGTACAGCGTGTTTAGAGATAATCTGTTCAGTTTAAAGCTGATCGAGTGGTACAGCGTGTTTATAGATAATCTGTTCAGTTTAATGCTGATTGTGTGATACATTGTGTTTATAGATAATCTGTTCATTTCAAAGCTGATCGAGTAATACAGCATGTTTATAGATAATCTGTTCATTTTAAAGCTGAGTGAGTGGTACAGCGTGTTTATAGATAATCTGTTCAGTTTAAAGCTGATCGAGTGGTACAGCGTGTTTATAGACAAACTGTTCAGTTTAAGATGTTCGAGTGGTACAGCGTGTTTATAGATAATCTGTTCAGTTTAAAGCTGATCGAGTGGTACAGCGTGTTTATAGATAATCTGTTCAGTTTAAAGCTCATCGAGTGGTACATCCTGTTTAAAGATAATCAGTTCAGTTTAAAGCTGATCGAGTGGTACAGTGTGTTTATAGATAATCTGTTCAGTTTAAAGCTGATCGAGTGGTGCAGCGTGTTTATAGATTATCTGTTGAGTGTAATTCTGATCGAGTGGTACAGTGTGTTTATAGATAATCAGTTCAGTTTAAAGCTGATCGAGTGGTACAGTGTGTTTATAGATAATCTGATCAGTTTAAAGCTGATTGAGTTGTACAGCGTGTCTATAGATTATCTGTTCAGTTTTAAACTGATCGAGTGGTACAGTATGTTTATAGTTAATCAATTCGATTTAAACTGATTGAGTTGTACTGCGTTTTTATAGATAATCTGTTCAGTATAAAGCTGATCGAGTGGTACAGCGTGTTTATAGATAATCTGTTCAGTTTAATGCTGATCGAGTGGTACAGCCTGTTTATAGATAATCTGTTCAGTTTATATCTGATCGAGTGATACTGCGTGTTTATACATAATCTGTTCAGTATAAAGCTGATCGAGTGGCACAGCGTGTTTATAGATAATCTGTTCAGTTTAAATCTGATCTTGTGGTACAGAGTGTTTATAGATTGTATGTTCAGTCTAAAGCTCACCGAGTGGTACAGTGTGTTTATAGATAATCTGTTCAGTTTAAAGCTGATCGAGTGGAACAGCGTGTTTATAAATAATCTGTTCAGTTTAAATATGATCAAGTGGTGCAGCTTATTTATAGATAATCTGTTCAGTTTAGAGCTGATCGAGTGGTACAGCGTGTTTTTAGCTAATCTGTTCAGTTTAAAGCTGATCGAGTGGTGCAGCGTGTTTATAGATAATCTGTTCAGTTTAAAGCTGATGGAGTGGTACAGCGCGTTTATAGACAATCAGTTCGGTTTAAAGCTGATTCAGTGCTACAGTGTGTTTATAGATAATCAGTTCAGTTTAAATCTGATCGAGTGGTACAACATATTTATAGATAATCTGTTCAGTTTAAAGCTAATCGAGTGCAAAAGCGTGTTTATAGATAATTTGTTCAGTTTAAAGCTGATCAAGTGGTACAGCGTGTTTATAGATAATCTGTTCAGCTTAAAGCTGATCAAATGGTACAGCGTGTTTATAGATAATCAGTTCAGTTTAATGCTGATCGAGTGGTACAGCGTGGTTATAGATAATCTGTTCAGTTTTAAACTGATCGAGTGGTACAGCGTGTTTATAGATAAGCGATTCGGTTTAAAGCTGATCGAGTGGTACAGCGTGTTTATAGATAATCTGATCAGTTTAAAGCTGATCGAGTGGTACAGTGCGTTTATAGATAATCTGATCAGTTTAAAGCTGATCGAGTGGTATAATGTGTTTATAGATAATCTGTTCAGTTTAAAGCTGATCGAGTGGAACAGCGTGTTTATAGATAATCTGTTCAGTTTAAAGCTGATCGAGTGGTACAGCGTGTTTATAGATAATCTGTTCAGTTTAATGCTGATCGAGTGGTACAGCGTGTTTATTGATAAGCATTTCGGTTTAAAGCTGATCGAGTGGTACAGCGTGTTTATAGATAACCTGTTCAGTTTAAAGCTGATCGAGTGGTACAGTGTCTTTATAGATAATCTGTTCAGTTTAAAGCTGATGGAGTGTTACAGCGTGGTTATAGATTTTTAGTTCAGTTTAAAGCTGATGGAGTGGTACAGCATGTTTATTGCTATTCAGGTCAGTTTAAAGCTGATCGAGTGGTACAGATTGTTTATAGGTAATCTGTTCAGTTTAAAGCTGATCGAGTGGTACAGCGTGTTTATAGATAATCTGTTCAGTTTGAAGCTCATTGAGTGGTACAGTGTGTTTATAGATAATCTGTTCAGTTAAAACTGATCGACTGATACAGCCTGTTTATAAATAATCTGTTCATCTTAAAGCTAATCGAGTGGTACAGCGTGTTTAAAGATAATCAGTTCAGTTTAAAGCTGATCGAGTGGTACAGCGTGTTTATAGATAATCTGTTCAGTTTAAAGCTGATCGAATGGTACACTGTGTTTATAGATAATCTGTTGAGTTTAATGCTGATCGAGTGGTACAGTGTGTTTATAGTTAATCAATTTGATTTAAACTGATCGAGTGCTACAGCGCGTTTATAGATAATCTGTTCAGTTTAAAGCTGATCGAGTGGTACAGCGTGTTTATAGATAATCTGTTCAGTTTAAAGCTGATCGAGTGGTACAGCGTGTTTATAGATAATCTGTTCAGTTTAATGCTGATTGAGTGATACATTGTGTTTATAGATAATCTGTTCATTTCAAAGCTGATCGAGTAATACAGCATGTTTATAGATAATCTGTTCATTTTAAAGCTGAGTGAGTGGTACAGCGTGTTTATAGATAATCTGTTCAGTTTAAAGCTGATCGAGTGGTACAGGGTCTTTATAGATAATATGTTCAGTTTATATCTGATCGAGTGATACAGCGTGTTTATACATAATCTGTTCAGTATAAAGTTTATCGAGTGGTACAGCCTGTTTATAGATAATCTGTTCAGTTTAAATCTGATCTTGTGGTACAGAGTGTTTATAGATTGTATGTTCAGTCTAAAGCTCACCGAGTGGTACAGTGTGTTTATAGATAATCTGTTCAGTTTAAAGCTGATCGAGTGGAACAGCGTGTTTATAAATAATCTGTTCAGTTTAAATATGATCAAGTGGTGCAGCTTATTTATAGATAATCTGTTCAGTTTAGAGCTGATCGAGTGGTACAGCGTGTTTATAGCTAATCTGTTCAGTTTAAAGCTGATCGAGTGGTGCAGCGTGTTTATAGATAATCTGTTCAGTTTAAAGCTGATGGAGTGGTACAGCGCGTTTATAGACAATCAGTTCGGTTTAAAGCTGATTCAGTGCTACAGTGTGTTTATAGATAATCAGTTCAGTTTAAATCTGATCGAGTGGTACAACATATTTATAGATAATCTGTTCAGTTTAAAGCTAATCGAATGCAAAAGCGTGTTTATAGATAATTTGTTCAGTTTAAAGCTGATCAAGTGGTACAGCGTGTTTATAGATAATCTGTTCAGTTTAAAGCTGATCAAATGGTACAGCGTGTTTATTGATAATCAGTTCAGTTTAATGCTGATCGAGTGGTACAGCGTGGTTATAGATAATCTGTTCAGTTTTAAACTGATCGAGTGGTACAGCGTGTTTATAGATAAGCGATTCGGTTTAAAGCTGATCGAGTGGAACAGTGTGTTTATAGATAATCTGGTCAGTTTCAAACTCATCGAGTGTTCGTGTGTTTATAGATAATCAGTTCAGTTTAAATCTGATCGAGTGGTCGTGTGTTTATGGATAATCAGTTCAGTTTAAATCTGATCGAGTGGTACAGCGTGGTTATAGATTTTTAGTTCAGTTTAAAGCTGATCGAGTGGTACAGCGTTTTTATAGATAATCTGATCAGTTTAAAGCTGATTGAGTGGTACAGCATGTTTATAGATAATCTGTTCAGTTTAAAGCTGATCGAGTGGTACAGCATGTTTATAGATAATCTGTTCAGTTTAAAGCTGATCGAGTGGTACAGTGTGTTTATAGATAATCTGATCAGTTTAAAGCTGATCGAGTGGTACAGCATGTTTATAGATAATCTGTTCAGTTTAAAGCTGATCGAGTGGTACAGTGTGTTTATAGATAATCTGATCAGTTTAAAGCTGATCGAGTGGTACAATGTGTTTATAGATAAGCAATTCGGTTTAAAGCTGATCGAGTGCTACAGCATGTTTATAGATAATCTGTTCAGTTTAAAGCTGATCGAGTGGTACAGCGTGTTTATAGATAAGCAATTCGGTTTAAAGCTGATCGAGTGGTACAGCGTGTTTATAGATAATCTGATCAGTTTAAAGCTGATCGAGTGGTACAGTGCGTTTATAGATAATCTGATCAGTTTAAACTGATCGAGAGGTACAATGTGTTTATAGATAAGCAATTCGGTTTAAAGCTGATCGAGTGGTATAGCATGTTTATAGATAATCTGTTCAGTTTAAAGCTGATCGAGTGGTACAGCGTGTTTATAGATAAGCAATTCGGTTTAAAGCTGATCGAGTGGTACAGCGTGTTTATAGATAATCTGATCAGTTTAAAGCTGATCGAGTGGTACTTCGTGGTCATAGATAATCTGTTCAACTTAAAGCTGATCGAGTGGTACTTCGTGTTTATAGATAATCTGTTCAGTTTCAAACTGATCGAGTGGTACAGCGTGTCTATAGATTATCTGTTCAGTTTTAAACTGATCGAGTGGTACAGTGTGTTTATAGTTAATCAATTCGATTTAAACTGATCGAGTGCTACAGCGCGTTTATAGATAATCTGTTCAGTTTAAAGCTGATCGAGTGGTACAGCGTGTTTATAGATAATCTGTTCAGTTTAAAGCTGATCGAGTGGTACAGCGTGTTTATAGATAATCTGTTCAGTTTAATGCTGATTGAGTGATACATTGTGTTTATAGATAATCTGTTCATTTCAAAGCTGATCGAGTAATACAGCATGTTTATAGATAATCTGTTCATTTTAAAGCTGAGTGAGTGGTACAGCGTGTTTATAGATAATCTGTTCAGTTTAAAGCTGATCGAGTGGTACAGGGTCTTTATAGATAATATGTTCAGTTTATATCTGATCGAGTGATACAGCGTGTTTAAACATAATCTGTTCAGTATAAAGTTTATCAAGTGGTACAGCCTGTTTATAGATGATCTGTTCAGTTTAAATCTGATCTTGTGGTACAGAGTGTTTATAGATAATCTGTTCAGTTTAAAGCTGATCGAGTGGAACAGCGTGTTTATAAATAATCTGTTCAGTTTAAATATGATCAAGTGGTACAGCTTATTTATAGATAATCTGTTCAGTTTAGAGCTGATCGAGTGGTACAGCGTGTTTATAGCTAATCTGTTCAGTTTAAAGCTGATTGAGTGGTGCAGCGTGTTTATAGATAATCTGTTCAGTTTAAAGCTGATGGAGTGGTACAGCGCGTTTATAGACAATCAGTTCGGTTTAAAGCTGATTCAGTGCTACAGTGTGTTTATAGATAATCAGTTCAGTTTAAATCTGATCGAGTGGTACAACATATTTATAGATAATCTGTTCAGTTTAAAGCTAATCGAGTGCAAAAGCGTGTTTATAGATAATTTGTTCAGTTTAAAGCTGATCAAGTGGTACAGCGTGTTTATAGATAATCAGTTCAGTTTAAAGCTGATCGAGTGGTACAGCGGGGTTATAGATAATCAGTTCAGTTTTAAACTGATCGAGTGGTACAGCGTGTTTATAGATAAGCGATTTGGTTTAAAGCTGATCGAGTGGAACAGTGTGTTTATAGATAATCTGGTCAGTTTCAAACTTATCGAGTGTTCGTGTGTTTATAGATAATCAGTTCAGTTTAAATCTGATCGAGTGGTCGTGTGTTTATGGATAATCAGTTCTGTTTAAATCTGATCGAGTGGTACAGCGTGGTTATAGATTTTTAGTTCAGTTTAAAGCTGATCGAGTGGTACAGCGTGTTTATAGATAATCTGATCAGTTTAAAGCTGATTGAGTGGTACAGCATGTTTATAGATAATCTGTTCAGTTTAAAGCTGATCGAGTGGTACAGCATGTTTATAGATAATCTGTTCAGTTTAAAGCTGATCGAGTGGTACAGTGTGTTTATAGATAATCTGATCAGTTTAAAGCTGATTGAGTGGTACAGCATGTTTATAGATAATCTGTTCAGTTTAAAGCTGATCGAGTGGTACAGCGTTTTTATAGATAAGCAATTTGGTTTAAAGCTGATCGAGTGGTACAGTGTGTTTATAGATAATCTGATCAGTTTAAAGCTGATCGAGTGGTACAATGTGTTTATAGATAAGCAATTCGGTTTAAAGCTGATCGAGTGGTACAGCATGTTTATAGATAATCTGTTCAGTTTAAAGATGATCGAGTGGTACAGCGTGTTTATAGATAAGCAATTCGGTTTAAAGCTGATCGAGTGGTACAGCGTGTTTATAGATAATCTGATCAGTTTAAAGCTGATCGAGTGGTACAGTGCGTTTATAGATAATCTGATCAGTTTAAAGCTGATCGAGAGGTACAATGTGTTTTTAGATAAGCAATTCGGTTTAAAGCTGATCGAGTGGTACAGCATGTTTATAGATAATCTGTTCAGTTTAAAGCTGATCGAGTGGTACAGCGTGTTTTTAGATAAGCAATTCGGTTTAAAGCTGATCGAGTGGTACAGCGTGTTTATAGATAATCTGATCAGTTTAAAGCTGATCGAGTGGTACAGTGCGTTTATAGATAATCTGATCAGTTTAAAGCTGATCGAGTGGTACAATGTGTTTATAGATAATCTGTTCAGTTTAAAGCTGATCGAGTGGAACAGCGTGTTTATAGATAATCTGTTCAGTTTAAAGCTGATCGAGTGGTACAGCGTGTTTATAGATAATCTGTTCAGTTTAAAGCTGATCGAGTGGTACAGCGTGTTTATTGATAAGCATTTCGGTTTAAAGCTGATCGAGTGGTACAGCGTGTTTATAGATAACCTGTTCAGTTTAAAGCTGATCGAGTGGTACAGTGTCTTTATAGATAATCTGTTCAGTTTAAAGCTGATGGAGTGTTACAGCGTGATTATAGATTTTTAGTTCATTTTAAAGCTGATGGAGTGGTACAGCATGTTTATTGCTATTCAGGTCAGTTTAAAGCTGATCGAGTGGTACAGATTGTTTATAGGTAATCTGTTCAGTTTAAAGCTGATCGAGTGGTACAGCGTGTTTATAGATAATCTGTTCAGTTTGAAGCTCATTGAGTGGTACAGTGTGTTTATAGATAATCTGTTCAGTTTAAAGCTGATCGAGTGGTACAGCGTGTTTATAGATAAGCAATTCGGTTTAAAGCTGATCGAGTGGTACAGCGTGTTTATAGATAATCTGATCAGTTTAAAGCTGATCGAGTGGTACAGTGCGTTTATAGATAATCTGATCAGTTTAAAGCTGATCGAGAGGTACAATGTGTTTATAGATAAGCAATTCGGTTTAAAGCTGATCGAGTGGTACTTCGTGTTCATAGATAATCTGTTCAATTTAAAGCTGATCGAGTGGTACAGCGTGTTTATAGATAATCTGTTCAGTTTCAAACTGATCGAGTGGTACAGCGTGTCTATAGATTATCTGTTCAGTTTTAAACTGATCGAGTGGTACAGTGTGTTTATAGTTAATCAATTCGATTTAAACTGATGGAGTGCTACAGCGCGTTTATAGATAATCTGTTCAGTTTAAAGCTGATCGAGTGGTACAGCGTGTTTATAGATAATCTGTTCAGTTTAATGCTGATTGAGTGATACATTGTGTTTATAGATAATCTGTTCATTTCAAAGCTGATCGAGTAATACAGCATGTTTATAGATAATCTGTTCATTTTAAAGCTGAGTGAGTGGTACAGCGTGTTTATAGATAATCTGTTCAGTTTAAAGCTGATCGAGTGGTACAGGGTCTTTATAGATAATATGTTCAGTTTATATCTGTTCGAGCGATACAGCGTGTTTATACATAATCTGTTCAGTATAAAGTTTATCGAGTGGTACAGCCTGTTTATAGATAATCTGTTCAGTTTAAATCTGATCTTGTGGTACAGAGTGTTTATAGATTGTATGTTCAGTCTAAAGCTCACCGAGTGGTACAGTGTGTTTATAGATAATCTGTTCAGTTTAAAGCTGATCGAGTGGAACAGCGTGTTTATAAATAATCTGTTCAGTTTAAATATGATCAAGTGGTACAGTTTATTTATAGATAATCTGTTCAGTTTAGAGCTGATCGAGTGGTACAGCGTGTTTATAGCTAATCTGTTCAGTTTAAAGCTGATCGAGTGGTACAGCGTGTTTATAGATAATCTGTTCCGTTTAAAGCTGATCGAGTGGTGCAGCGTGTTTATAGATAATCTGTTCAGTTTAAAGCTGATCGAGAGGTACAGCGTGTTTATAGATCATCTGTTCAGTTTAAAGCTCATCGAGTGTTTATAATCTGTTCATTTTAAATCGGATTGAGGGGAATAGATTTTCAGTTCAGTTTAAAGCTGATCGAGTGGTGCAGCGTGTTTATAGATTTTCAGTTCAGTTTAAAGCTGATCGAGGGCCGGGGACAGTGTAGAGGGAGCTTTACTCTATATATAAGACTATGCTATACATGTCCTGGGTGTATTGGGGACAGTGTAGAGGGAGTATTTCTCTGTATCTAACCCAGTGCTGGACGTATCCTGCGAGTGTTTGATGTGGACAATGTAGAGGGAGATTTACTCTGTATCTAACCCCGTGCTGTCCTTTTGCTAGGAGTGTTTGATGGGGACAGGGTAGTGGTGGATTTATTCTCTATGTTACCCCATTCTGTACCTGTCCTGGGATTTTTGATGGGGACAGTCCACATGGACCTTTACTCAGTTTCTAATCCCCTACTGTACATGTCCTGGGAGTGTTTGATGGGGACAGTTTGTAGTGAACTTTATTCTATATCTAACCCCGTGCTGTACCTGTCCTGGGAGTGTTTGATGGGGACAGTGTAGAGGCAGCTTTACTCTGTATCCAACCCCTTGCTGTACCTGTACTTGGAGTGTTTAATGGGACCGTCTAGAGGGAGCTTTACACTATATCTAACCCCGTGCTGTACCTGTCCTGGGAGTTTTTGATGGGAAGAGTATAGTCGTAGCTTTAATCTGTATCTGACCCCGTTGTGAAAACTGACATGAGAGTGTTTAATGGGGACAGTGTGGAGGGAGCTTTTCTCTGTATCTAACCCTGTGCTGTACCTGTCCTGGGAGTATTTGATGGGGACAGTGTAGAGGGAGCTTTACTCTGTATCTAACCCCGTGCTGTACCTGTCCTGGGAGTGTTTGATGGGGATACTGCAGAGGGAGATTTACTCTGTATCTAACCCTGTGCTGTACCTGTCCTGTCAGTGATTGATGGGGACAGGGTAGAGGGATCTTTACTCTGAAACTAACTACATTCTTTGCCTGTCCTCGGAGTGTTTGAATGGGACAGTGCAGATGGAGCTTTGCTCTGTATCTAACCCCATGCTGTACCTGTCCTGGGAGTGTTTGATGGGGACAGTGCAGGGGGAGCTTTACTCTGTATCTAAACCCACGCTGTACCTGTCTTGTGAGTTTTTGATGGGGACATTGTATAGAGAGCTTTACTCTGTATCTAACCCCCATGCTATACCTGTCCTGGGAGTGTTAGATGGGGAAACTGCAGAGGGAGAATTACTCTGTATCTAAACCTGTGCTGTACCTGCCCTGGAAGTGTTTGCAGGGGACAGTATAGAGGGAGCTTTACGCTGTATCAAACACCGTGCTGTACCTGTCCTGGGAGTGTTTGATGGGGACGGTGTAGATGGTGTTTTACTCTGTATCTAACCTTGTGCTGTAACCTGTCATGGTAGTGTTTAATTGGGACAGTGTAGAGGGAGCTTTTCTCTGTATCTAACCCCATGCTGTACCTGTCCTGTCAGTGGTTGATGGGGACAGTGTAGAAGTAGCTATACTCTATATCTAACCCCTTGCTTTACCTGTCCTCCGAGTGTTTGATGGGGATAGTACAGTGAGAGCTTTGCTCAATTTCTAACCCCATGGTGTACGTGTCCTGGGCGTGTTTGATGGGGACAGTGCAGGGGGAGCTTTACTCTGTATCTAAACCCGTGCTGTACCTGTCCTGGGAGTGTTTGATCGGGACAGTGTAGGAGCAGCTTTTCTCTGTATCAACCCCCGTGCTGTACCTGTCCTGGGAATGTTTGATGGGGACAGTGCAGAGGGAGCTTTATTCTGTATCTAACCCCATGCTGAACCTGTCCAGGGAGTGTTTAATGGGGACAGTGTAGAGGGAGCTTTAATCTGTATCGAACCCTGTGCTGTACCTGTCATGTCAGTGGTTGATGGGAACAGTGTAGAGGGAGCTTTACTCTGAATCTAACCACATGCTTTACCTGTCCTCGGAGTGTTTGATGGGGACAGTGCAGAGGGAGCTTTGCTTTGTATCTAACCCCATGCTGTACATGTCCTGGGAGTGTTTGATAAGGACAGTGTAGACGGAGCTTTACTCTGTATCTAACCCCGTGCTGTACCTGTCCTGGGAGTGTTTGATGGGGACAGTGTAGAGGCAGCTTTATACTTTATCTAACCCCGTGCTGTACCTGTCCTGGGAGTGTTTGACGGGGAGCGTGTAGAGGGAGGTTTACTCTGTATCTAACACTGTGCTATTCCTGTCCTGGGAGAGTTTGATGGGGACGGTGTAGATGGTGCTTTACTCTGTATCTAACCTTGTGCTGTAACCTGTCCTGGTAGCGTTTAAAGAGGACAGTGTAGAGGGAGCTATACTCTGTATCTAACCCCATGCTGTACCTGTCCAGTCAGTGGTTGATGGGGACAGTGTAGAAGTAGCTTTGCTCTATATCTAACCCCATGGTGTACCTGTCCTCCGAGTGTTTGATGGGGACAGTACAGTGAGAGCTTTGCTCTATATCTAACACCATGGTGTACGTGTCCTGGGCGTGTTTGATGGGGACAGTGCAGGGGGAGCTTTACTCTGTATCTAAACTCGTGCTGTACCTGTCCTGTGAATATTTGATGAGGACAGTGTAGAGGGAGCTTTATTCTGTATCTAACCCCGTGCTGTACCTGTCCAGGGAGTGTTTAATGGGGACAGTGTAGAGAGAGCTTTAATTTGTATCTAAACCTGTGCTGTACTTCTCATGTCAGTGGTTGATGGGGACAGTGTAGAGCAAGCTTTACTCTGTATCTAACCCTGTGTTGTACCTGTCCTGGGAGTGTTTGATGGGGACAGTGTAGAGGCAGTTTACTCTGTATCTAACCGCATGCTGTACCTGTCCTGGGAGTGTTTGGTGGGGACAGTGTATAAGCAGCTTTACTCTGTATCTAACCCCGTGCTGTACCTGTCCTGGGAGTGTTTGACGGGGAGCGTGTAGAGGGAGGTTTACTCTGAATCTAACACCGTGCTGTTCTTGTCCTGGGAGAGTTTGATGGGGACGGTGTTGATGGAGCTTTACTCTGTATCTTACCTTGTGCTGTAACCTGTCCTGGTAGCGTTTAAAGAGGACAGTGTAGAGGGAGCTTTACTCTGTATCTAACCCCATGCTGTACCTGTCCTGTCAGTGTTTGATGGGGACAGTGTAGAAGTAGCTTTACTCTATATCTAACCCTGTGCTTTACCTGTCCTCCAAGTGTTTGATGGGGATAGTACAGTGAGAGCTTTGCTCTATATCTAACCGCATGGTGTACGTGTCCTGGGCGTGTTTGATGCGGACAGTGCAGGGGGAGCTTTACTCTGTATCTAAACCCATGCTGTACCTGTCCTGGGAGTGTTTGATCGGGACAGTGTAGAGAGAGCTTTACTCTGTATCTAACCCCATGTTGTACATGTACTGGGAGTGTTTGATGGAGACAGTGTAGAGAGAGCTTTACTCTGTATCTAACCCCGTGCTGTACCTGTCCTGGGAGTGTTTGATGGGAACAGTGTAGAGGGAGCTTCAATCTGTATTTAACCCCGTGCTGTATCTGTCCTGGGAGTGTTTGATGGGGACAGTGTAGAGGGATCTTTACTCTGTATCTAACCCCGTGCTGTACCTGTCCTGGGAGTTTTTGATGGGGAGAGTGTAGAGGGAGATTTACTCTGTATCTAAGCCCGTGCTTTCCCTGTCCGGGGAAAGTTTGATGGGGACGGTGTTGAGGAGCTTTACTCTGTATGTAACCCCGTTCTGTACTTGTCCAGGGAGTTTTTGATGGGGTCAGTGCAAGGGGAGCTTTACTCTGTATCTTAACCCGCGCTGTACCTGTCTCGGGAGTTTTTGATGGGTTCAGTGTAGAGGGAGATTTAATTTATATCTAACCCTGTGCTGTACCTTTCCTGGTAACGTTTGATGGGGACAGTGCAGTGGGAGCTTTACTCTGTATCTAACCCCGTGCTGTACTTGTCTTGGGAGTTTTTGATGGGGACAGTGCAGAGGGAGTTTTACTCTGTATTTAATCCTGTGCTGTACCTGCCCTGGGAGTGTTTGATGGGGTCAGTGCAGGGGGAGCTTTACTCTGTATCTAACACTGTGCTGTACCTGTCTTGGGAGTTTTTGATCAGAACAGTGTAGAGGGAGTTTTACTCTGTATCTAACCCCATGCTGTACCTGTCCTGGAAGTGTTTTTTGGGAACAGTGTAGAGGGAGCTTTACCCCGTATCTAACCCTTACTGTACTTTTCCTGGGAGTGTTTGATGGGGACAGTGCAGAGGAGCCTTACTCTGTATCTAACCCCGTGCTGTACCTGTCCTGGGAGTTTTTGATGGGGACAGTGTAGAAGGAGATTTACTCTGTATCTAAGCCCGTGCTTTCCCTATCCGGGGAGGGTTTGATGGGGACGGTGTTGAGGAGCTTTACTCTGTATGTAACCCCGTTCTGTACTTGTCTTGGGAGTTTTTGATGGGAACAGTGTAGAGGGAGCTTTACTCAATATCTAACCCCTTACTGTACATGTCCAGGGAGTGTTTGATGGGGACAGTGTAGAGGCAGCTTCATTCAGTATCTAACCTCGTGCTGTACCTTTCCAGGGCGTGTTTGACCGGGAGCCTGGAGAGAGAACTTTACTGTGTATCTAACCATGTGCTGTCCCTGTCCTGGGAAAGTTTGATGGTGACGGTGTAGAGGGAGCTTTTTTCTGTATCTAACCCCATGCTGTACCTGTCCTGGCAGTGTTTGATGGGGACAGTGTAGAGGGAGCTTTTTTCTGTATCTAACCCCATGCTGTACCTGTCCTGGCAGTGTTTGATGGGGACAGTGTAGAGGGAGCTTTGCTCTGTATCTAACCCCATGCTGTACCTGTCCTGGGAGTGTTTGATGGGGACGGTGCAGAGTGAACTTTACTCTGTATCTAACCCCCAGCTGTAGCTGTCCTAGGAATGTTTAATGCAGACAGTGTAGAGCGACATTTACTCTATATCTAACCCTGTGCTGTACCTGTCCTGGGATGTTTGATGGGGACAGTGGAGTTGGAGCTTTACTCTGTATCTGACACCGTGCTGTACCTGTTCTCGGAGTTTTTGATGGGGAGAGTGTAGTCGTGGCTTTACTCTGTATCTAACCCTGTGCTGTAACTGTCCTGGGAGTGTTTAATGGAGACAGTGCAGAGGGATCTTTACTCTCTATCTAACTCCGTGCTGTAACTGTCCTGGGAGTGTTTGATGGGGACAGTGTAGAGGAAGCTTTAATCTGTATCTGTCCCCGTGCAGTCCCTGTCCTGGGAGAGTTTGATGGGGACGGTGTGGATGGTGCTTTACTCAATATCTAACCCCGTGCTGTACCTGTCCTGGGAGTGTTTGATGGGGTGAGTGTAGAGGGAGCTTTACTCTCTGTCTAATCCTGTGCTGTACCTGTCCTGGGAGTGTTTGATGGGTACAGTGTAGACGGAGCTTTACTCTGTATCTAACCCTGTGCTGTACCTGTCGTGGGTGTGTTTGTTGGGTACATTGTAGACGGAGCTTTACTCTGTATCTAACCTTGTGCTGTACCTGCCCTGGAAGTGTTTGTAGGGGACAGTGTAGAGGGAGATTTACCCTGTATCTAACCCCTTACTGTACATGTCCTGGGAGTGTTTGATGGGGACAGTGCAGATGGAGATCTACTCAGTATCTATCACGGTGCTCTACCTATCCTGGGAGTGTTTGATGGGGACAGTCCACATGGACCTTTACTCAGTATCTAACCCCATACTGTACATGTGCTGGGAGTGTTTGATGGGGACAGTTTGTAGTGAGCTTTTCTTTATATCTAAGCCCGTGCTGTACCTGCCCTGGGAGTGTTTGATGAGGACAGTGCAGAGGGAGCTTGGCCCTGTATCTAAACCCATGCTGAACGTGTCCTGGGAGTGTTTGATGGGGCAGTGCAGGGGGAGCTTTACTCTGTATCTAACCTCGTACTGTACCTGTCCTGGGAGTATTTGATTGCTACGGTGTAAAGGAAGCTTTACTCTATATCTAACCCCATGATGTACGTGTCCTGGGCGTGTTTGATGGGGACAGTGTAGAGGGAGCTTTGCTCTGTATATAAACCCGTGCTGTACCTGTCCTGGGAGTGTTTGATGGGGACAGTGTAGAGGAAGCTTTACTCTGTATCTAACCCCGTGCTGTACCTGTCCTGGGAGTGTTTGATGGGGACGGTGCAGGGGGGGCTTTTCTCTGCATTTAACCCCATGCTGTACCTGTCCTGGGAGTGTTGGATGGGGACGGTGTAGAGGGAGCTTTACTCTGTATCTAACCCCCGTGCTGTACCTGTCCTCAGTGTGTTTGTAAGGGACAGTGTAGACGGAGATTTACTTGTATCCACCCCCGTGTTGTACCCGTCCTGGGAGTGTTTGATGGGGACAGTGTAGAGGCATCTTTTCTCTGTATCTAACCCCGTGCTGTACCTCTCCTGTGAGTGTTTGATGGGGAGCGTGTAGAGGGAGGTTTACTCCATATCTAACCCCATGCTGTACCTGTCCTGGGAGTGTTTGATGGGAACAGTGTTGAGGAGCTTTACTTTATATGTAACCCCGTGCTGTACCTGCTCTGGGATTGTTTGATGGGGACAGTGTAGAGGGAGATTTACCCTGTATCTAACCCCTGACTGTACCTGTCCTGTGAGTGTTTGATGGGGACAGTGCAGATGGAGCTTTACTCTGTATCTAGCCCCATGCTGTATCTGTCCAGGGCGTGTTTGATTGGGACATGGAGAGAGAACTTTACTCTGTATCTAACCCCGTGCTGTCCCTGTCCTGGGAAAGTTTGATGGTGACGGTATAGAGGGAGATTTTCTCTGTATCTTACTACGTGCCATTCCTGTCCAAGGAGTGTTTGATGGGGACAGTGTAGTGGGGTATTTACTCTGTAGCTAATCCCGTGCTGTAACTGCCATGGGAGTGTTTGATGGGGACAGTGTAGAGGGAGCTTTACTCTGTATCCACCACCGAGCTGTACCTGTCCTGGGAGTGTTTGCTGGGGTCAGTGTATACTCTGTATACAACCACGTGCTGTATCTGTCCGGGAAGTGTTTCAGTGGGATAGTGTAGAGGGAGCTTTATTCTTTATCTAACCCCGTGCTGTACCTCTCCTGTGAATGTTTGACGGGGAGCGTGTCAAGGGAGCTTTTCTCTGTATCTGTCCCCGTGCTGTCCCTGTCCCGGCAGAGTTTGATGGATAAGGTTTGGAGGGTGCTTTACTCTGTATCTAACCCCATGCTGTACCTGTCCGGGGAGGATTTGATGGGGACAGTGTAGAGGGAGCTTTACTCTGTATCTAACCCCTGACTGTACCTGTCCTGGGAGTGTTTGATTGGGACAGTGTAGAGGCAGCTTTATACTGTATCTAACCCCATGCTGGGCCTGTCCTAGGAGTGTTTGATGGGGACAGTGTAGAAGGAGCTTTACTCTATATATCTACGCCTGTGCTGTACCTGTCCTGGGAGTGTTTGCTGCGGACAGTGTAGAGGGAGCTTTACTCTGTTTCTGACCCCGTGCTCCAACCCTCCTGTGATTGCTTGATGGGCACATTCTAGAGAGAGATTTACTCTGTATCTAACCCCGTGCTGTACCTGTCCTGGGAGTGTTTGCTGCGGACAGTGTAGAGGGAGCTTTACTCTGTATCTGACCCTGTGCTCTAACTCTCCTGTGATTGCTTGATGGGCACACTGTTGAGAGAACTTTACTCTGTATCTAACCCGGTGCTGTACCTGTCCTGGGAGTGTTTGATGGGGACACTTTAGAGAGAGATTTATTCTATATCTACCCCGTGCTGTACCTGTCCTGGGAGTAATTATTGGGGACCGTATAGAGAGAGCTTTACTCTGGATCTAACACTGTGCTGTACCTGTCCTGGGAATGTTTGATTGGGACAGTGTAGAGGGAGCTTTTATATGTATCGAACACCGTGCTGTCCCTGTCCTGGGAGTGTTTGATGGGGAAAGTGTAGAGGGAGCTGTACTCTGCATTTGACCCCGTGTTGTACCTGTCCTGGAAGATCTGGTTGGGGACAGTCTAGAGGGAGCTATACTCTGGATCTAAATCCGTGCTGTAACTCTCCTTGGATTGTTTCATGGGGACAGTGTAGAGAGAGATTTACTTTGTATCTAACCCAGTGCTGTAACTCTACTGGGATTGTTAGATGGCGACAGTGTAGAGAGAGATTTACTCTGTATCTAAACCCGTGCTGTATCTGTCCTGGGAGTGTTTGATGGGAACAGTGTAGATAGAGCTTTACTCTGTATCTACCCAGTGCTGTACCTGTCCTGGGAGTGTTTGAGTGGGACAGTGAAGAGAGAGCTTTACTCTGTATCTAACACTGTGCTGTACCTCTCCTGGGATTGTTTGATGGGGACATTGTAGAGGGAGCTTTGCTCTGTATCTAACCCCGTGCTCTACCTGTCTAGGAAGTGTTGGATTGGGACAGCGTAGAGGGAGCTTTTATATGTATCTAACACCGTGCTGTACCTGTCCTAGGAGTGTTTGATGGGGACAGTGTAGAGGGAGCTTTGCTCTGTATCTAACCCCGTGCTCTACCTGTCCTGGAAGTGTTTGATTGGGACAGTGTAGAGGGAGCTTTTATATGTATCTAACACCATGCTCTACCTGTCCTTGGAGTGTTTGATGGGTACAGTGTAGAGGGAGATTTACTCTATATATCTATGCCTGTGCTGTACCTGTCCTGGGAGTATTTGCTTCGGACAGTGTAGAGGAAGTTATACTCTGTATCTAACTCCGTGCTGTACCAGTCCTGGGAGTGTTTGATGGGGAGATTGTAGAGGGAACTTTACTCTGTATCTGACCCCGTGCTCTAACTCTCCTGTGATTGCTTGATGGGGACAGTGTAGAGAGAGCTTTACTCTTTATCTAACCCCGTGCTGTTCCTGTCCAGGGAGTGGTTGATGGGGACAGTGTAGAGGGATCTTTACTCTGCATCTAACCCCGTGCTGTACCTTTCCTGGGAGTGTTTGATGGGGACACTTTAGAGAGAGATTTATTCTATATCTACCCCGTGCTGTACCTGTCCTGGGAGTAATTATTGGGGACCGTATAGAGAGAGCTTTACTCTGGATCTAACACTGTGCTGTACCTGTCCTGGGAATGTTTGATTGGGACAGTGTAGAGGGAGCTTTTATATGTATCGAACACCGTGCTGTCCCTGTCCTGGGAGTGTTTGATGGGGAAAGTGTAGAGGGAGCTGTACTCTGCATTTGACCCCGTGTTGTACCTGTCCTGGAAGATCTGGTTGGGGACAGTCTAGAGGGAGCTATACTCTGGATCTAAATCCGTGCTGTAACTCTCCTTGGATTGTTTCATGGGGACAGTGTAGAGAGAGATTTACTTTGTATCTAACCCAGTGCTGTAACTCTACTGGGATTGTTAGATGGCGACAGTGTAGAGAGAGATTTACTCTGTATCTAAACCCGTGCTGTATCTGTCCTGGGAGTGTTTGATGGGAACAGTGTAGATAGAGCTTTACTCTGTATCTACCCAGTGCTGTACCTGTCCTGGGAGTGTTTGAGTGGGACAGTGAAGAGAGAGCTTTACTCTGTATCTAACACTGTGCTGTACCTCTCCTGGGATTGTTTGATGGGGACATTGTAGAGGGAGCTTTGCTCTGTATCTAACCCCGTGCTCTACCTGTCTAGGAAGTGTTGGATTGGGACAGCGTAGAGGGAGCTTTTATATGTATCTAACACCGTGCTGTACCTGTCCTAGGAGTGTTTGATGGGGACAGTGTAGAGGGAGCTTTGCTCTGTATCTAACCCCGTGCTCTACCTGTCCTGGAAGTGTTTGATTGGGACAGTGTAGAGGGAGCTTTTATATGTATCTAACACCATGCTCTACCTGTCCTTGGAGTGTTTGATGGGTACAGTGTAGAGGGAGATTTACTCTATATATCTATGCCTGTGCTGTACCTGTCCTGGGAGTATTTGCTTCGGACAGTGTAGAGGAAGTTATACTCTGTATCTAACTCCGTGCTGTACCAGTCCTGGGAGTGTTTGATGGGGAGATTGTAGAGGGAACTTTACTCTGTATCTGACCCCGTGCTCTAACTCTCCTGTGATTGCTTGATGGGGACAGTGTAGAGAGAGCTTTACTCTTTATCTAACCCCGTGCTGTTCCTGTCCAGGGAGTGGTTGATGGGGACAGTGTAGAGGGATCTTTACTCTGCATCTAACCCCGTGCTGTACCTTTCCTGGGAGTGTTTGATGGGGACACTTTAGAGAGAGATTTACTCTGTATCTACCCCGTGCTGTACCTGTCCTGGGAGTAATTGATGGGGACCGTATAGAGAGAGCTTTACTCCGGATCTAACACTATGCTGTACATGTCCTGGGAATGGTTGATGGGGACAATGTAGAGGGAGCTTTGCTCTGTATCTAACCCCGTGCTCTAGCTGTCCAGGAAGTGTTTGATTGGGACAGTGTAGAGGGAGCTTTACTCTATATATCTATGCCTGTGCTGTACCTGTCCTGGGAGTGTTTGATGGGGACAGTGTAGAGGGAGCTGTTCTCAATATCTAACGCTGTGCTGTACCTGTCCTGTAAGTGTTTGATGGGGACCGTTTATAGAGAGCTTTACTCTCTATCTAACCCCGTGCTGTACCTGTGCTGTCAGTGTTTGTGGGGGACAATGTAGAGACAGCTTTACTCTGTATCTAACCCTGTGCAGCACCTGTCCAGGGAATGTTTGATGGGGTCAGTGTAGTGGGTGATTTACCCTGACCTAACCTTCTGCTGTACCTGTCCTGGAAGTGTTCGCTTAGGTCAGTGTAGAGGGAGCTATACTTTGCAACTAAAACCGTGCTCTACCTGTCCTGGGAGTGTTTGATTGGGACAGTGTAGACGGAGCGTTACTTTATATCTAACCCTCTGCTGTATCTGTGCTGTGAGTGTTTGTGGGGGACAGTGTAGAGGGAGCTGTACTCAGTATCTAACCCTGTGCTGTACCTGTGCTGTGAGTGTTTGATGGGGACAGTGTAGAGGGAGCTTTACTCTGTATCGAAACCTCTGCTGTACCTGTCCTGGGAGTATTTGATGGGGACAGTGTAGAAGGAGCTTTACTCTGTATCTAACCCCGTGCTGTACCTCTCCTGGGACTGTTTGATGGGGACAGTGCAGAGAGAGTTTTCTCAGTATCTAACCCCATGCTGTACCGGTCCCGGGAGTGTTTGATGTGGACAGTCTAGCGGTAGCTTTAGCCTGTACCTAACTCCGTAATGTACCTTTCCTAGGAGTATTTGAATGGGGACAGTGTAGAGGGAGCTTTACTCTGCATCTATCCCCGTTCTGTACATGTCCTGGGAGTGTTTGATGGGGACAGTGTAGAGGCAGCTTTACTCCATATCTAACCCCGTGCTGTACCTGTCCTGGCTTAATTTGATGTGGACAGTGTCGGGAGCTTTACTCTGTATCGAACCCCGTGGTGTTCCAGTCCTGGGAGTGTTTGATGGGGACAGTGTAGAGGGAGCTTTACTCTGTATCTGACTGCGTGCTGTAACTGCCCTGGGAGTGTTAGATGGGACAGTGTAGAGAGAGATTTATTCTTTATCTAACCCCGTGCTGTACCGATTCTGGGAGTGTTTGATGGGGACAGTGTCGAAGGAGCATTACTCTGTGTCTAACCCTCTGCTGTACCTGTCCTGGGAGTGTTTGATGGGGACAGTGTAGAATGAGATTTACTCTATATCTAACCCCGTGCTTTACCTGTCCTGGGTTTGTTTGATTGGGACAGTGTAAAGGGATCTTTACTCTGTATCTAACCTGGTGCTTTACCTTTCCTGGGAGTGTTTGCTGGTTGCAGTGTAGAAGGAGCTATTCTCTCTAACTAACCCGGTGCTGTACCTGTCCTGGGAGTGTTTGATGGGGACAGTGTAGAGGCATCTTTACTCTGTATACAACAGGGTGCTGTACCTGTCCTGGGATTGTTTGATGGGGATAGTGTAGAGGGAGCTGTATTCTTTATCTAGCCCCGTGCTGTACCTCTCCTGTGAGTGTTTGATGGGGACAGTGTAGAGCGAGCTTTAATCTGTATCTGTTCCCGTGCTGTCCATGTCCTGGGAGAGTTTGTTGGCGATGGTGTGGAAGGTGCTTTACTCTGTAACTAACCCCATGCTGTACCTGCCCGGGAGTGTTTGATGGGGTGAGTGTAGAGGGTGCTTTACTCAATATCTAACCCCTTACTATACATGTCCAGGGAGTGTTTGATGGGGACGGTGTTGAGGAGCTTTACTATGTATGTAACCCCGTTCTGTACTTGTCCTGGGATTTTTCGATGGGGACAGTGTAGGGCGAGATTTACTCTCTATCTAACAATTTGCTGTACCTGCCCTGGAAGTGTGTGTTGGGGACAGTGTAGAGGGAGCTTTACTCTGTATCTAACCCCGTGCTGTACCTGTCCTGGGAGTGTTTGATGGGGACAGTGTAGAGGGAGCTTTACTCTGTATCTAACCCCGTGCTGTACCTGTCCTGGGAGTGTTTGATGGGGACAGTGTAGAGGGGGATTGACTCTGTATCTAACCCTGTGCTGTACCTGTCCTGGGAGTGATTGATGGGGACGGTGTAGAGGGGGATTGACTCTGTATCTAACCCTGTGCTGTACCTGTCCTGCGAATGTTTGATGTGGACAGCGCAGAGGGAGCTTTACTCTGTATCTAACCCTGTGCTGTACCTGTCCTGGGAGTATTTGATTGGTACGGTGTAGAGGAAGCTTTACTCTGTATCTAACCCTGTGCTGTACCTGCACTGGGAGTATTTGATTGGTACGGTGTAGAGGAAGCTTTACTCTGTATCCAACCCGGTACCGTACCTGCCCTGGTAGTGTTTAAAGTCGACAGTGTATAGGGAGCTTTACTCTGTATCCAACCCTGTGCTCTTCCTCTCCAGGGAGTTTTTAATGGGGACAGTGTAGAGGAAGATTTACTCTGAATCTAACCCCATGCTGTACCTGTCCTGGGAGTGTTTGAAGGGCACAGTGTAGAGGCGGATTTACTCTGTATCTAATACCATGCTGTACCTCTCCCTGGAGTGTTTGATGTGGGCAGTTTTGATGGAGCTTTACTCTGTATCTAACACCGTGCTGTCCCTGTCCTGGGAGTGTTTGATGGGGACGGTGTAGATGGTGCTTTACTCAGTATGTAACCTCGTGCTGTACCTGTCCTGGGCGTGTTTGATGGGGACAGTGTAGAGGGAGCTTAAATCTGTATCTAAACCCGTGCTGTACCTGTCCTGGGAGTGTTTGATGGGGACAGTGTAGAGGGAGCTTAAATCTGTATCTAAACCCGTGCTGTACCTGTCCTGGGAGTGTTTGATGGGGACAGTGTAGAGGGAGCTTTACCCTGTATCTAACCCCTGACTTTACCTGTCCTGGAAGTGTTTGATTGGGACAGTGTAGAGGCAGCTTTATACTGTATCTAACCCCATGCTGGGCCTGTCCTAGGAGTGTTTGATGGGTCAGTGTAGAGGGAGCTTTACTCTGTATCTAACCCCGTGCTGTACCTGTCCTGGGAGTGTTTGATGGGGAGAGTGTAATGGGAGCTTGACTCTGTATCTAAGCCCGAGCTGTACTGTCCTGGGAGTTTTGAAGGGAAGAGTGTAGTCGTAGCTTTACTCTATATCTAACCCCGTGCTGTACATGCCCTGGGATTGTTTGATGGAGGCGGTGTGGAGCGTGCTTTACTCTCTATCTAACCTCGTGCTGTACCTGTCCTGGATGTGTTTGATGGGGAAAGTGTAGAGGGAGATTTTCTCTATATCTAACCCCGTGCTGTCCCTGTCTGGGGTGGGTTTGATGGGAACGGTTTTGAGGAGCTTTACTCTATATCTAACCCCTTACTGTACATGTCCAGGGAGTGTTTCATGGAGACAGTGTAGAGGGAGCTTTACTCTCTATCTAACCCCGTGTTGCACCTGTCCTGGGAGCGTTTGATGGAGACACTGTAGAGGGAGCTTTACTCTGTATCTAAACCTGTGCTGTACCTGTCCTGGGAGTGTTTGTTGGGGACAGTGTAGAGGGAGCTTTACTCTGTATGTAACCCTGTGCTGTACCTGTCCTGGGAGTGTTTGACGGGGACAGTGTAGAGGGAGATTTACTCTGTATCTAACCCCGTGCTGTACCTGTCCTGCGAGTGTTTGTTGGGGACAGTGTAGAGGGAGCATTACTCTGTATCTAACCCCGTGCTGTACCTGTCCTGGGAGTGTTTGATGGGGACAGTGTAGAGGGAGATTTACTCTGTATCTAACCCCGTGCTGTACCTGTCCTGGGTGTGTTTGATGGGGACAGTGTAAAGGCAGCTTTATACTGTATCTAACTCCATGCTGGGCCTGTCCTGGGAGTGTTTGATGGGTCAGTGTACAGGGAGCTTTACTCTGTATCTAAACCCACGCTGTACCTGTCCTGGGAGAATTTGATGGGGACAGTGTAGAGGGAGCTTGACTCTGTATCTAACCCCGTGCTGTACTGTCCTGGGAGTTTTTGAAGGGAAGAGTGTAGTCGTAGCTTTACTCTATATCTAACCCCGTGCTTTACCTGTCGTCGGATTGTTTGCTGCGGACAGTATAGAGGGAGCTTTATACTTTATCTAACCCTGTGCTGTACCAGTCCTGGGAGTGTTTGATGGGAACAGTGTAGAGGGAGCTTCAATCTGTATCTAACCCCTTGCTGGACTTTTCCTGGAAGTGTTTGATGGGGACAGTGCAGAGGAGCCTTACTCTGTATCTAAGCCCATGCTGTACCTGTCCTGGGTGTGTTTGATGGGGACAGTGCAGAGGGAGCTTTACTCTGTATCTAACACTGTGCTGGACCTGTCCTCGGTGTTTTGGATGGGGACAGTGCAGAAGAAGCTTTGCTCTGTATCTAACCTCATGGTGTACGTGTCCTGGAAGTGTTTGATAGGGACAGTGCAGGGGGAGCTTTAGTCTGTATCTAAACCAACACTGTACCTGTCCTGGGAGTGTTTGATCGGGATACTGTGGAGGGAGTTTTACTCTGTATCCAGCCTCGAGCTGTACCTGTCCTGGGAATTTTTGAAAGGGACAGTGTAGAGGGAGCTTTACTCTGTATCTACCCCCGTGCTGTACCTGTCCTGGGAGTGTTTGATGGGGACAGTGTAGAGGGAGCTTTACTCTGTATCTAACCCCCAGCTGTAGCTGTCCTGGGAGTGTTTAATGGAGACAGTGTAGAGGGACATTTACTCTATATCTAACCCTGTGCTGTACCTGTCCTGGGATGTCTGATGGGGACAGTGGAGTTGGAGCTTTACTCTGTATCTGACACCGTGCTGTACCTGTTCTCGGAGTTTTTGATGGGGAGAGTGTAGTCGTGGCTTTACTCTGTATCTAACCCTGTGCTGTAACTGTCCTGGGAGTGTTTGTTGGGGCAGTGTAGAGGGAGCTTTACTCTGTATCTGACCCCATGCTGTAACCTGTCCTGGTAGTGTTTAATGGAGACAGTGTAGAGGGAGATTTACTCTAAATCTAACCCTGTGCTGTACCTGTCCTGGGAGTGTTTCATGGGGACAGTGTAGAGGGAGCTTTACTCTGTATCTAACCATGTGCTGTAACTGTCCTGGGAGTGTTTGATGGGGACAGTGTAGAGGCATCTTTACTCTGTATACAACAGGGTGCTGTACCTGTCCTGGGATTGTTTGATGGGGATAGTGTAGAGGGAGCTGTATTCTTTATCTAGCCCCGTGCTGTACCTCTCCTGTGAGTGTTTGATGGGGACAGTGTAGAGCGAGCTTTAATCTGTATCTGTTCCCGTGCTGTCCATGTCCTGGGAGAGTTTGTTGGCGATGGTGTGGAAGGTGCTTTACTCTGTATCTAACCCCGTGCTGTACCTGCCCGGGAGTGTTTGATGGGGTGAGTGTAGAGGGTGCTTTACTCAATATCTAACCCCTTACTATACATGTCCAGGGAGTGTTTGATGGGGACGGTGTTGAGGAGCTTTACTATGTATGTAACCCCGTTCTGTACTTGTCCTGGGAGTGTTTGATGGGGACAGTGTAGAGGGGGATTGACTCTGTATCTAACCCCGTGCTGTACCTGTCCTGCGAATGTTTGATGTGGACAGTGTAGAGGGAGCTTTACTCTGTATCTAACCCTGTGCTGTACCTGTCCTGGGAGTGTTTGATGTGGACAGCGCAGAGGGAGCTTTACTCTGTATCTAATCCCGTGCTGTACCTGCACTGGGAGTATTTGATTGGTACGGTGTAGAGGAAGCTTTACTCTGTATCCAACCCGGTACTGTACCTGCCCTGGTAGTGTTTAAAGTCGACAGTGTATAGGGAGCTTTACTCTGTATCCAACCCCGTGCTCTTCCTCTCCAGGGAGTTTTTAATGGGGACAGTGTAGAGGAAGATTTACTCTGAATCTAACCCCATGCTGTACCTGTCCTGGGAGTGTTTGACGGGCACAGTGTAGAGGCGGATTTACTCTGTATCTAATACCGTGCTGTACCTCTCCCTGGAGTGTTTGATGTGGGCAGTTTTGATGGAGCTTTACTCTGTATCCACCCCCGAGCTGTACCTGTCCTGGGATTGTTTGATGGAGACAGTGTAGAGGGAGCTTTAGTCTGTATCTAACCCCGTGCTGTCCCTGTCCTGGGAGTGTTTGATGGGGACGGTGTAGATGGTGCTTTACTCAGTATGTAACCTCGTGCTGTACCTGTCCTGGGCGTGTTTGATGGGGACAGTGCAGAGGGAGCTTAAATCTGTATCTAAACCCGTGCTGTACCTGTCCTGGGAGTGTTTGATGGGGACAGTGTAGACGGAGCTTTACTCTGTATCTAACCCTGTGCTGTACCTGTCCTGGGAGTGTTAGATGGGGACAGTGTAGAGGGAGCTTTACTCTGTATCTAATCCCGTGCTGTACCTGTCCTGGGAGTGTTTGATAGAGACAGTGTAGAGGGAGCTTTACTCTGTACCTAACCAGTGCTGTTAATCTCCTGGGAGTGTTTGATCGGGACGGTGGTTCGAGATTTGCTCTTTATCTAACCCTGTGCTGCACCTGTCCTGGGATTGGTTGACGGGGACAGTGTAGAGGGAGCTTTACTCTGTATCTAACTCCGTGCTGCCCTGTCCTGGGAGAATTTGATGGGGACGGTGTAGAGGGAGCTTTACTCTGTATCTAACCCCGTGCTGTACCTGTCCTGGAAGTGTTTGATGGGGACAGTGTAAAGGCAGCTTTATACTGTATCTAACTCCATGCTGGGCCTGTCCTGGGAGTGTTTGATGGGTCAGTGTAGAGGGAGCTTGACTCTGTATCTAACCCCGTGCTGTACTGTCCTGGGAGTTTTTGAAGGGAAGAGTGTAGTCGTAGCTTTACTCTATATCTAACCCCGTGCTTTACCTGTCCTGGGAGTGTTTGATGGGGACAGTGTAGAGGGAGCTTTACTCTGTATCTATCCCCGTACTGTACCTGTCCTGTCAGTGGTTGATGGGGACAGTGTAGAAGTAGCTTTACTCTATATCTAACCCCGTGCTGTACCTGTCCTGGGAGTGTTTGATTGGGACGGTGTTGATGGTGCTTTACTCTTTATCTAACCCTGTGCTGTGCCTGTCCTCGGAGTATTTGATGGGGACAGTGTAGAGGGAGCTTTAGTCTCTATCTAACCCCGTACTGTACCTGTTCTCGGATTGTTTGATGGGGACAGTGCAGGGGGGGCTTTGCTCTGTATTTAACCCCATGCTGTACCTGTCCTGGGAGCGTTTGAATGGGACAGTGTAGACGGAGCTTTACTCTGTATCGAACCCCCGTGCTGTTCCTGTCCTCGGTGTGTTTGAAAGGGACAGTGTAGACGGAAACAAAAACAAAAACAGAATTACCTGGAAAAACTCAGCAGGTCTGGCAGCATCGGCGGAGAAGAAAAGAGTTGATGTTTCGAGTCCTCATGACCCTTCGACAGAACGGAGATTTACTCTGTATCCACCCCCGTGTTGCACCCATCCTGGGAGTGTTTGATGGGGACAGTGTAGAGGGAGCTTTACTTTGTATCTAACCCCGTGCTGTACCTGTCCTGGGAGTGTTTGATGGGGACAGTGTAGAGGGAGCATTTCTCAGTACCTAAACCCGTGCTGTACCTGTCCTGGGAGTGTTTGATGGGGACAGTGTAGAGGGAACTTTACTCTGTATCTAACCCCGTGCTGTACCTGTCCTGGGAGCGTTTCTTGGGGACGATGTAGAGGGAGCTTTTTTCTTTATCTAACCCCGTGCTGTACCTCCCCTGTGAATGTTTGGCGGGGAGCATGTATCTGTGCTGTACCTGTCCTGGGAGAGTTTGATGGGGAAAGTGTAGAGGCAGCTTTACTCTGCATCTAACCCCGTGCTGTACTTGTCTTGGGAGTGTTTGATGGGGACAGTGCAGAGGGAGCTTTACTCTGTATCTAACCCCGTGCTGTACTTGTCTTGGGAGTGTTTGATGGGGACAGTGCAGAGGGAGCATTACTCTTTATCTAACCGCTGTACTGCACCTGCCCTGGAAGTGTTTTTTGGGGACAGTGCAGAGGGTGCTTTACTCTATATCTAACCCTGTGCTGGACCTGTCCTCGGTGTTTTGGATGAGGACAGTGCAGAAGACACTTTGCTCTGTATCTAAACCCTTGCTGTACATTTCCTGGGAGTGTTTGATGGGGACAGTGCAGAGGGAGCTTTACTCTGTATCTAACCCTGTGCTGGACCTGTCCTCGGTGTTTTGGATGAGGACAGTGAAGAAGACACTTTGCTCTGTATCTAACCCCATGCTGTACGTGTCCTGGGAGTATTTGATCGGGATACTGTGGAGGAAGCTTTACTCTGTATCCAGCCACGTGCTGTACCTGTCCTGGGAATTTTTGAAAGGGACAGTGTAGAGGGAGCTTTACTCTGTATCCACCCCCGTGCTGTACCTGTCCTGGGAGTGTTTGATGGGGACAGTGTAGAGGGAGCTTTATTCTTTATCAAACCCCGTGCTGTACCTCTCCTGTGAGTGTTTGACGGGGAGCGTGTAGAGTGAGCTTTACTCTGTATCTAACCCCCAGCTGTAGCTGTCCTGGGAATGTTTAATGGAGACAGTGTAGAGGGACATTTACTCTATATCTAAACCTGTGCTGTACCTGTCCTGGGATGTTTGATGGGGACAGTAGAGTTGGAGCTTTATTCTGTATCTGACACCGTGCTGTACCTGTTCTCGGAGTTTTTGATGGGGAGAGTGTAGTCGTGCCTTTATTCTGTATCTAACCCTGTGCTGTAACTGTCCTGGGAGTGTTTGATGGGGACAGTGTAGAGGGAGCTTTACTCTGTATCTGACCCCGTGCTGTAACCTGTCCTGGGAGTGTTTAATGGAGACAGTGTAGAGGGAGATTTACTCTATATCTAACCCTGTGCTGTACCTGTCCTGGGAGTGTTTGATGGGGACAGTGTAGAGGCATATTTACTCTGTATACAACAGGGTGCTGTACCTGTCCTGGAAGTGTGCGTTGGGAACAGTGTAGAGGCAGATTTACTCTGTATCCTGCCCCGTGCTGTACCTGTCCTGGGAGTGTTTGACGGGGATAGTGTAGAGGGAGCTTTATTCTTTATCTAGCCACGTGCTGTACCTCTCCTGTGAGTGTTTGATGGGGACAGTGTAGAGGGAGCTTTAATCTGTATCTAACTTCGTGCTGTACATGTCCTGGGAATTTTTGATGGGAACAGTGTAGAGGGAGCTTTACTCTGTTTCTAACCCTTTGCCGTGCCTGTCGTTGGAGTGTTTGATGGGGACAGTGCTTACGGAGCTTTACTCTGTATCTAACCCCGTGCTGTACCTGTCCTGGGAGTGTTTGATGGGGACAGTGTAGAGGGAGCTTTACTCTGTATCTAACCCTGTGTTGCACCTGCACTGGGAGTATTTGATTGGTACGGTGTAGAGGAAGCTTTACTCTTTATCTAACCCGGTGCTGTACCTGCCCTGGTAGCGTTTAATGTCGACAGTGTATAGGGAGCTTTACTCTGTATCCAACCCCGTGCTGTTCGTCTCCAGGGAGTTTTTGATGGGGACAGTATAGAGGAAGATTTACTCTGAATCTAACCCCATGCTGTACCTGTCCTGGGAGTGTTTGACAGGCACAGTGTACAGGCGGATTTACTCTGTATCTAAACCCGTGCTGTACCTCTCCCTGGAGTGTTTGATGTGGGCAGTTTCGAGGGAGCTTTACTCTGTATCCACACCCGAGCTGTACCTGTCCTGGGATTGTTTGATGGAGACAGTGTAGAGGGAGCTTTAGTCTGTATCTAATCCCGTGCTGAACCTGTCCTGGGAGTGTTTGTTGGGGACGTTGTAGATGGTGCTTTACTCTGTATGTAACCTCGTGCTGTACCTGTCCTGAGGCGTGTTTGATGGGGACGGTGCAGACGGAGCTTTACTCTGTATCTAACCCCGCGCTGTACCTGTCCTGGGAGAATTTGATGGGGACGGTGTAGAGGGAGCTTTACTCTGAATCTAACCCCGTGCTGTACCTGTCCTGGAAGTGTTTGATGGGGACAGTGTAAAGGCAGCTTTATACTGTATCTAACCCCTTGCTGTACCTGTCCTGGGAGTGTTTGATGGGGACGGTGTGGAGGGTGCTTTACTCTGTATCTAACCCCGTGCTGTACCTGCCCGGGAGTGTTTGATGGGGTGAGTGTACAGGGAGTTTACTCAATATCTAACCCCTTACTATACATGTCCAGGGAGTTTTTGATGGGGACGGTGTTGAGGAGATTTACTCTGTATGTAACCCCGTTCTGTACTTGTCTTGGGATTTTTTGATGGGGACAGTGTAGAGGGAGCTTTACTCTGTATCTAACCCCGTGCTGTACCTGTCCTGGGAGAGTTTGATGGGGACAGTGTACTGGGAGCTTTACTCTATATCTAACCCTGTGCTGTACCTTTCCTGGGAGTGATTGATGGGGACAGTGCAGGGGGAGCTTTGCTCTGTATCCACCCCCGAGCTGTACCTGTCCTGGGAGTGTTTGATGGGTACAGTGTTGACGGAGCTTTACTCTGTATCTAACCCTGTGCTGTACCAGCCCTGGAAGTGTTTGTAGGGGACAGTGTAGAGGGAGCTTTACCCTGTAACTAACCCCTTACGGTACATGTCCTGGGACTGTTTGATGGGGACAGTGCAGAGGGAGATTTACTCTTTACCTATCACGGTGCTCTACCTATCCTGAGAGTGTTTGATGGGGACAGTTTGTAGTGAACTTTACTTTATATCTAACCCTGTGCTGTACCTGTCCTGGGAGTGTTTGATGGGTAGTGTAGAGGGAGATTTACTCTGAATCTAACCCAGTGCTGTACCTGTCCTGTGAGTGTTTGATGGGGACAGTGTAGAGGGAGCTTTACTCTTTATCTAACTCCGTGCAGTTCCTGTCCTGGGAGGGTTTGATGGGGACAGTGTAGAGGGAGCTTTACTCTGTATCAAACCCCGTGCTGTACCTGTCCTGGGAGTGTTTACCGGGGACAGTGTAGAGGGAGCTTTATACTGTAACTAACTCTGTGCTGTACCTGTCCTGGGAGTTTTGATGGGGACAGTGTAGAGGGAGCTTTACTCTATATCTAACCCAGTGCTGTACCTTTCATGGGACCCTTTGATTGTGACAGTGTAGTGGGAGATTAACTCTGTATCTTACCCTTTGCTTTACCTGTTCAGTCTGTTTTCGAAGGGGACAGTGCAGAGGAAGCTTTACTCTGTATCTAACTTCGTGCTGTACCTGTCCTGGGAGTGTTTGATGGGGACAGTGTAGAGGGAGCTTTCCTCTGTATCTAAATTCGAGCTGTACCTGTCCTGGGAATTTTTGATGGGAACAGTGTAGAGGGAGCTTTAATCTGTTTCTAACCCTGCGCTGTACCTGTCCTGGGAGTGTTTGATGGGGACAGTACTGACGGAGCTTTACTCTCTAACACCATGCTGTACCTGTCCTGGGAGATTTTGTTGAGGACAGTGTAGAGGAAGATTTACTCTGTATCTAACCCCATGCTGTACCTGTCCTGGGAGTGTTTGACGGGCACTGTGTAGAGGCGGATTTACTCTGTATCTAAACCCGTGCTGTACCTCTCCCTGGAGTGTTTGATGTGGGCAATTTCGAGGGAGCTTTACTCTGCATCCACCCCCGAGCTGTACCTGTCCTGGGATTGTTTGATGGAGACAGTGTAGAGGGAGCTTTAGTCTGTATCTAATCCCGTGCTGTACCTGTCCTGGGAGTGTTTGTTGGGGACGGTGTAGAGGGAGCTTTACTCTCTCTCTAACCCCGTGCTGTCCCTGTCCTGGGAGTGTTTGATGGAGACAGTGTAGAGGGAGCTTTACTCTGTATCTAACCCCGTGCTGTATCTGTCCTGGGAGTGTTTGATGGAGACAGTGCAAAGGGAGCTTAACTCTGTATATAAACCCGTGCTGTACCTGTCCTGGGAGTGTTAGATGGGGACAGTGTCGAGGGAGCTTTACTCTGTACCTAACCAGTGCTGTAACTCTCCTGGGAGTGTTTGATCGGGACGGTGTGGTTCGAGATTTGCTCTTTATCTAACCCCGTGCTGTACTTGTCCTGGGAGTGTTAGATGGGGACAGTTTAGAGGGAGCTTTACTCTGCACATAACCCTGTGCTGCACCTGTCCTGGGTGTGTCTGATGGGGACAGTGTAGAGGGAACTTTACTCTGTATCTAACCCTGTGCTGTAACTGTCCTGGGAGTGTTTGATGGGTAGTGTAGAGGGAGATTTACTCTGTATCTAACCCCATGCTGTACCTTTCATGGGACCCTTTGATGGTGACAGTGTAGTGGGAGATATACTCTGTATCTTACCCCGTGCTTTACCTGTTCAGTGTGTTTTCGAATGGGACAGTGTAGAGGCAGCTTTACTCTGTATCTAACCCCGTGCTGTACCTGTCCTGGGAGTGTTTGTTGGGGACAGTGTAGAGGAAGATTTACTCTGTATCTAACCCCATACTTTTCCTGTCCTGGGAGTGTTTGACAGGCACAGTGTACAGGCGGATTTACTCTGTATCTAAACCCGTGCTGTACCTCTCCCTGGAGTGTTTGATGTGGGCAGTTTCGAGGGAGCTTTACTCTGTATCCACCCCCGAGCTGTACCTGTCCTGGGATTGTTTGATGGAGACAGTGTAGAGGGAGCTTTAGTCTGTATCTAACCCCGTGCTGTACCTGTCCTGGGAGTGTTTGTTGGGGACAGTGTAGAGGAAGATTTACTCTGTATCTAACCCCATACTTTACCTGTCCTGGGAGTGTTTGACAGGCACAGTGTACAGGCGGATTTACTCTGTATCTAAACCCGTGCTGTACCTCTCCCTGGAGTGTTTGATGTGGGCAGTTTCGAGGGAGCTTTACTCTGTATCCACCCCCGAGCTGTACCTGTCCTGGGATTGTTTGATGGAGACAGTGTAGAGGGAGCTTTAGTCTGTATCTAACCCCGTGCTGTCCCTGTCCTGGGAGTGTTTGATGGAGACAGTGTAGCGGGAGCTTTACTCTGTATCTAATCCCGTGCTGTATCTGTCCTGGGAGTGTTCGATGGGGACAGTGTAGAGGGAGCTTTACTCTGTATCTAACCCCGTGCTGTACCTGTCCTGGGAGTGTTTGATGGAGACAGTGCAGAGGGAGCTTTACTCTGTATCTAACCCCGTGCTGTACCTGTCCTGGGAGTGTTTGAGACAGTGTAGAGGGAGCTTTACTCTGTACCTAACCAGTGCTGTAAATCTCCTGGGAGTGTTTGATCGGGACGGTGTGGTTCGAGATTTCCTCTTTATCTAACCCCGTGCTGTACTTGTCCTGGGAGTGTTAGATGGGGACAGTTTAGAGGGAGCTTTACTCTGTACATAACCCTGTGCTGCACCTGTCCAGGGTGTGTCTGATGGGGACAGTGTAGATGGAGCTTTACTCTGTATCTAACCCCGTGCTGTACCTGTCCTGGGTGTGTCTGATGGGGACAGTGTAGAGGGAGCTTTACTCTGTGTCTAACCCCGTGCTGTACCTGCCCTGGGATTGTTTGATGGGGACAGTGTAGAGGGAACTTTACTCTGTATCTAACCCTGTGCTGTAACTGTCCTGGGAATGTTTGATGGGTAGTGTAGAGGGAGATTTACTCTGAATCTAACCCAGTGCTGTACCTGTTCTGGGTGTGTTTACTGGGGACCGTGTAGAGGGAGCTTTACTCTTTATCTCACTCCGTGCTGTTCCTGTCCTGGGACTGTTGTTGGGAACATTGTAGAGGGAGCTTTACTCTGTATCTAACCCCATGCTGTACCTGTCCTGGCAGTGTTTGATGGGGACAGTGTAGAGGGAGCTTTACTCTGTATCTAACCCCATGCTGTACCTGTCCTGGGAGTGTTTGATGGGGTCAGTGTCGAGGGAGATTTACTCTGTATCTAACCCCGTGCTGTAGCTGTCCTGGGAGTATTTGATGGGGACAGTGTAGAGGGAGCTTTACTCTGTATCTAACCCCATGCTGTACCTGTCCTGGGAGGGTTTGATGGGGACAGTGTATAGAGAACTTTACTCTGTATGTCACCCCATGCTGTACCTGTCCTGGGAGTGTTTGATGTGGACGGTGTAGAGGGAGCTTTACTCTGTATCTAACCCCGTGCTGTACCTGTCCTGGGAGTGTTTGATGGGGACAGTGTAGAGGGAGATTTACTCTATATCTAACCCAGTGCTGTACCTTTCATGGGACCCTTTGATGGTGACAGTGTAGTGGGAGATTTACTCTGTACCTTACACCGTGCTTTACCTCTTCAGTGTGTTTTCAAAGGGGACAGTGTAGAGGGAGATTTCCTCTGTTTCTAACCCCGTGCTGTACCTGTCCAGGGAATTTTTGATGGGGACGGTGTAGAGGCGGATTTACTCTGTATCTAATCCCGTGCTGTACCTGCACTGGGAGTATTTGATTGGTACGGTGTAGAGGAAGCTTTACTCTGTATCCAACCCGGTGCTGTACCTGCCCTGGTAGTGTTTAATGTCGACAGTGTAGAGGGAGCTTTACTCTGTATCCAACCCCGTGCTGTTCCTCATCCAGGGAGTTTTTGATGGGGACAGTATAGAGGAAGATTTACTCTGAATCTAACCCCATGCTGTACCTGTCCTGGGAGTTTTTGTTGGGGACAGTGTAGAGGAAGATTTACTCTGTATCTAAACCCGTGCTGTTGCTTTCCCTGGAGTGTTTGATGTGGGCAGTTTCAAGGGAGCTTTACTCTGTATCCACCCCCCGTGCTGTACCTGTCCTGGGATTGTTTGATGGAGACAGTGTAGAGGGAGCTTTAGTCTGTATCTAATCCTGTGCTGTACCTGTCCTGGGAGTGTTTGTTGGGGACGTTGTAGAGGGAGCTTTATTCTCTCTCTAACCCCGTGCTGTTGCTGTCCTGGGAGTGTTTGATGGTGACAGTGCAGAGGGAGCATTGCTCTGTATCTAAACCCATGCTGTACGTGTCCTGGGAGTGTTTGTTCGGGACAGTGTAGAGGGAGCTTTACTCTATCTCACTACATGCTGTACCTGTCCTGGGAGTTTTTGATGGGGTCAGTGTAGAGGGAGATTTACTCTGTATCTTACCCTGTGCTGTACCTGTCCTGGGAGTGTTTGATGGGGACAGTGTACAGGGAGCTTTACTCTGTGTCTAACCCCGTGCTGTACCTGTCCTGGGAGTGTTTGATGGGGACAGTGTACAGGGAGCTTTACTCTGTGTCTAACCCCGTGCTGTACCTGTCCTGGGTGTGTTTGATGGTGACAGTGCAGAGGGAGCATTGCTCTGTATCTAAACCCATGCTGTACGTGTCCTGGGAGTGTTTGTTCGGGACAGTGTAGAGGGAGCTTTACTCTCTATCTCACTACATGCTGTACCTGTCCTGGGAGTTTTTGATGGGGTCAGTGTAGAGGGAGATTTACTCTGTATCTAACCCCGTGCTGTACCTGATCTGGAAGTGTTTACTGGGGACAGTGTTGAGGGAGGTTTACTCTGTATCTAACCCCGTGCTGTACCTGATCTGGAAGTGTTTACTGGGGACAGTGTATAGGGGGATTTACTCTGTATCTAATCCCACGCTGTACCTGTCCTGGAAGTCTTTAACGGCGACAGTGTATATTGGGCTTTACTCTGTACCTGACCCTATGGTGTACCTGCCTTGGATGTTTGATGGGGACAGTGTAGAGGGAGCTTTACTCTGTATCTAACCCCGTGCTGTACCTGTCCTGGGAGTGTTTGATGGGGACAGTGTAGAGGCAGCTTTACTCTGTATCTAACCCCGTGCTGTACCTGTCCTGGGAGTGTTTGATGGGGACAGTGTAGAGGGAGCTTTACTCTGTATCTAACCCCGTGCTGTACCTGTCCTGGGAGTGTTTGATGGGGACAGTGTAGAAGGATCTTTACTCTGTATCTAACCCTGTGCTGTACCTGTCCTGGGAGTGTTTGACGGGGACAGTGTAGAGGGAGCTTTACTCTGTATCTAACCCCGTGCTGTACCTGTCCTGGGAGCGTTTGATGGGGACAGTGTAGAGGCAGCTTTACTCTGTATCTAACCCCGTGCTGTACCTGTCCTGGGAGTGTTTGATGGGGACAGTGTAGAGTGGGATTTACTCAGTATCTAACTCCGTGCTGTACCTGACCTGGGAATGTTTGAAAGGCACAGTGTAGAGGTGGATTTACTCTGAATCTAATCCCGTGATGTAACTCCCTTGGAAGTGTTTAACGGTGACAGTGTATTGGGAGCTTTACACTTTATCTAACCCCGTGCTGTACCTCTCCTGGTAGTGTTTGATGTGGACAGTTAAGAGGGAGCTTAACTCTATACCTAACCCTGTGCTTTACCTGTCCTTGGAGTGTTTGATGGGAACAGTGTAGAGGGAGCTTTACTCTGTATCTAACCCCATGCTTTATCTGTCCTGGGAGAATTTGATGCGGACAGTGTAGAGGGAGCTTTACTCTGTATCTAACCCCGTGGTGTACCTTGCTGGGAGTGTTTGATGGGGACAGTGTCGAGGGAGATTTACACTGTAACTAACCCCGTGCTGTACCTGTCCTGGGAGTTTTGATGGTGACAGTGTAGTGGGAGATTTACTCTGTATCTTACCCCGTGCTTTACCTGTTCAGTGTTTTTTCGAAGGGGACAGTGTAGAGGGAGCTTTACTCTGTATCTAGCCCCATGCTGTACCTGTCCTGGCAGTGTTTGAAGGGCACAGTGTAGAGGCGGATTTACTCTGTATCCTAACCCGTGCTGTACCTCTCCCTGGAGTGTTTGATGTGGGCAGTTTCGAGGGAGCTTTACTCTGTATACACCCCCGTGCTGTACCTGTCCTGGGAGTGTTTGATGGGGACAGTGTAGAGGGAGCTTTACTCTGTATCTAACCCCGTGCTGTACCTGTCCTGGGAGTGTTTGATGGGGACAGTGTAGAGGGAGCTTTACTCTCCACTTAACCCCATGCTGTCCCTGTCCTGGGAGAGGTTGATGGGGACGGTGTAGATGGTGCTTTACTCTGTATGTAACTTCATGCTGTAGCTGTCCTGGGAGTGTTTGATGGGGACAGTGTAGAGTGGGATTTACTCAGTATCTAACTCCGTGCTGTACCTGTCCTGGGAATGTTTGACAGACACAGTGTAGAGGTGGATTTACTCTGAATCTAATCCCGTGATGTAACTCCCTTGGACGTGTTTAACGGTGACAGTGTATTGGGAGCTTTACACTTTATCTAACCCCGTGCTGTACCTCTCCTGGTAGTGTTTGATGTGGACAGTTAAGAGGGAGCTTAACTCTGTACCTAACACTGTGCTTTACCTGTCCTGGGAGTGTTTGATGGGGACAGTGTAGAGGGAGCTTTACTCTGTATCTAACCCCGTGCTGTATCTGTCCTGGGAGAATTTGATGGGGACAGTGTAGAGGGAGCTTTACTCTGTATCTAACCCCGTGGTGTACCTTCCTGGGAGTGTTTGATGGGGACAGTGTCGAGGGAGTTTTACTCTGTATCTAACTCCATGCTGTTCCTGTCCTGGGAGTGTTTGATGGGGACAGTGTAGAGGGAACTTTACTCTGTATGTCACCCCATGCTGTATCTGCTATGGGAGTGTTTGATGGGGACAGTGAAGATTGGGATTTACTCAGTATCTAACCCCGTGCTGTACCTGTCCTGGGAGTGTTTGACAGGCACAGTGTAGAGGTGGATTTACTCTGAATCAAATCCCGTGCTGTACCTCCCTTGAAGTGTTTAACAGTGGCAGTGTATTAGGAGTTTTACACTTTATCTAACCCCGTGCTGTACCTCTCCTGGTAGTGTTTGATGTGGACAGTTAAGAGGGAGCTTAACTCTATACCTAACCCTGTGCTTTACCTGTCCTGGGAGTGTTTGATGGGAACAGTGTAGAGGGAGCTTTACTCTGTATCTAACCCCGTGCTTTATCTGTCCTGGGAGAATTTGATGCGGACAGTGTAGAGGGAGCTTTACTCTGTATCTAACCTCGTGCTGTATCTGTCCTGCGAGTATTTGATGGAGACAGTGTAGAGGGAGCTTTACTCTGTATCTAACCCCGTGGTGTACCTTGCTGGGAGTGTTTGATGGGGACAGTGTCGAGGGAGATTTACACTGTAACTAACCCCGTGCTGTACCTGTCCTGGGAGTTTTGATGGTGACAGTGTAGTGGGAGATTTACTCTGTATCTTACCCCGTGCTTTACCTGTTCAGTGTTTTTTCGAAGGGGACAATGTAGAGGGAGCTTTACTCTGTATCTAGCCCCATGCTGTACCTGTCCTGGGAGTGTTTGATGTGGGCAGTTTCGAGGGAGCTTTACTCTGTATACACCCCCGTGCTGTACCTGTCCTGGGAGTGTTTGATGGGGACAGTGTAGAGGGAGCTTTACTCTGTATCTAACCCCATGCTGTACCTGTCCTGGGAGTGTTTGATGGGGACAGTGTAGAGGGAGCTTTACTCTGTATCTAGCCCCATGCTGTACCTGTCCTGGCAGTGTTTGAAGGGCACAGTGTAGAGGCGGATTTACTCTGTTTCCTAACCCGTGCTGTACTCTCCCTGGAGTGTTTGATGTGGGCAGTTTCGAGGGAGCTTTACTCTGTATACACCCCCGTGCTGTACATGTCCTGGGAGTGTTTGATGGGGACAGTGTAGCGTGAGCTTTACTCTGTATCCACCCCCGTGCTGTACCTGTCCTGGGAGTGTTTGATGGGGACAGTGTAGAGTGAGCTTTACTCTGTATCCACCCCCGTGCTGTACCTGTCCTGGGAGTGTTTGATGGGGACAGTGTAGAGGGAGCTTTACTCTGTATCTAACCCCGTGCTGTACCTGTCCCTGGAGTGTTTGATGGGGACAGTGTAGAGGGAGCTTTTTACTCTGTATCTAACCCCGTGCTGTACCTGTCCTGGGAGTGTTTGATGGGGACAGCGTAGAGGCAGCTTTACTCTGTATCTAACCCCGTGCTGTACCTATCCTGGGAGTGTTTGATGGTGACATTGTAGAGGGAGCTTTACTCTGTATCTAACCCCGTGCTTTCCCTGTCCGGGGAGGGTTTGATGGGGCAGTGTAGAGGGAGCTTTACTCTTTATCTCACTCCGTGCTGTTCCTGTCCTGGGACTGTTGTTGGGAGCAGTGTAGAGGGAGCTTTACTCTGTATCTAACCCATGCTGTACCTGTCCTGGGAGTGTTTGATGGGGTCAGTGTCGAGGGAGATTTATTCTGTATCTAACCCCATGCTGTACCTGTCCTGGGAGTGTTTGATGGGGTCAGTGTCGAGGGAGATTTACTCTGTATCTAACACCGTGCTGTAGCTGTCCTGGCATTATTTGATGGGGGGGAGTGTAGAGGAAGCTATACTCTGTATCGAACCCCATGCTGTACCTGTCCTGGGAGTGTTTGATGGGGGACAGTGTAGAGGGAACTTTACTCTGTATCTTACTCTGTGCTGTTCCTGTCCTGGGAGGGTTTGATGGGACAGTGTAGAGGGAGATTTACTCTGTATCTAACCCCGTGCTGTACCTGTCCTGGGAGTGTTTACCGGGGACAGTGTAGAGGGAGCTTTACTCTGTATCTTACCGCGTGCTGTAACTGTCCTGGGACCCTTTGATGGGGACAGTGTAGACGGAAGTTTACTCTGTATCTAACCTCTTTGGTACCTGTCCTGGGACTGTTTGATGGGGACAGTGTCAAGGGAGCTTTGCTCTGTATCTAACCCCTTTGGTACCTGTCCTGGGAGTGTTTTGATGGTGACATTGTAGAGGGAGCTTTACTCTGTATCTAACCCAGTGCTGTACCTCTCCTGGGAGTGTTTGATGGGGACAGTGTAGAGGGACCTTTACTCTGTATCTAACCCTATGCTGTAGCTGCCCTGGGGAGTGTTTGATTGGGACACAGTAGAGGGTGTGTAATCTATGTATCTGACCCTGTGCTGTAACTGTCCTGGGAGTGTTTGATGGGTAGTGTAGAGGGAGATTTACTCTGTATCTAACCCCGTGCTGTCCCTGTCCGGGAGTTTTTGATGGGACAGTGTAGAGGGAGCTTTACTCTATATCTAACCCAGTGTTGTACCTTCCCTGGGGGTATTTGATAGGGACAGTGTAGAGGGAGCTTTACTCAATATCTAATCCCGTGCTGTACCTGTCTTGGGACTTTTTGATGGGGAGAGTGTAGAGGCAGCTTTACTCTGTATGTCACCCCATGCTGTAGCTGCCCTGGGAGTGTTTGATGTGTACAGTGTAGAGGGAGATTTACTCTGTATCTAACCCCGTGCTGTCCCTGTCCGGGGAGGGTTTGATGGGACAGTGTAGAGGGAGCTTTACTCTATATCTATCCCTATGCTGTACCTGTCCTATTAGTTTTTGATGGGGTCAGTGAAGAGGGAGCATTACTCTGTATCTTACGCCGTGCTGTACCTGTGCTGGGACCCTTTGATGGGGACAGTGTAGACGAGGTTTACTCTGTATCTAACCCCAGTGGTACCTGTCCTGGGTGTGTTTGATGGGCACAGTGTAGAGGGAGCTTTACTCTGTATCTAACCCAGTGCTGTGCATGCCCTGTGGGTATTTGATGGAGACAGTGTAGAGGGAGCTTTACTCTGTATCCAACCCTGTGCTGTACCTGCTCTGGAAGTGTTTCCTGGGGCCAGTGTAGAGGGAGCTTTACTCTGTATCTATCCCCCTGCTGTACCTGTCCTGGGAGTGTTTGATGGGGACATTGTAGAGGGAGCTTTAATCTGTATCTAACCCCATGCTGTACCTGTTCTGGGAGTGTTTGTTCGGGACAGTGTAGAAGGAGCTTTACTCTGTATCTAACCCTGTGCTGTACCTGTCCTGGGAGTGTTTGATGGGGACAGTGTAGAGGGACCTTTACTCTGTATCTAACCCCGTGCTGTACCTGTCCTGGGAGTGTTTGATTGGGACACGGTAGAGGGAGTGTAATCTATGTATCTAAACCTGTGCTGTACCTGTCCTGGGAGTGTTCGATGGGTAGTGTAGAGAGAGATTTACTCTGTATCTAACCCTGTTCTGTATCTGTCCTGGGAGTGTTTGCTGGGGACAGTGTAGAGGGCTGCTTTACTCTTTATCTCACTCCGTGCTGTTCCTGTCCTGGGACTGTTGTTGGGAGCAGTGTAGAGGGAGCTTTACTCTGTATCTAACCCCATGCTGTATCTGTCCTGGGAGTGTTTGATGGGGACAGTGTAGAGGGAGCTTTACTCTGTATCTAACCCTGTGCTGTACCTGCTCTGGAAGTGTTTCCTGGGGCCAGTGTAGAGGGAGCTTTACTCTGTATCTATCCCCCTGCTGTACCTGTCCTGGGAGTGTTTGATGGGGACATTGTAGAGGGAGCTTTAATCTGTATCTAACCCCATGCTGTACCTGTTCTGGGAGTGTTTGTTCGGGACAGTGTAGAAGGAGCTTTACTCTGTATCTAACCCTGTGCTGTACCTGTCCTGGGAGTGTTTGATGGGGACAGTGTAGAGGGACCTTTACTCTGTATCTAACCCCGTGCTGTACCTGTCCTGGGAGTGTTTGATTGGGACACGGTAGAGGGAGTGTAATCTATGTATCTAAACCTGTGCTGTACCTGTCCTGGGAGTGTTCGATGGGTAGTGTAGAGAGAGATTTACTCTGTATCTAACCCTGTTCTGTATCTGTCCTGGGAGTGTTTGCTGGGGACAGTGTAGAGGGCTGCTTTACTCTTTATCTCACTCCGTGCTGTTCCTGTCCTGGGACTGTTGTTGGGAGCAGTGTAGAGGGAGCTTTACTCTGTATCTAACCCCATGCTGTATCTGTCCTGGGAGTGTTTGATGGGGACAGTGTAGAGGGAGCTTTACTCTTTATCTCACTCCGTGCTGTTCCTGTCCTGGGACTGTTGTTGGGAGCAGTGTAGAGGGAGCTTTACTCTGTATCTAACCCCATGCTGTACGTGTACTGGGAGTGTTTGATGGGGACAGTGTAGAGGGAGCTTTGCCCTGTATCTACCCCCGTGCTGTACCTCCTCTGGAAATGTTTACTGGCAACAGTATAGAGTGAGCTTTACTCTGTATCTAACCCCGTGCTTTCCCTGTCCGGGTAGGGTTTGATGGGGCAGTGTAGAGGGAGCTTTACTCTGTATCTTACCCCGTGCTGTACCTGTCCTGGGACCCTTTGATGGGGACAGTGTGGAGGGAGCTTTACTCTATATCTAACATCATTGGTACCTGTCCTGGGAGTTTTTGATGGGGACAGTGTCAAGGGAGCTTTACTCTCTATCCAACCCCGCACTGTACCTGTCCTGGGAGTGTTTGATGGTGTCATTGTAGAGGGAGCTTTACTCTGTATTTAACCCAGTGCTGTACCTTCCCTACGGGTATTTGAAAGAGACAGTGTAGAGGGAGCTTTACTCTATATCTAATCCCGTGCTGTACCTGCCCTGGGAGTGTTTGATGGAGACAGTGTAGAGGCAGCTTTACTCTGTATCTAACCCCGTGCTGTACCTGTCCTGGGAGTGTTTGATGGGGACAGTGTAGGGTTTTCCAATCTGTGCTGTATGTGTTGAGGTGATGGAGGTGTGGAACAGATGTGCCCTATTTTGTGATATATAATCGCAGAGAATCAATCAGAGATATTTGTTGCAAGTGTCTGTCTGTCTGGTTACTGAGGAACAGGGACAATCTATTCAGTTTGGGATTTCCTGATTTGCGAATGATTAGCTGAAGCAGGTTAGCTCTATCTCTTCAGCCCTGTGTAAGCTGTTTGGGATGATGGTGAGGGCAGCGTGACGGAGAATTGTTTTCTATCACCTTCATTCTCTGCGTGTTTTCTTTCCTGACAGTGTATCACAGGCACCCTGATCCTGGCCGTTTTCACAGCCGCACTGGGATCTCTGCAGTTCGGTTACAATGTCGGGGTCATCAATGCACCGCAGAAGGTAAGAGGTCAAGGGAGAGACAGAGTGAGCAGGAGGAGAGATAAAGTGCAAAGCGAAAGAGAGAGAGACAGAGAGGGAAAGGGGAAGCGAGGAGGAGAGAGGGGAGAGCGATGGGTGGGGAGAGAGAGGGATGGAGGGATGGGGCTGGAGAGAGAGAGAAGGAGGGAGAAGAGAGAGAAAGAGATGGAGAGACTGGGAACAAAAGACAGACATCGATGTGGAGAGAGGAAGAGAGAGGAAGGGAAGGAATGAGAGGCTGTGGAGAGTGTGGAGAGGCAGAGAGGGAGGGAGGGAGTGGGACTGGGAGGGAGTGGGACTGGGAGGGAGTGGGACAGGGAGGGAGTGGGACTGGGAGGGAGTGGGACTGGGAGGGAGTGGGACTGGGAGGGAGTGGGACTGGGAGGGAGTGGGATTGGGAGGGAGTGGGACTGGGAGGGAGTGGGACTGGGAGGGAGTGGGACTGGGAGGGAGTGGGACTGGGAGGGAGTGGGACTGGGAGGGAGTGGGATTGGGAGGGAGTGGGACTGGGAGGGAGTGGGATTGGGAGGGAGTGGGACTGGGAGGGAGTGGGACAGGGAGGGAGTGGGACTGGGAGGGAGTGGGACTGGGAGGGAGTGGGACTGGGAGGGAGTGGGACTGGGAGGGAGTGGGACTGGGAGGGAGTGGGACTGGGAGGGAGTGGGACTGGGAGGGAGTGGGACTGGGAGGGAGTGGGATTGGGAGGGAGTGGGACTGGGAGGGAGTGGGACTGGGAGGGAGTGGGACTGGGAGGGAGTGGGAGGGAGGGAGTGGGACTGGGAGGGAGTGGGACTGGGAGGGAGTGGGACTGGGAGGGAGTGGGAGGGAGGGAGTGGGACTGGGAGGGAGTGGGACAGGGAGGGAGTGGGACTGGGAGGGAGTGGGACAGGGAGGGAGTGGGACTGGGAGGGAGTGGGACTGGGAGGGAGTGGGACTGGGAGGGAGTGGGACTGGGAGGGAGTGGGACTGGGAGGGAGTGGGACTGGGAGGGAGTGGGAGGGAGGGAGTGGGACTGGGAGGGAGTGGGACTGGGAGGGAGTGGGACTGGGAGGGAGTGGGACTGGGAGGGAGTGGGACTGGGAGGGAGTGGGACTGGGAGGGAGTGGGACTGGGAGGGAGTGGGACTGGGAGGGAGTGGGACTGGGAGGGAGTGGGACTGGGAGGGAGTGGGACTGGGAATGACAGGTTGTTAGGAAGAGCTGCAGGGAGAGGGGGAATGTGGAGAGAGCCGAGAGAGATGGAGAGACAGGAAGATAGAGGAGGGGAGAGACAGAAAAGAGGTGGACCAGGGGGAGGGACAGTGAGAGAGAGACTTGGAAAGATGGAATGGAGGGTGAGGGGGGGGAGGGTGAGCGTGAGGGGGGCAGGGTGAGCGTGAGGGGGGGAGGGTGAGTGTGAAGGGGGGAGAGTGTGAGGGGGGAGAGTGATGGGGGAGTGTGTGAGGGTGGAGTGTGTGAGGGGGGAGTGTGTGGGGGGGCAGAGTGAGAGGGGGCAGGGCGAGAGGGGGGAGTGTGTGAGGGGGAAGGTGTGAGAGGGGACTCTGTGAGGGTGGAGTGTGTGAGGGGGAAGGTGTGAGGGGGAGAGTGTGAGGGGGGAGTGTGTGACGGGTGAGTGTGTGAGGGGTGGAGTGTGTGAGGGGGCAGTGTCCGAGGGGGGAGTGTGAGGAGGGAGTGAGTGAGGGGGGAGTGTGTGAGGGGGGAGTGTGTGAGGGGGCAGTGTGTGAGGGGGCAGTGTGTGAGGGGTGGAGTGTGTGAGGGGGCAGTGTCCGAGGGGGGAGTGTGAGGAGGGAGTGTGTGAGGGGGGAGTGTGTGAGGGGGGAGTGTGTGAGGGGGCAGTGTGTGAGGGGAGAGTGTGTGAGGGGGGAGTATGTGAGGGGGAAGAGTGTGAGGGGGTAGGGCAAGAGGGGGGAGTCTGTGAGGGGGGAAAGTGTGAGGGGGGAGTGTGTGAGGGGGAGTGTGTGAGGGGGCAGTGTGTGAGGAGGGAGTGTGTGAGGGGGAGTGTGTGAGGGGGGGAGTGTGTGAGGGGGGAGAGTGAGAGAGGGCAGAGTGTGAGGGGGCTGTGTGAGGGGGAGTGTGTGAAGGGGAGAGTGTGAGGGGGAAGTGTGTGAGGGGGCAGAGTGAGAGGGGGGTAGGGCAAGAGGGGGGAGTGTGTGAGGGGGGAGTGTGTGAGGGGGAGAGTGTGAGGGGGGAGTGTGTGAGGGGGGAGTGTGTGAGGGGGGAGTGTGTGAGGGGGGGAGTGTGTGAGGGGGGAGAGTGTGAGGGGGCAGTGTGTGAGGGGGGAGTGTGTGAGGGGGGGAGAGTGAGGGGGGGCAGTGTGTGAGGGGGCAGTGTGTGAGGGGGCAGTGTGTGAGGGGGGAGTGTGTGAGGGAGGAGTGAGTGAGGGGGGAGAGTGTGAGGGGGGAGAGTGTGAGGAGGCAGTGTGAGAGGGGGGCAGTGTGTGACGGGGGAGTGTGTGAGGGGGGGAATGTGTGAGGGGGAGAGAGTGAGGGTGGAGTCTGTGATGGGTGAGTGTGTGAGGGGGGCATTGTGTGAGGGGGAGTGTGTGAGGGGGGAGTGTGTGAGGGGGGAGTGTGTGAGGGGGCAGTGTGTGAGGGGGCAGTGTGTGAGGGGCAGTGTGTGAGGGGGCAGTGTGTGAGGGGGAGTGTGTGAGGGGGGAGTGTGTGAGGGGGCAGTGTGTGAGGGGCAGTGTGTGAGGGGGCAGTGTGTGAGGGGCGAGTGTGTGAGGGGGAGAGGGTGAGGGGGGTGTGAGTGAGGGGGGCGTGTGTGAGGGGGGCGTGAGTGAGGGGAGAGTGTGTGAGGGGGGGAGTGTGTGAGGGGGCAGTGTGTGAGGGGGCAGTGTGTGAGGGGGCAGTGTGTGAGGGGCAGTGTGTGAGGGGGCAGTGTGTGAGGGGCAGTGTGTGAGGGGGCAGTGTGTGAGGGGGGCAGTGTGTGAGGGGGCAGTGTGTGAGGGGGGAGTGTGTGAGGGAGGAGTGAGTGAGGGGGGAGAGTGTGAGGGGGGAGAGTGTGAGGAGGCAGTGTGAGAGGGGGCAGTGTGTGACGGGGGAGTGTGTGAGGGGGGGAATGTGTGAGGGGGAGAGAGTGAGGGTGGAGTCTGTGATGGGTGAGTGTGTGAGGGGGCATTGTGTGAGGGGGAGTGTGTGAGGGGGGAGTGTGTGAGGGGGGAGTGTGTGAGGGGGCAGTGTGTGAGGGGGCAGTGTGTGAGGGGCAGTGTGTGAGGGGGCAGTGTGTGAGGGGGGAGTGTGTGAGGGGGGGAGTGTGTGAGGGGGCAGTGTGTGAGGGGCAGTGTGTGAGGGGGCAGTGTGTGAGGGGCGAGTGTGTGAGGGGGAGAGGGTGAGGGGGGTGTGAGTGAGGGGGGCGTGTGTGAGGGGGGCGTGAGTGAGGGGAGAGTGTGTGAGGGGGGGAGTGTGTGAGGGGGCAGTGTGTGAGGGGGCAGTGTGTGAGGGGGCAGTGTGTGAGGGGCAGTGTGTGAGGGGGCAGTGTGTGAGGGGCAGTGTGTGAGGGGGCAGTGTGTGAGGGGCAGTGTGTGAGGGGGCAGTGTGTGAGGGGGCAGTGTGTGAGGGGGGAGTGTGTGAGGGGGCAGTGTGTGAGGGGAGAGTGTGTGAGGGGGGAGTATGTGAGGGGGAAGAGTGTGAGGGGGGAGTGCGTGAGGGGGGAGTCTGTGAGGGGGGAAGGTGTGAGGGGGGAGAGTGTGAGGGGGGAGTGTGTGAGGGGGAGTGTGTGAGGGGGCAGTGTGTGAGGAGGGAGTGTGTGAGGGGGAGTGTGTGAGGGGGGAGTGTGTGAGGGGGGAGAGTGAGAGAGGGCAGAGTGTGAGGGGGCTGTGTGAGGGGGAGTGTGTGAAGGGGAGAGTGTGAGGGGGAAGTGTGTGAGGGGGCAGAGTGAGAGGGGGGTAGGGCAAGAGGGGGGAGTGTGTGAGGGGGGGAGTGTGTGAGGGGGAGAGTGTGAGGGGGGAGTGTGTGAGGGGGGAGTGTGTGAGGGGGGGAGTGTGTGAGGGGGGAGTGTGTGAGGGGGGAGAGTGTGAGGGGGGCAGTGTGTGAGGGGGGAGTGTGTGAGGGGGGAGAGTGAGGGGGGGCAGTGTGTGAGGGGGCAGTGTGTGAGGGGGGAGTGTGTGAGGGGGAGAGAGTGAGGGTGGAGTCTGTGATGGGTGAGTGTGTGAGGGGGCATTGTGTGAGGGGGAGTGTGTGAGGGGGGAGTGTGTGAGGGGGGAGTGTGTGAGGGGGCAGTGTGTGAGGGGGGAGTGTGTGAGGGGGAGAGAGTGAGGGTGGAGTCTGTGATGGGTGAGTGTGTGAGGGGGCATTGTGTGAGGGGGAGTGTGTGAGGGGGGAGTGTGTGAGGGGGGAGTGTGTGAGGGGGCAGTGTGTGAGGGGGCAGTGTGTGAGGGGCAGTGTGTGAGGGGGCAGTGTGTGAGGGGGAGTGTGTGAGGGGGGAGTGTGTGAGGGGGCAGTGTGTGAGGGGCAGTGTGTGAGGGGGCAGTGTGTGAGGGGCGAGTGTGTGAGGGGGAGAGGGTGAGGGGGGTGTGAGTGAGGGGGGCGTGTGTGAGGGGGGGCGTGAGTGAGGGGAGAGTGTGTGAGGGGGGAGTGTGTGAGGGGGCAGTGTGTGAGGGGGCAGTGTGTGAGGGGGCAGTGTGTGAGGGGCAGTGTGTGAGGGGGCAGTGAGTGAGGGGCAGTGTGTGAGGGGGCAGTGTGTGAGGGGCAGTGTGTGAGGGGGCAGTGTGTGAGGGGGCAGTGTCTGAGGGGGGAGTGTGTGAGGGGGCAGTGTGTGAGGGGGGAAGGTGTGAGGGGGGAGAGTGTGAGGGGGGAGTGTGTGAGGGGGAGTGTGTGAGGGGGCAGTGTGTGAGGAGGGAGTGTGTGAGGGGGAGTGTGTGAGGGGGGAGTGTGTGAGGGGGGAGAGTGAGAGAGGGCAGAGTGTGAGGGGGCTGTGTGAGGGGGAGTGTGTGAAGGGGAGAGTGTGAGGGGGAAGTGTGTGAGGGGGCAGAGTGAGAGGGGGTAGGGCAAGAGGGGGGAGTGTGTGAGGGGGGAGTGTGTGAGGGGGAGAGTGTGAGGGGGGAGTGTGTGAGGGGGGAGTGTGTGAGGGGGGAGTGTGTGAGGGGGGAGAGTGTGAGGGGGCAGTGTGTGAGGGGGGAGTGTGTGAGGGGGGAGAGTGAGGGGGGGCAGTGTGTGAGGGGGCAGTGTGTGAGGGGGGCAGTGTGTGAGGGGGCAGTGTGTGAGGGGGGAGTGTGTGAGGGAGGAGTGAGTGAGGGGGGAGAGTGTGAGGGGGGAGAGTGTGAGGAGGCAGTGTGAGAGGGGGCAGTGTGTGACGGGGGAGTGTGTGAGGGGGGAATGTGTGAGGGGGAGAGAGTGAGGGTGGAGTCTGTGATGGGTGAGTGTGTGAGGGGGCATTGTGTGAGGGGGAGTGTGTGAGGGGGGAGTGTGTGAGGGGGGAGTGTGTGAGGGGGCAGTGTGTGAGGGGGCAGTGTGTGAGGGGCAGTGTGTGAGGGGGCAGTGTGTGAGGGGGAGTGTGTGAGGGGGGAGTGTGTGAGGGGGCAGTGTGTGAGGGGCAGTGTGTGAGGGGGCAGTGTGTGAGGGGCGAGTGTGTGAGGGGGAGAGGGTGAGGGGGGTGTGAGTGAGGGGGGCGTGTGTGAGGGGGGCGTGAGTGAGGGGAGAGTGTATGAGGGGGGAGTGTGTGAGGGGGCAGTGTGTGAGGGGGCAGTGTGTGAGGGGGCAGTGTGTGAGGGGCAGTGTGTGAGGGGGCAGTGTGTGAGGGGCAGTGTGTGAGGGGGCAGTGTGTGAGGGGGCAGTGTGTGAGGGGCAGTGTGTGAGGGGGCAGTGTGTGAGGGGGGAGTGTGTGAGGGGGGAGAGGGAGAGGGGGCAGTGTGTGAGGGGGGAGTTTTGAGGGGGGAGTGTGTGAGGGGGGAATGTGTGAGGGGGCAGTGTGTGAGGGGGAGAGTGTGAGGGGGGATAGTGTGAGGGGGAGTGTGTGAGGGGGCAGTGTGTGAGGGGGGAGTGTGTGAGGGGGAGAGGATGAGGGGGCAGTGTGTGAGGGGGGAATGTGTGAGGGGGAGAGGATGAGGGGGCAGTGTGTGAGGGGGGAGTGTGTGAGGGGGGAGTGTGTGAGGGGGCAGTGTGTGAGGGGACAGTGTGTGAGGGGGGAGAGGGTGAGGGGGGAGTGTGTGAGGGGGGAGTGTGTGAGGGGACAGTGTGTGAGGGGGGGAGTGTGTGAGGGGGGAGTGTGTGAGGGGGGAGAGGGTGAGGGGGGTGTGAGTGAGGGAGGATTGTGTGAGGGGGGAGTGTATGAGGGGGAGTGTTTGAGTGGGAGTGGGTGAGGGGGCAGTGTGAGGGGGAGTGTGTGAGGGATGAGTGTGTGAGGGATGAGTGTGTGAGGGATGAGTGTGTGAGGGGGCAGTGTGTGAGGGGGCAGTGTGTGAGGGGGCAGTGTGTGAGGGGGCAGTGTGTGAGAGGGGAGTGTGTGAGGGGGCAGTGTGTGAGGGGGGAGTGTGTGAGGGGGCAGTGTGTGAGGGGGAGTGTGTGATGGGGGAGTGGGTGAAGGGGAGATTGTGAGGGGGGAGTGTGTGATGGGGGAGTGTGTGAGGGGGGAGTGTGTGAGGGTGAAGTTTGTGAGGGAGCAGTGTGTGAGGGGGTAGTGTGTGAGGGGATAGTGTGTGAGGGGGGAGTGTGTGAGGGGGGAGTGTGTGAGGGGGGAGTGTGTGAGGGGGGAGTGTGTGAGGGGGGAGTGTGTGAGGGGGGAGTGTGTGAGGGGGGAGTGTGTGAAGGGGGAGTGTGTGAGGGGGGAGTGTGTGAGGGGGGAGTGTGTAAGGGGGGAGTGTGTGAGGGGGGAGTGTGTGAGGGGGGAGTGTGCGAGGGGGGAGTCTGTGATGGGTGGGTGTGTGAGGGCAGAGTGTGTGAGGGGGGAGTCTGTGAGGGGGGAGTGTGTGAGGGGGGAGTGTGTGAGGGGGGAGTGCGTGAGGGGGGATTGTGTGAGGGGGCAGTGTGTGAGGGGGCAGTGTGTGAGGGGGCAGTGTGTGAGGGGGGATTGTGTGAGGGGGGATTGTGTGAGGGGGCAGTGTGTGAGGGGGCAGTGTGTGATGGGGGAGAAAGTGAGGGGGCAGTGGGTGAGGAAGCAGTGTGTGAGGGGGCAGTGTGTGAGGGGGCAGTGTGTGAGGGCGAGTGTGTGAGGGGGAGTGTGTGAGGGGGGAGTGTGTGAGGGGGCAGTGTGTGAGGGGGAGTGTGTGAGGGGGGAGTGTGTGAGGAAGCAGTGTGTGAGGAAGCAGTGTGTGAGGGGGGAGTGTGTGAGGGGGGAGTGTGTGAGGGGGAGTGTGTGAGGGATGAGTGTGTGAGGGGGCAGTGTGTGAGGGATGAGTGTGTGAGGGGGGAGTGTGTGAGGGGCGAGTGTGTGAGGGGGCAGTGTGTGAGGGATGAGTGTGTGAGGGGGCAGTGTGTGAGGGGGCAGTGTGTGAGGGGGGAGTGTATGAGGGGGGAGTGTGTGAGGGGGGAGTGTGTGAGGGGGAGTGTGTGAGGGATGAGTGTGTGAGGGATGAGTGTGTGAGGGGGGAGTGTGTGAGGGGGGAGTGTGTGAGGGGGCAGAGTGTGAGGGGGGAGTGTGTGAGGGGGGCAGTGTGTGAGGGATGAGTGTGTGAGGGGGCAGTGTGTGAGGGGGCAGTGTGTGAGGGGGAGTGTGTGAGGGGGCAGTGTGTGAGGGGGAGTGTGTGGGGGGAGTGTGTGAGGGGGGAATGTGTGAGGGGGAGTGTGAGGGGGGAGTGTGTGAGGGGGAGTGTGTGAGGGGGGAGTGTGTGAGGGGGAGTGTGTGAGGGGGAGTATGTGAGGGGGCAGTGTGTGAGGCGGAGTGTTTGAGGAAGCAGTTTGTGAGGGGCAGTGTGTGAGGGGGGGTTTGTGGGGGATTGTGTTAGGGGGCAGTGTGTGAGGGGGAGAGTATGAGGGGTGAGTGTGTGAGGGGGCAGTGTGTGAGGGGGGAGTGTGTGAGGAGGAGAAAGTGAGGGGGCAGTAGGTGAGGGGGCAGTGTGTGAGGAAGCAGTGTGTGAGGGGGGAGTGTGTGATGGGGGAGTATGTGAGGGGGAGAGTATGAGTGGTGAGTGTGTGAGGGGTTAGTGTGTGAGGGGGATAAAGTGAGGGGGGAGTGTGTGAGGGGGAGAAAGTGAGGGGGGAGTGTGTGACGGGTGAGTGTGTGAGGGGGCAGTGTGTGAGGGGGCAGTGTGTGAGGGGCAGTGTGTGAGGGGGCAGTGTGTGAGGGGCAGTGTGTGAGGGGGCAGTGTGTGAGGGGGCAGTGTGTGAGGGGCAGTGTGTGAGGGGGCAGTGTGTGAGGGGGGAGTGTGTGAGGGGGGAGAGGGAGAGGGGGCAGTGTGTGAGGGGGGAGTTTTGAGGGGGGAGTGTGCGAGGGTGGAATGTGTGAGGGGGCAGTGTGTGAGGGGGAGAGTGTGAGGGGGGATAGTGTGAGGGGGAGTGTGTGAGGGGGCAGTGTGTGAAGGGGGAGTGTGTGAGGGGGAGAGGATGAGGGGGCAGTGTGTGAGGGGGGAATGTGTGAGGGGGAGAGGAGGAGGGGGCAGTGTGTGAGGGGGGAGTGTGTGAGGGGGGAGTGTGTGAGGGGGCAGTGTGTGAGGGGACAGTGTGTGAGGGGGGAGAGGGTGAGGGGGGAGTGTGTGAGGGGGGAGTGTGTGAGGGGACAGTGTGTGAGGGGGGAGTGTGTGAGGGGGGAGTGTGTGAGGGGGGAGTGTGTGAGGGGGGAGTGTGTGAGGGGGGAGAGGGTGAGGGGGGTGTGAGTGAGGGAGGATTGTGTGAGGGGGGAGTGTGTGAGGGGGAGTGTTTGAGTGGGAGTGGGTGAGGGGGCAGTGTGAGGGGGAGTGTGTGAGGGATGAGTGTGTGTGGGATGAGTGTGTGAGGGGGCAGTGTGTGAAGGGGCAGTGTGTGAGGGGGCAGTGTGTGAGGGGGGAGTGTGTGAGGGGGGAGTGTGTGAGGGGGGAGTGTGTGAGGGGGCAGTGTGTGAGGGGGAGTGTGTGAGGGGGAGTGGGTGAAGGGGAGATTGTTAGGGGGGAGTGTGTGATGGGGGAGTGTGTGAGGGGGGAGTGTGTGAGGGTGAAGTTTGTGAGGGAGCAGTGTGTGAGGTGGTAGTGTGTGAGGGGGTAGTGTGTGAGGGGGGGAGTGTGTGAGGGGGGAGTGTGTGAGGGGGGAGTGTGTGAGGGGGGAGTGTGTGAAGGGGGAGTGTGTGAGGGGGGAGTGTGTGAGGGGGGAGTGTGTGAAGGGGGAGTGTGTGAGGGGGGAGTGTGTGAGGGGGGAGTGTGTGAGGGGGGAGTGTGTGAGAGGGGAGTGTGTGAGGGGGGAGTGTGCGAGGGGGGAGTCTGTGATGGGTGAGTGTGTGAGGGCAGAGTGTGTGAGGGGGGAGTGTGTGAGGGGGGAGTGTGTGAGGGGGGAGTGTGTGAGGGGGGAGTGCGTGAGGGGGGATTGTGTGAGGGGGCAGTGTGTGAGGGGGCAGTGTGTGAGGGGGCAGTGTGTGAGGGGGGATTGTGTGAGGGGGGATTGTGTGAGGGGGCAGTGTGTGAGGGCAGTGTGTGATGGGGGAGAAAGTGAGGGGGCAGTGGGTGAGGAAGCAGTGTGTGAGGGGTCAGTGTGTGAGGGGGCAGTGTGTGAGGGGGGAGTGTGTGAGGGGGGAGTGTGTGAGGGGGGAGTGTGTGAGGGGGCAGTGTGTGAGGGGGGAGTGTGTGAGGGGGGAGTGTGTGAGGAAGCAGTGTGTGAGGAAGCAGTGTATGAGGGGGGAGTGTGTGAGGGGGGAGTGTGTGAGGGGGAGTGTGTGAGGGATGAGTGTGTGAGGGGGCAGTGTGTGAGGGATGAGTGTGTAAGGGGGCAGTGTGTGAGGGGGGAGTGTGTGAGGGGGCAGTGTGTGAGGGGGAGTGTGTGATGGGGGAGTGGGTGAAGGGGAGATTGTGAGGGGGGAGTGCGTGATGGGGGAGTGTGTGAGGGGGGAGTGTGTGAGGGTGAAGTTTGTGAGGGAGCAGTGTGTGAGGGGGGTAGTGTGTGAGGGGGTAGTGTGTGAGGGGGGAGTGTGTGAGGGGGGAGTGTGTGAGGGGGGAGTGTGTGAGGGGGGAGTGTGTGAGGGGGGAGTGTGTGAAGGGAGAGTGTGTGAGGGGGGAGTGTGTGAGGGGGGAGTGTGTGAAGGGGGAGTGTGTGAGGGGGGAGTGTGTGAGGGGGGAGTGTGTGAGGGGGGAGTGTGTAAGGGGGGAGTGTGTGAGTGGGGAGTGTGTGAGGGGGGAGTGTGCGAGGGGGGAGTCTGTGATGGGTGAGTGTGTGAGGGCAGAGTGTGTGAGGGGGGAGTGTGTGAGGGGGGAGTGTGTGAGGGGGGAGTGTGTGAGGGGGGAGTGCGTGAGGGGGGATTGTGTGAGGGGGCAGTGTGTGAGGGGGCAGTGTGTGAGGGGGCAGTGTGTGAGGGGGGATTGTGTGAGGGGGGATTGTGTGAGGGGGCAGTGTGTGAGGGGGCAGTGTGTGATGGGGGAGAAAGTGAGGGGGCAGTGGGTGAGGAAGCAGTGTGTGAGGGGGCAGTGTGTGAGGGGGCAGTGTGTGAGGGGGAGTGTGTGAGGGGGAGTGTGTGAGGGGGGAGTGTGTGAGGGGGCAGTGTGTGAGGGGGAGTGTGTGAGGGGGGAGTGTGTGAGGAAGCAGTGTGTGAGGAAGCAGTGTGTGAGGGGGGAGTGTGTGAGGGGGGAGTGTGTGAGGGGGAGTGTGTGAGGGATGAGTGTGTGAGGGGGGCAGTGTGTGAGGGATGAGTGTGTGAGGGGGGAGTGTGTGAGGGGCGAGTGTGTGAGGGGGCATGTGTGAGGGATGAGTGTGTGAGGGGGCAGTGTGTGAGGGGGCAGTGTGTGAGGGGGGGAGTGTGTGAGGGGGGAGTGTGTGAGGGGGGAGTGTGTGAGGGGGAGTGTGTGAGGGATGAGTGTGTGAGGGATGAGTGTGTGAGGGGGGGAGTGTGTGAGGGGGGAGTGTGTGAGGGGGCAGAGTGTGAGGGGGGAGTGTGTGAGGGGGCAGTGTGTGAGGGATGAGTGTGTGAGGGGGCAGTGTGTGAGGGGGCAGTGTGTGAGGGGGAGTGTGTGAGGGGGCAGTGTGTGAGGGGGAGTGTGTGGGGGGAGTGTGTGAGGGGGGAATGTGTGAGGGGGAGTGTGAGGGGGGAGTGTGTGAGGGGGAGTGTGTGAGGGGGGAGTGTGTGAGGGGGAGTGTGTGAGGGGGAGTATGTGAGGGGGCAGTGTGTGAGGCGGAGTGTTTGAGGAAGCAGTTTGTGAGGGGCAGTGTGAGAGGGGGGGTTTGTGGGGGATTGTGTTAGGGGGCAGTGTGTGAGGGGGAGAGTATGAGGGGTGAGTGTGTGAGGGGGCAGTGTGTGAGGGGGGAGTGTGTGAGGAGGAGAAAGTGAGGGGGCAGTAGGTGAGGGGGCAGTGTGTGAGGAAGCAGTGTGTGAGGGGGGAGTGTGTGATGGGGGAGTATGTGAGGGGGAGAGTATGAGTGGTGAGTGTGTGAGGGGTTAGTGTGTGAGGGGGATAAAGTGAGGGGGGAGTGTGTGAGGGGGAGAAAGTGAGGGGGGAGTGTGTGACGGGTGAGTGTGTGAGGGGGCAGTGTGTGAGGGGGCAGTGTGTGAGGGGCAGTGTGTGAGGGGGCAGTGTGTGAGGGGCAGTGTGTGAGGGGGCAGTGTGTGAGGGGGCAGTGTGTGAGGGGCAGTGTGTGAGGGGGCAGTGTGTGAGGGGGGGAGTGTGTGAGGGGGGAGAGGGAGAGGGGGCAGTGTGTGAGGGGGGAGTTTTGAGGGGGGAGTGTGTGAGGGGGGAATGTGTGAGGGGGCAGTGTGTGAGGGGGGAGAGTGTGAGGGGGGATAGTGTGAGGGGGAGTGTGTGAGGGGGCAGTGTGTGAAGGGGGAGTGTGTGAGGGGGAGAGGATGAGGGGGCAGTGTGTGAGGGGGGAATGTGTGAGGGGGAGAGGAGGAGGGGGCAGTGTGTGAGGGGGGAGTGTGTGAGGGGGGAGTGTGTGAGGTGGCAGTGTGTGAGGGGACAGTGTGTGAGGGGGGAGAGGGTGAGGGGGGAGTGTGTGAGGGGGGAGTGTGTGAGGGGACAGTGTGTGAGGGGGGAGTGTGTGAGGGGGGAGTGTGTGAGGGGGGAGTGTGTGAGGGGGGAGAGGGTGAGGGGGGTGTGAGTGAGGGAGGATTGTGTGAGGGGGGAGTGTGTGAGGGGGAGTGTTTGAGTGGGAGTGGGTGAGGGGGCAGTGTGAGGGGGAGTGTGTGAGGGATGAGTGTGTGTGGGATGAGTGTGTGAGGGGGCAGTGTGTGAGGGGGCAGTGTGTGAGGGGGCAGTGTGTGAGGGGGGAGTGTGTGAGGGGGGAGTGTGTGAGGGGGGGGAGTGTGTGAGGGGGCAGTGTGTGAGGGGGAGTGTGTGAGGGGGAGTGGGTGAAGGGGAGATTGTTAGGGGGGAGTGTGTGATGGGGGAGTGTGTGAGGGGGGAGTGTGTGAGGGTGAAGTTTGTGAGGGAGCAGTGTGTGAGGGGGTAGTGTGTGAGGGGGTAGTGTGTGAGGGGGGAGTGTGTGAGGGGGGAGTGTGTGAGGGGGGGAGTGTGTGAGGGGGGAGTGTGTGAGGGGGGAGTGTGTGAAGGGGGAGTGTGTGAGGGGGGAGTGTGTGAGGGGGGAGTGTGTGAAGGGGGAGTGTGTGAGGGGGGAGTGTGTGAGGGGGGAGTGTGTGAGGGGGGAGTGTGTGAGAGGGGGAGTGTGTGAGGGGGGAGTGTGCGAGGGGGGAGTCTGTGATGGGTGAGTGTGTGAGGGCAGAGTGTGTGAGGGGGGAGTGTGTGAGGGGGGAGTGTGTGAGGGGGGAGTGCGTGAGGGGGGATTGTGTGAGGGGGCAGTGTGTGAGGGGGGCAGTGTGTGAGGGGGCAGTGTGTGAGGGGGGATTGTGTGAGGGGGGATTGTGTGAGGGGACAGTGTGTGAGAGGGCAGTGTGTGATGGGGGAGAAAGTGAGGGGGCAGTGGGTGAGGAAGCAGTGTGTGAGGGGTCAGTGTGTGAGGGGGGCAGTGTGTGAGGGGGGAGTGTGTGAGGGGGAGTGTGTGAGGGGGGAGTGTGTGAGGGGGGAGTGTGTGAGGGGGCAGTGTGTGAGGGGGAGTGTGTGAGGGGGGAGTGTGTGAGGAAGCAGTGTGTGAGGAAGCAGTGTATGAGGGGGGAGTGTGTGAGGGGGGAGTGTGTGAGGGGGAGTGTGTGAGGGATGAGTGTGTGATGGGGCAGTGTGTGAGGGATGAGTGTGTGAGGGGGGAGTGTGTGAGGGGGCGAGTGTGTGAGGGGGGCAGTGTGTGAGGGATGACTGTGTGAGGGGGCAGTGTGTGAGGGGGGGCAGTGTGTGGAGGGGGGAGTGTGTGAGGGGGGGAGTGTGTGAGGGGGGAGTGTGTGAGGGGGAGTGTGTGAGGGATGAGTGTGTGAGGGGGGAGTGTGTGAGGGGGGATTGTGTGAGGGGGCAGAGTGTGAGGGGGGAGTGTGTGAGGGGGGCAGTGTGTGAGGGATGAGTGTGTGAGGGGGCAGTGTGTGAGGGGGCAGTGTGTGAGGGGGAGTGTGTGAGGGGGCAGTGTGTGAGGGGGAGTGTGTGGGGGGGAGTGTGTGAGGGGGGAGTGTGTGAGGGGGAGTGTGAGGGGGGAGTGTGTGAGGGGGGAGTGTGTGAGGGGGGAGTGTGTGAGGGGGAGTATGTGAGGGGGCAGTGTGTGAAGCGGAGTGTGTGAGGGGGAGTGTGTGAGGGGGAGTATGTGAGGGGGCAGTGTGTGAGGCGGAGTGTTTGAGGAAGCAGTTTGTGAGGGGCAGTGTGTGAGGGGGGGTTTGTGGGGGATTGTGTTAGGGGGCAGTGTGTGAGGGGGAGAGTATGAGGGGTGAGTGTGTGAGGGGGCAGTGTGTGAGGGGGGAGTGTCTGAGGGGGAGAAAGTGAGGGGGCAGTGGGTGAGGGGGCAGTGTGTGAGGGGGGCAGTGTGTGAGGGGGGAGTGTGTGATGGGTGAGTATGTGAGGGGGAGAGTATGAGTGGTGAGTGTGTGAGGGGTTAGTGTGTGAGGGGGATAAAGTGAGGGGGGAGTGTGTGAGGGGGAGAAAGTGAGGGGGGAGTGTGTGAGGGGGGAGTGTGTGAGGGGGCAGTGTGTGAGGGGGGCAGTGTGTGAGGGGGCAGTGTGTGAGGAGGGGTGTGTGAGGGGGAGACTGTGAGGGGGGAGATTTAGAGGGGGTAGAGAGTGAGGGGGCAGTGTGTGAGGGGTGGAGTGTGTGAGGGGGCAGTGTCCGAGGGGG